>JACDJE010000285.1:447750-876410 GCA_016647715.1 Pavo muticus | reverse complement strand
AAAAAAAAAAGAAAAGCTGTATAATATTTACACATGTAGTGTTTTCCAGATACTCTGAAAACAATGCACTAAAACGTACCTTTAGGCTGAACCTTTTTAATTTTTTTCTGTGGGATATTACACTCCTAGTCACAGTTGGGAGTTAGAAGAGCTTTTGAACTAGGTAATCCATGAAGCTAATTGTAGTCGAGAGTCCTCATTTCAGCAATTCTCCAGACTTTCTTAACTGTCTTTGAAAGAGTCAGGTGTACAATTTCAGGAAGAAAATGCAATCTGGAAATACATGTTTCCTTGATGAGTTGAGTTACAAAAGTGTTTTAGCCAAACAATAACTTTTCTCGTATTTAGAACCATGTTAATCTTTTTCCTATTAGACTAATGCTGAATGTAAGTGGTATTTGCGTATTATGCTCTAGGAACTAGGCAAAGTAAAACGTCATAGTGACTTTCTGAGGCTGTAGATTTTCCCAGTCACTTTGTGCTTACAGAATGAATTTCCATAAAAGCTTTTAAGAAATTAGTACATATGCACGTGCTTCAGTGGAGAAGTTCCGTGTCGAATGGTTACTGGTATTAACATTAACATTGTAAACTCATATCCCTCCCAAGTACTCCACTTTGGATGTGCAGGAGGCCACTAGGCATTTTTCCACAATTAGGCAAACTTTAATCTCTTTAACTGGTATTGTCATCCATAGAGTCGATTGAGGTCATGTGTTCTGTGATACGAAATATTGATTCATTACCAGCAAGACAAACAACTCCTTTCATATAGGTCATTGAGCAGCTATCCAACAGTAAATGTCAGTACATTATTATTTGCATGTTATAAAGCAAACTCTGTAAGTTCCACAGCGTGTGTAAATTCAGAAAGATCAAGATGAAGTGCTAATATTCAGGAGTTTAAAATTACCTTTTTTATGGGAGCATGGAAATAAAATGTATTTATCTGTATCTCTTTAAAAAGTCATAAATATATGGTTGTTAGCTTTTTAACCACAGAATTACACGTGAATTTTTCTTTTAGCTGTGCTCAGGTCTGCCAAGAATCTGTAAACATTTATAACAGTAAAGATATGTGAGAATTTTCAAGAAAAAGCAAAATCAAAACAAAACACAGAAAGACTTTCTTTTCCTCCCATAAAATAGTGGTTAGGTTTTTTTCTGCCTCTCTGGTCTTTTAAATGTCAGCACATATTCATCAAAATAGGATAAATAAAATGTTATTGTGCCTACAGTGAGAGGTGTTTTCATGTGAAAAACCACAGCTGTCACACCTTCTTCTTAGGCTGACTTTACTAAGTACACTCTGGGACTCTCCAAGGTGACACCAAAAGCTTTTAAAACAGAGAATTAAAAATGTGTCATCATGTTGGGTATTTCTCTGTCTGAGCACAAATGAAAAATCTTTGTATGGTCCCTTGGAAAGCAATTCATTTTCCTTCAGAGGGTAAGTCCTAAAAATTCAAATAATGTGCACCATTTCAAGCAGTGTTTTACCGTTGTCCTTGCTATGCTAAAGCCAGAAGTATTGGCATTGTTGTCTTAAAAGCATACATAAATCATTGCCAATTTTAATAGCTTGTCAGTGTGTATATAGATGTATATCATTTGTATGTATATGTGTGCACCTCTCAAATGGAAAACGTGCCTTTTGGAACTAGTATAGTGTGTGGCTATGAGTGGTTTGTTCTGTGTGCTATACTGACTGTGATATCCTAGAAATAAACATTCCAAATTACTTTTAATATCCATACTATTAGGCACATATAAGGCTGGTTACTAAAGCATCTGTGTTCTAGGAAGTCCTAGTTTATTGCAGCTTGTTTTGTTTCTTGCTATTATTTTATTTTATTTTATTTTTGGTCTTGTTCCCTAACACAGAATGAGATAGAGCTCAACATTCAGTTCAACTTAAGTAATTTCCTCCAATTTTTCTGCTTAAAAATAATGAAGTGCTCACTAGCTTGTAGATGTCACACAGTAATACTTCACTACAGTGAATTATAAAAAGTAATAATTCAATGTAAGCTGCAATCACTGTGTTCTGCGATAAGATTAACACTCATAGCATGATGTAAAATAGATTTATCTATACATACAGCATATCTGTAAAGTGCTTGCCAATGTAAGTTTTTTAATTGTACGCTGTCCTTGTTCAGAAGTCACAGCTGGTTGAGGCTGTCCTAAGACAGAGAGGTTCCTTTTCTGATTCCTCTGTTTTCATTTTAAAAATCCCCAACACTGTGAAATATTTTAAGCTGTCCCTTTCTTTGGGAACTGAGAGTAGCTACGGCTCTTTTTTCTTGGGGACAGACTGTAGCAGGGCTCTGAATGTGTGATGGTCCCAGTAAATTACCAGTTCCTTAGCTGTGCAATTCACTTGATTCGAGTTGTCTGTGTAGGGGTAGTACAATTAGGCAGTGTGAGGCTAATAAGAATGGTTCCTCATTCTTACAGGTTCTCTTACTGATCTGATGAGCTTTGCAGTGGGGCTCACTCATGTTTTCCCTCTCTTTTTGAGGGTGTGGTGCACACTGTGTCCTTGATTCCACCATGTATTTAGCTGTTTTTCTCAAGTAACATCTCCACAGTTACTGCTAGTCTTAATGAACTTGCCAGCTTTCTTGAGGATCTCTTCAAATTAACGAATTTCAATTTCCAGAGCTGTCTCTGACAAGCTCCTGTAGTTAACAGGACAACTACCTACAGAATTTCTTTGTATCCTCTTTTTTTAAAATTTATTCGAGAACAAAGGAAGGCCGCTTTCTATGTTAGTACTTTTTGTTTGTTGAAAGACTATAAGAGTTTATTCTTTTGTCCTTTGTTATGCATTACCTGCAAACAACAAGAAATTGCGCTTAGTACTTTCCCTTTATCTTCTGCTATTCAATTGTAAAGAATATACCACCCACCCAAACCACACATACTCAAAGAACAGTGAAAGAGCAAAGGCAGAAAAATAGCCTTTTCTCTCTCTTCCTTATCATTTCATCAAGAGGAAATAGCAAGGTGCATCCAGCAATATGTATTAAAAGATTAAACTTTCTATTTATAGTCAAAGGTACTTTAGGGAAGTTTGATAGCTCTTTTACAATTTATATTGTAAGGTGTTATTGATCAAAAATTTACAAACAACTTCTACTGTAGGAGTTCTGCTCCTTTATGCTGTTTTTTAACTGTGTGCTTTAACGCATTCATCTTGATTTTGTGGCAATGAACTTAAATCAAAGGCAAAAGATCAGTCGCATTTACTGTAGAACTGAAAGTTTCTGTATTAGGAGCACTGGCTGGACTTGACTAGACCACCTCCAGAAGGGGATCTCTTCTGAAATAAGATGAAAAGTCAGACTACTCACTCTTTCATGTGTCAAGGGGGGTAAAATTCTAGTGAACTGTGCAGTAACTGTCTATTCCCTACTGTGTACTAAGATTAAAATATCATTTTGACTGTGATCGTTACCAATCTGAAACTTCAATAGTTGTTCCTGAGAACTGAAGATGCATTCATCTCTAATGCCACGCAACATCCAGCTCTTTTTCTGTGCTACTTTTGAAAAGATCACTTAGAAAACCTGATGGGAGAGAAGTGTGTATTGGTTAGGATAAAGCTGTATTTTGCATTTCTCTAAATATTTTCTAGAAATTCAGGCTGGCGAGGAAAGAAATATTGTGGGCTGTTAATGGAGAAGTGTTTTTGCAGCACCTATAAATACTTAATGTAACATGGAAAAGAAAGAGTAATAGAGAGATGGAGCTAATCCACTGATTGTGCTGCTTGGGATTAATAGATTTAATTAAAAACAATAAACAAAAGCTGGGATTGTTTACTCAGTAAGTACAAGAGTACCAGGCTGGATTTTCTGCTGTCTTGAAACAAATTCAGATATTCACACAACTGTGGTAAGGAGGGGATCAGTGCTGGTTGGAAGCATTATGTCAACTTGAGACACTCATTAGTCGGGTCAGACTAAATGCAGTGAAGGTACAAAGCAACAGACACTTCAGCTCTTCTTTGTTTAAAATGAAGTGTCCCTATTGTTCCATTTAACATGCAGTGCAAACATTGTTTAGTGCATTAATCTAAATAGGTAAGCAAATTTTCTGAGATGCCTTTTTATATGTCGGAGAGGCATTTACATAATAAAAACTATGAGATGAAATAGGGTCACTGTTACGATAGCCAGCAAAGGATATCCCACTAGAACCTGTGCTGAACTCATCTGATCAGGGCTGCTGGTGTTAATCAGCAGTCTTCATAAACTAATTCCATCTTGAGTGTTTGTAATTTCTATTTACAGGATAACACCATTCCCTACAAGTTGAATATGGCTTTTTGATATTCATAGAATTTTTTTTTCAAATGTCACTGAAATTATCTCAGAGGAGCAGATCTGACAGGTCAATCACTGCAGATGGCAAGTGCTTTGTTAATTATACAGAAATTTAAAAACAATTGTAGAATGTCTTGCCTCAGGAGGAATTTCTCTCTTGCTCTGTTTGAGAGTAGATTTCCTCTACTGAATTAATTCTGTGTTTTGTGCAGATAACAATCTCTCCGCTGCATTGTAGGAATAACTCCTTGCTCCTTGTTCAAATATGCAACTGTAAATAAGCAGAGGATATTGCAAATAAACAATGCCATGCTTTTTAAATAATGCAATGTGTGTAATTAGGACGATGCAATTACAACAGTATACAGCTCTCAGTGTAACAATTAGTTTTTCAGTAAAATGTAATTTGTTCCAATGTAAATGTTTTCCCTCAATTCAGAAGATTCCCTTGAGTTGTTACAATAATAAGCCTATTTCTAGGAATATATGCAGTTGCACTGTATGTTCCAACACACAAATCAAAGAGGACAGCTACATTATAATAAGCTATGGGAATTATAAAGTCAGAGCAAAATGATATCAGTACTATTTTCTGAGGGGAAAATATATCTGAATATCCTCTTTCCATTTCGATTTTAATCCCAGAGATGTCGAATGCATTTTGCCAGTTTGTTTCAAATATACTTGAAAAAATATAAATGTTTCCTTGTGTTACCCTGTTGCTGTGTTACCTTGTCCTCCAGATGATGATATCTGACTACTTTCCAATCTTCTCACTGTTTGTTCTTGTAGATAAAGAAGTGCTATTATTGTCATTTTACAGACGAGTAACTCAGTTGCACAGAGCAAAAGAGACCTGCGTTAGAGTTCACCAGAAATTTGTTAGGAAACAGGATTTCAAACACAGCCCTCCTATCTTCTCCATCAGCGTCCTGCATCAGAATCCCTCTCCCTGGCACTGCCTCAGAAGAGGCCGGCACCACAGTGTGCTGTGAGGAGCCACATCTATTCCTCCACGCAGCTCCCTTCAGCACAGTCAGTCCCTCGTTAACCTGCTCAGCAGTTCACCATAATTTCTATAACATCGCTTTTTTAAAAAATCCATACTTCCACCATAGCAGAATATGAAAAGAAAGGCTTTGGAGCATGTGGGCATACTGGGCATATATCATTACTTCATAGGTGGAAAAGCATTGGGTAGTCAGATTTGCATTTACTGATAATTTTCCAGGGCAAATGCTAAATAAAGGATGACATTTGTGCAACAATAAACAGCAGAGTGCTATCAATGTGCAAAAATTTTAGTTCTGCTGAATTAATACTACTGAAACTTTCTGGGAGGTAAAACAGAAGGGGTGACTGTAATTACTCAGTACAGATGGATGGGAGTGCTCGTCACATTCTTGGAAAAGTGAATTGTTTGAACTTGAGTTTGAAATTTGCTTTTCATCCTCTTTGTTCCAAAGTTTGCAAATTTTGACTGTTTTTCTTTGCTAGAATGTCCTATTGTCATTCTGGAGGCTGCAAGTTGATCTAATTCTGAGCCTGCAAGTTATTGGTTGCTTTTAAATCTGGCACTGTATCCAATGGACAATTGGAAAAAAAAGAACATCCAGCAGTAGTAATGTGTAATGATTGTAGGGCTGGGTGCTGCAATAAGCATTGTCTGGTTTGGTTAAGTCATTGCTAATGAAACATCGCAGCTGATTAAATGGGCAGGACAGGCAGTACCTATGAACAGGCTCCTTTTTCTCATTGGATCTTCTGATTTTTTCATTTCTCTTTCTTAAAATACAAGGTGTCAGTAGGACAAACAAAAATATACATTTAATTCTAAATCTTGTTAGAAACCACATTTTATGATTGGTGATATGTTCAAGAGAGCCATTTTTAATTACATGTGTGGAGCTACGTTCATTCCTCTGAATTCCAATGAAATAAAAGGTAAAGAAGAAAGTGAAGGGAAAAAATGGAACAGAACCTCCGTAAGTGCAGCAAAATGGAATTGATATTTACATTCATCCTATAACCATGTTTGTGCCTCTTCTTGAATAACAGTAATGGTGATCAAAGCAGAAATGATCTTTAGGCTTGGTGCTTTCAAACTGCTCACTAATTACTGTAATTCAGGAGAAAATAGGGACAAAACTACCCCAACAAACACTGCAATCATTGCACTCTGAGCAGAAGTGGCTCTCATCAAATAAAGAAGAGCCAAGGTAGGTATTGCTCTATTACACACTATGTCAAAGTTAAACACAGGTCTAAATCCATTCAAAAATTCAGAGCAGTCAGCTCCCAACCTGGCAGTGCGCAGAGGCAGGCTGCTTTGTTAAGTGAATATCTCTTCCTAGAGCTGCACTGGCACCACTGCTGCTGACAGCAGCCTCTGTTCCTACACAGGCCTGTTTTAACCTTACCTCTGCCAGGCGTGGTAGGGGAAGCATTTGCTATAAGAAAATACCCTTCTAAAGAAGAGCTGTGCACCTGGAGGAAATCTGTCTCTTATTCCTCTTCAGTCTGGTCTTTTTCTGTTTATGCATGGAAATGAGACTGCTTTCAGATGTGAAACTGAACAGTAGCCAGGTGCTTTATAACTGTGTTATCCTGAAGCTCTCATGAGAAATATTTTTTTCTAGAAAATAAATTATAACATAGCTAAGTGGTGCCTGACAAAGCTAAACAGGAGCCATGCTGCTCTATTGCAAATTCATCTGCAGTCTCTCGGTAGAAAGACAAATAAAAGCACTTCATCAAAATCAGTCAGAGAAGCACAAGAATACTCATAGGAGACCACTAAACTCTAAATACCAATCAATTTCACCAACTTTTTTGTTAAACTTGCAAGTCCCCTTAAGCCCTGTCATGTAGAACTGCCAGAAAACGCGGCATGAGTGCTGCAGGAGCAGAGCAGCAGGCTGCGGCCGGACTCCTCTCACAGTTAGCATATGGGCGCATGGAGCTGCCTGGTTCCAGGCTTATGGATGCCATTGGGTGCAGCTCTGCTGACATTAAAGTTTTGGAACCAGGCCTAAGGGCTTGGAAACCTAATTCTACATTTGAGAATTAGGTTCACAGTTCCTTTCCACTGCATCGGCTATTTTTCAGTGACCTGAGCACATCCCAGTGGCCGGTAGGCATTTAAGCTGCATACATTGAGAGTGCAGACGGTAGCCTTTAGATTTTGTCCTTGAATTCAAAGTCACTGAAATACAAAATACTGAGGGATTCTCACCAACACGTTTGCACTGATTCTTTTTCCTACACAGGTACCAAAATTGTGTTATGGCTGGTGGGAAAGCAGGGACTGAAGGCTGTTGGTTTCCCACTGCCTGCACAGCACAAGTGTGTGGTGAATTGGGTCTAACTTGACACTAATTTTTTTTTATTTTTTAATTAATACATCTCCTGAAAGGTTGTATTTTCTTTTTTTTTTCCTTGCATCTTTTTTTTTCTATTATCCCAAAGTATTTTACAGGTACCATCCTTTACTCCAAGACATTCTCTAAGTGCTTCTACCCTGGGCCTCCATATTTCGTTTCTTAACCAATCTCTGTCATGTTGCTTGTGTCACTGTCTCACTACCTAGACCTTTCTTCTTTGTGTCATTTAATGGAATCTTTTTATTTCTTATTCAGTAGAGTCTTTTTATTTTTTCCCTTATTTTCCAGAAAAGGGGATTCAACTTATGCTCCGTATTTGTCTTCTGTGAGAAGGACTCTAGATATACTTGGAACAAATCTGATTTTCTTTTGGATACAGTCTGCTTAGAGTAGCAAGATGAAGTCAAGAGTAATTTTAAGCTGTTCTCTACTGTATTTAGTTTTTAAACCTCAAGGCTGTGTGTATTGTTCTTTGAATATTCTGTAGAGCATATTTTGTAAGATGAGCCTTGCAATTTCTGTGTGCCAACAGGATTGTGTAGAGGTGAAGGGAACATGAGAGAAGTTGTCTGAAGTATTGAAATACCCACCTACAGGGCTCTGTAACACAGCTGTTGCGTATGCTTCTAAATATTGGGTGTGTGAAGAGATATGTCCTATTCATGTAAGTACAGGTTTTGATGAGAAAACCATTACAAAATCAGTCACTGCAAGACAAAAGTGTTTCTATTGCTGGACTTACAAAAGGCAGAGTGTTTGGATGAATATTCTGCTGTGGTTTCATGAAAATGCATCACGCAATTCTGTGTTAATTTATGTAAAAAAAAAAATTGATACCAATTGTCTATATAAAATTACAGTAAAAGATGTCCACATTTTCTGTCAGTGTTAAATGATAACTATAATAACTAATCTGAATTTAATAATGAGACTCTTAGTGGAAACAAAGCCTTGATAGAACTGAAGGGTTTGGTGTTATTCCTTTGAGCCTTACTTTAGGTGAGGGCAGTGAGTCACCTGTTGTTGAATTCCCAGCAGTAGAGAAGCAGAGGAAAATGAATCAGTAGTCTTCCTGCAGAACAGTGGTCTAATCACATCTGACACCAATTAGTATCTTGGCTGATTGTCCTTATTAGGACATACTTGAAGCCTGAATTATATGTCCCAGTAGTGCGGTGGCCAGTGGGTATGTAACCACTGTCAAAAAAGGATGTTAGAAGCCTCTCTCTGAAATGAGCCTGTGGTTTTGTTTTTTTCTGCCACTGTACTTCCAGCTGAATCATGTTCAACACCAATCTGGCTTCACTGTCAGCGGTGAATAAGTTTTGGAAAATGTGGTGAAGCATGAATCTAGGTCACTCAGAATAGGATATTAATTTTCATATCGTGTGTTTAGGGTTAGTCATTGCACATGACCAAAGATGATTTCCATGTAGGTCACTGGGTATTTCTGCCCCACTTTACTGCACTCATTAGCTATTGAAAGTATACTTCCAGAGAAGATCTGTGATTTTCAAAATTTATCTAGTTGGCAGAAAAATGAATTAAATTTCCTTAAATGCCACAAATACGTCAGGGCTAAGAATGAACTGGGTAATATGGAATAAGTTATTTTAAGAATATTTTCCCTATTTTAAAATGTTTATGTGAATTTCCAATTTCCAGGAATTCACATGACGAAAACTGCTACTCTGACAAGATGTCTGTTGGCCTTGTTGCAAGTGTAGCTGACTTAAAACCCAAGAACTTCTTGACCTGTCTTACCTTCTCAGGTCTCTCAGGTCTTAAAACATATCCATGTACTGAAATGATGTCAAGAGACCCATATTGCTTAATTACAGAGAAGTGTTTTAACAAGAGAAAAAAAAAACATTTCCCATGCCTTCTTCAGCTTGTAATGGTTCCTGCCAATTCTCCACTACCATCTGTCTTAAACAGCCATTTATCTGTTCAGCTGAAATATGGGTGTAACTGATTCCAAAATATCATAATAGATTCTGGGTCCCCTCTGTACTGCATTTTCGTGCAGATAACTACAGAAGCATGCAAATCCTGCTCAAGGTTGCCAGTAGCTTTGTCACTTTTCAGTGTCAAGAGGAAAAGCTCATCTGCTAGAACGACTCATGACAACCTCATCTTCCATCACTGGGACAGTTTTCAAATTATGTATGTCCTCTCCAGCACCTGGAGAGTTTTAGATCTCCAAAGATTCACAGTGGAATTCTGAAGCTTAAATATGTCTGTTCCTGGCCTGGGAAGGTCATTCTTCTCTCTTCATCTTAATTTCATCATAATGATTATATTTCCTTCAGTATTTTTGGTTGTATTATTTTTTTTCTGATGATGAGCCGTAAACAAATGCTGAAGTTAATGACACTACATGTTTTAGAGAACCAGACTGCAAATCATATAGTTCATGTTAATTGACCAGCCCTTACAAGGAGCATGGCTTTTTTTCCCCTTTTCTTGTTAAACTTTACAACAACTCTGTAATTCCCTTGCTATATGGATTGATTTGGTAGAAGGGAGGAGCTTCACCTGTTCATTTGCTCCTTAGGGCAAGGACACATCAGGCACAAGTGCAGCTTGTGTGAAACCAGGGATCTCTTGACCTGACTTAGCTAATCAGGGGTAACTAAAGGAGTACATCAGCTTAAAGGAAATGAATGACACATAGAAAACACAAACTGTGTACACCTGGGACACAGTTTTGAAATGTTGCCAATCAAAAAAAATGACTGTAGTTTGTTCCTCCTTGCTGACTACAGGCAGTCTTTAGGGATATAAGCCACATCTAGTCTTTCAGTTATTAGGATGAACTGTGTAGATGTCACACCAAACAAATTCAGACGTATTTCAGAAGAGGTCAGTAGAGTGAAAGAAATTGGTATGTCTGTGGTCTAGCAAAAAAGCCAAGGCACTTCTCTTCAAGGTGGGGTCACAAACGAACACTAACGAGTTCTGCCTTGAATGACTGAGATGGCCTTGAAAAGAAAGCTTTACTGTCCTCACTGGAGGTTGAAGTTCTCCTCCCATTCATCAAGTACAATACACGACATCAACAGAACAAAAATTCCTGTTTGAAGTGTTTTCATCCCTACAGTGTCCAAACTCACATATGCATAAATGGGCAGTTTAGACGAAGTCCTTCATGGGCTTTGGTGATAGAATGATCTGATGCCCAGAGCAATACGTGCTTTTGTCTGCTAGCAAGCATGCTCATCATTTAGTAGTAATAGGGGCAAATTCTAGCTATCCCTAAGATAAGTCTGAAGTCAAAGTGATGCACAGAAATGAAATGATTGGAATCATATTTTTCTGAGAATAGGAGTTTGAACATTTGCTGTAAATTGTATTTGTTACAGACCTGAGCTCTTTTGGCAGAGATTTTGCATTTGGATGGACTGGACAACATTTTTAACAAATGGTTTTCAGTCTGCATTTTGCAAGTTACTTTGATTATTCAGTATCATTTGTTCGATTAGTGTGTTGCATAACTTTATTATTTCTGTTTTCTGATTGAACTTGTTCAGGGGAGTAAGTAACTCATACTGTCGATACTGTTCAGCTTCAATATATGAGTATATCAAGCCAGTATTATCTTGGTTTCCAGATAGAACTGTAGATTTCTACTTGCCAAGGTACTGTGTTGCATTTAGTGTTTCAGCCAAATCATTATTTACAAGGACTGTTGAAAATTTAGTTATTAATCAATGTTAACATAAATAAAATGTGTATTTTGGAACCAATATACATGCGTATACGTGCACACACACTCCTTCCTACCCTAGATGTAGAATCTAATTAGTAAATCAAGCTGCTAATATATCATTATTATCAAAAAAGCAGTGTTTCCATATAATTAAGCAACAGCAAGTCAATCATAAAACCTGGCTTTTATTTTAATCTTCTGTGAAGTTTGCAATGAAATAGAAAAGATCAGATAAATCTGTGGAAGCTAGTGATTTCTCCTAATTATTTATCTACAAAATGTGTTATTTAAACCAGCGACATCAAAAGAAAATCTTAGTGAGAATATGGTGCAACAAAAGCGTGCATTAAGTAAAGACAAATTCCTGGAATTTTGTAAATGTTCAGCAAAATAAATTTATTTTCTTCTTTATAGAATTTTTCTACCTGTCAATGTTGATCCATGTAATTTTGTGTGAGCAATTATTTGGACCGCAGCAAACAAGTCATAAGTCTGCCTGCCAAGTCTTGCTTGAAACAAGCTTTGATGCTTTTCCTGCTACTCTGATCTTTGCAGAGGTTGATACCTGCATATGATAAAGGCAGAATGGGTTATGCATTTGTCCTTCTGATGCTGAGCTTCAGAGTGCAATGGAGCTTACTGTCTGTACTCTGAATTACATATTTGAGGTGCAAGCCTCGGCACCTGTGTAAGGTGTGGGAACTTCCATGGTTCCTGGGAGCACTGATATCTTCAGGTGTCCCAGGAGGATGCAGCAGAGCTGACATAGATGAGCAGATATTTTTAAAGTCAGCTTTTAGTGACCCTCTTGATTCCATGTTTATGAATTTGTGCTGTAGAAGTTGGCCACTTAGTGTAAAGATGGGCTCCAACCAGGGTAAGTTCTATTGTCATGCACTGATGACAAGGTGTGCTTTTCTTTCTGTGTTCATGATTTAGTTTGCTTTTGTAATAAATCTATTTGCACAGAGCATGAGGAGATAGGATTAGGAGAATTGTTTTGTCATCACAAAAGCCGAAAAGAAAATTTAAAATGAGATTCATGTACTAGAAGAGAGACTTAGGTCGTGTTTTCAGCTAAATGCCAAAACCAGGAAAGGAGTACACATGAAATGTCACATATGTAGCAGCCTGAATAACTGGGATCACAACCTAATTAGTGGGGTTAATGAGAGAATCAAAATAAAGAAGATCTGGTACGCTTAAAGGATTCTTTGTTTGAATACAAATAGACTTATGCATCTCTCTGGCATGCTTGTAAGCATAGATCGTGCAAGCATGATGTTAACACAGTTCCAAGGCCTTGCTGCAAATGAGTCAGTTACTGGGGGCATTGCTCTGTGCACCATGGGGATGCCAGCACCCCCTGAGAGTTGCTATCAGCAGCACAGAGATGGGAATGTTTCAAAGCCAGTGGGCGCTTCCTCTTTCTATAAGCAACACTGCTTAAGAGTGTCACTAGTGGCTGGTCTCGTGGGCCAAGTCATGACTGTATGGCTTAAGTACTGAGTATGCATTGCTGTCCCTGTACCACACCTGCTGTCTCATAGTCTAATACTTAAACATATGTGAAGTACACAATAGAGACAAGGGAGGGAATGAGATGGGAAGGACTTGTGTACTGTTAGTAATGGGAAATGCTGATATTCAGATTTGGCTGGTAAGTTTATCCTTACTCTGATGTGCACGTGAAGGTAGATAAGAAAACATATATTTGGGGTAGAGTAAAGGTGGAAGAAAATAGGAGTGTGAATGACAGGAAACTTAGGATGGAAAAATAAAATGAAGATGTACATTAGGAGGTGCAATGTAAGTGTTAGTGTATTTAGGTGCTCATCTGTCTCCTATAGACCAAGAGTGTCACATTTAGGGGCATTGTTTAGTGGCCAGGGACACCATTTAGTGAGCACGTTGGGGACGGGTGGATGGTTGGACTAGATGATTTTAGTGGTCTTTTCCAATCTTAATGATTCTGTGATTATTGGGTTATCTTTACAATGTGTCTGTGATGCAGGGAAAATACTTTCTCATTCTACAGAAGAGGATCTGATTACACCAGCAGGTCGATTGATTTGGTGGATGTCAGTGGTAAAGCTGGCGAACTGAGGTGTTCGTGACTTATATTAAGATCCTAAAATTCTTTGAGCTTAAATGTGTGCATTGGTTAATGCTAAAAGGAATATAAAGGAGAAGAAAAGGTAGTTTTATATGTAACATTCATTGAGTTATTGTTTACTTAAGCATCTTTAGTGATTTGATTTCACAAAGGATACACACATGAACTTGTGAGGAAAATAACTGAAACATTTCCTTGTGAAGTCTTAAAAAATTGAGAAAGTCATTGATAATGCCGTACTTTTTTCATACCTATAAAGTATAGCTACAGATACATGTATCCAATAGCAGGACCAGCCGCAGTTCACTCTTAACATTAATAAGGATTTCATGCCATGCTGACAAAATAAAGGTAGCATCCTAGACTTGTTTCTGGAGAGCTTAAACAAAGTAGAACATCTGAAAAATACTGAACAGTCAGTGATAGATTTTAAATCAGGAGCAAAGTCCTCCTCAAAGATGAATTTCCTCCAAGCATAAACATCAAAGAGCTTTTAATAAAAGTATGACATATGACAGTCTCCCTTGTGAAAGGAGCAGCCAGATTGAAAGTCTCCATTTCCCTTACCTGATAAGCAGTCTCACTGACTTTTCGGTGGGTAGGGAAGTTTCATAAGGAATGACATTTAAAAGAAATCTAAGTAAAATATTGGAGGCTCCTATTTTCTGGGGAAAAAAGAAAAAAAAAAAGGTTTGATTTTACTGATTAAATGCTTAAAGTTATAAAATGAGAGAATGTAGTTTAAATACAGAATGAAGAGTACTATCTTACATCTTATATGTGCTTACAGATTTTGAGGAGATTTTGTAGGAGAAGCAGTGATGTAAACCTACTTGGAGGTCATTTAGCAATAACTTGAAGGATGCAAATACCAGCTTAGAACATTTTTATGTGGTCTTTGCACACAAAGTTATGTCACCATTTAACATAGAAACCACTTCAAAATTTAAAAACAAACAACAACCAAAAAAACTCTTAACACACCAGCAACCTGCCCCAGCTTTAATCTGCTTCTCATTGAAAGAGTGGTTGGTCAGTGGTGATCACCTTTCAGCATGCACCGCAGTAGGTTCATTGTGAGTTTCCCAAGTCCAGGTGAGATAAGGTTAGTAATTCCTGTTCCAGAATTTCTCACATATATTGTCATTATGTAGTAGAATATGGAATATAAAATAGTAGTTTTCAGTTGAATATAGCTGTGGCCAAGTAATTGCCAACCACATTCATATGAAATCGGAGAAGTTTTTATTTGATGGGCAAACAAGAAACCACCATTAGCTGCATGTGGAAAGTCTTGAATTTTCATCTTGGAGACACATTGCTGAAAAGAAAATCTAAAGAGGAAAACAGAATTTTAAAATTCTTTTCTTTTTCAATGTGATGAACAAGAACTAGGTGAAAAAATAAAGGAATTATTCTCAGTTGCACACAAACAGACCTCTTCTGTCCTTATGTGAAGGTTGACATGAAAACAAAAGAAGCCTTTATTCTTTCATGAACCCATAGAAAGGTGATTGTTTTTCTGTTAGTTGTCACAGAGAATTTTTTCTGAATAATTATAGTGTTTATTCCACTTTTGGGATGAAATCAACTGTATTTAGGGTTTAAGGTGAAGCAAATAGTGATGAGACAGCTGAATGAATAATTTGCACTAATAATTGAATTCTCATTTGCTTTTATTTCTCTTTACACTCCCAAATGTGAATGTATGCAAAGTCCTCAGACTAAGTTTGCATTTTGTATATTTTTCTTCAGTAAATGATTTTTTGGCTCATTCGTTATGGAGAATATTGCAATCAATAGTTTAGTGTGATTTATTACATTTCAAATGCCTTTTTTGTCTAATTCAGTGACATACACAAGTAACCAAAATTGTGTAAGTTACATATATGGCAAACAAATACACAGTAAATCAGTTTACTGAAACTAATTAAGCTAAATCTTCATTTTCTCTGTGGTCTAATTGCAAAACAAAACAAAACAGCAGAAACACTGCCACTGTCTACATGCTTGCTCTCTCACATTCTTACTGCTTTCTTTCTGGCAATCTTTTCTGAGTGAGATTCAGTAACAAGAAATCACAGGTGCTATGAATTCTACTTTTCTCATTCTTACTCTAAATCTAACATCAAGCATATTTGTTTTGTAAATTTAAGTCTGACATTTTCTTTGGTGAATTACAACCTTGGAATGTATCAGTTGCACTGAACAGAATGAATATTGTAGACATACTTTTCATATTTCCATAAAAAAATGGAAAGGAGTTGTGATTGCACAACAACAGGGTTAAAACTCATCAGAGGAGAATCAGTATGTTTGGAATTTTAAAAGAATTTAATACACAAGAACTGAAACATAGGGAGAATGGTAGGAGTGTGAAACAGCTTTGTGCTCAAGCTTCTCTTTCTGGTGTGAAAATAGCAACCAATCTCATAACAGGAAACACAGAATGTATCCTTTTCATTAATGGCAGTATAGTTATTTGCTTTATTTTAGTTGTCAACAACATCCAAAAAAGAAAACAAAGGAGAGAAATGTAATGTGTGTAGCTTCAAATTTTCCACATCAACTTGAAGAATAAACAGCATGAGATAATACTGACTGTAGTATATAAAGTGGATCAGAATTGATGCTGCCATCCTGGCTTTCCTAAATTGGTGCCAGCTGTGAAAATAGTCATGGGTACTCAGTTTTTGTTTTCTGTTTTTCTTAATCCTGATGGCTACAAGTAGAATTTCAGCATAGTTCACAGTTAAAATAGCTTAGGTACTTCCATTCTTTTGCTCCTTTTCATTTGCTTACCAAAGTTTTTCTTATTGGAGGCAAAAATTCATTCTACAGTTAACTTTTTTTCCCGGAAAGGCTGGAAATTTGATTTTTTATTTTTTTAGTGCAAGAAGTAGAGGGCAATGAAACTTTTCACTGTAATTTAAAATGAAACAAGACATTCTTTGCCTAATCTGGAACTGCAGCAGCTGGGCTCAGGAAGCAGAATGGTACCAAGAAGGCACTCCAAGCTGAGTGAAGTTCTTATGAGTTATGTTAAATATCAGATTTCTCAGTGTTCTGAGCCTTGCAAACATATGTGTATGTACAGTTGGAGTCAGTATGACATTTGAAAGTAATATGTACAGTTGGAGTCAGTATGGCATTTTAAACTAAAGTTCTTTTTTCTTTAATCAACCTTTAAAGAAAAGCAGAAATGTGGAAGAGCCATGGAACCAATGGAGAAGTTCTACCAGGCGCATGTAAAGTTGTGGAGTGTGCTATTTTACAAGGGTAGCAGTTTGAGGATCTGCCTATGAATCACAAGTGTGTTCTTACTATGTCTTGCAACCTTCTTGTTTTCTACTGCCTTATACTAAGGAGAGTGATGCTTTCAAAGACAGATTTGTGGCTGCAGTTGAGCACAGGGAAAGGTTGATTCCTGGTTGTTGGTGGTTCTTTCTTCCCCATAGTGAATACATCTTTTCTGTCAGATCTCCTGGTGTAACTTCTTAATCCAATACTGACAAAAATATCTGGCTTTTAAAAAATCTCTACTATTACTATTTTTCAAACTGGCTGTTGTCATTTTATTTCCTTGACTTGGAGAAGATGAGAGAGTGCACTCTCAAGTTTCTTGACGGCTCCAAAGTGGAGGACTGGTAGATATGCTTGAGGGCAGGTTTGCAATGCAGATGGACCTAAACAGGCTGGAGGAATGGGTAACTGAGGCCTCAGGAAGTCCAGCAGGGACAAACAGAGAAATGCCAAATGCCTCGCCTGGCAAGGAATCACCCTTTGCAGCCAATCTGGGCCAGGAAGCAGCTCTGCAGGACAGGCCCTGGGGCTCCTGGCAGGCCGCAAGTGGGAGGCAGCCAGCAGCGGGCTCTGGCAGCATCCTGGGGTGTGGAAACAGGAGCATAGGATGTCAAGTGAAGCAACTGTGCTCATCTGCTGAGCTCTCGTCAGACCAAACACAGGAAATTGACTCCCATTTTGTGCTTTCTTAGTATGGTAAGGGCGCTGATAAACTTAAGTTGATCAGAGGCCACCAAGATGTTTGGAGGCTGGAGCACTTGCCCTGCAAGGAGAGGCTGACAGGAGCTGGGAGAAGATACAGTTTTGCGGGGACCAAATAGCAGCCTGTTGGTACCTGTGAGGAGGTCATCTTCACAATGGTGTGTGGAGGGAGAATAAGCAACAGTGGATGTAAGGTGAAAGAGCTTCAGACTGGAAACATAAAAAAGGTTAGGCACAGGAATAGATTGGGTTATGCTGGAGAGGTTATGCAGTCTCTGTCGTTTCCAAGATAGGAAAACACTGAGCAACCTGGTCTCATCTCAGAGCTGTTCTGTTTTAAGGAGGATGTTTGGTCCTAAGGTCTTTTCCAGCCTGAAATATCATGCAGTCCTCTGATTTTGACCAAACCAAGTTGTTTTGTTTGCTCAGTTCTCTTGAAAAAAAATATGTATATATAAATAAATAAAAAATCCAAACATAATGTGGAAATAAGTATACAGGGGCAAAAACTCATCTGTCCAACTGACCTGAAACTACAGCAGCCTATCTGAGTGGAAGCAAAGTTAAGGGTTTTTTTCTTAATGCCAGTGATTAGACAAAGAACTGTCTAATCATGATCATTGTCTAAGAAATGATTAGACAAAGAATCTACTTATAGAACTGTGGAACTAAACAATTGTGAAAATTTTAGGCCCTTTAAACAGAATATCCTTTTCTGTTGTGCTTAACATGGTCTTAATTCAATTACTGAATTCCAGTATTACAAGTAAAGGTTGATGGAATAGATAAAAAGGAATTCTACAGGTAGGGTGATTTTGAAACTTGTACGTTCCGTGTAAATATTATGCCCCATGGGCACCAAAAGACAAGGTAAATAAAGACTGTTTATCAGAATTGAGATGACCTGATTAAGTCTGCTTATTAAGCAGACTGCTCTTACAGTGTGTCCATCCATGCTCTTAGAGTCTTACCCTGCACTTTAGGAAGAAACCTAATTTGAAAACCTCCAGAAATGCCATCTTTCCTAACAGCACAGCTGTCATTTTCCTAGCAGGACAGAGCCTAAGTAGTTATGCAGTCCATGACAGAAGTATTTAAGAAATGTTGCTGAATGATGCTTACTTGGAAAAAAGTAAGGTGTTGGTGGTCTGTGGTGACTACTCTCACACTGGTAAGAAGCATTTGAATAAATCTATACGTTTGTTTACTCTGATTACCAAAAATACCAACTGATTTATACTCCTGATGCTCTTGTAATGTAACAAGTGTTTCTAGTCTGCTTTTCACAGTTGCATGCATACAAATTTGAAAGCAAGACATTTCCCTAGTAAAAGCAACATCAGTACTTACTAGATGTAGTAATTTTTCAATTATTCCTTCCTCTTTTGGTCATATGTCAAAATCATGCTTAATTACAGTCAGAACAATTGTTCACCTATATTTTTCTTTGATATGAGAGTTTCTTGAGGCTACAGAGTAAAAGGCAAAATAGTCTTATAACTACTTAGAGGACGTAATCATTCACACACCTTGTAGCTGTTATTAAATAAAGGAGCACAGTCAAATGCATTGAGAGATCCTCTAATAAAAAAAACTTGATTGGTTGCTTTATCTTCTGCCAGAATGAATATGGCTTCAGCATATTTAACAACGTTAACAAATCTTTTCTAAAAAGCAAATGCCAACCTTGAATTTACAGTGTCACCCTTTAACCTCCAATCTTATCAAGGATAACAGCATATTTTACAATTTCTTCTGTGGTCCCAGATAAGTAATAATTGTTACTAGAATCATTAAACAAGTTAAAGCATTTAACTTCATTATAGTAGCTCCTGTTAGCCAGGCACGTTGTGCCATTATCAGGGCTTTTACATCAGTAGAAACAATTGATAAATCTGTAATAATTCTGTGTCTCAAAGATTGGATAATGATCCCTTGTAATTCTGTGACATGACACACACAAAGTACTTCTTTTCAGTGTGTAATTTCTCATTTCAGAGAACGTTAACCAGACTCAAGAAAAAAATGCTTTTGTACAATCTGTTCAGTGGAATGTAAATGAGTGTGGAGAAGAGTTTCCTAATAAATGAGCCACCATTGTGATTATTTTTGGTAACATTTGCTGTACTTAATGGTATCATCCATCTAAGGATTTCTGCATTTATCCTGTTTATAGGATGGTTAAAACCTTTATGGAGGAACCATTAATTTTCTTGCAAATGTCACTGACTTCAAATGCTTTGATCATTCCAAGATTAGCCCAGCCCCTGTCATCAGTAGTCTCTGATGAGTTCAGGCTGATTTGCTTTGTATATCAAAGGCATAAAAGGACCACTCTGAGTCTCAGTTTTCTGGGTTACACTTTTGAAGTCTCCTGAATACACATGAGCCATATTGTTACAGGAGAATGAAAGGCAGAGGACCATTGTGCATATGGTGGACAGTTTGCTTCTAAATTCATATTTCCTTTCACCAAAGATATGGACTGCCTCTGGAACAACTGTCCCCATGGGTGCAGTTATTGGGTCATAAATACAATCATACTCATTAGTATTAAAAACAAACAAAAAAACCCCTTAGACGTCCCAGTATAAGATAATCAGAGCTGTGCCCTGTGTATCTCAAGACAACAAAATATATGGAACTGTAAAGTCAACATTTTTTACGTGGTGAAATCTGAAATTGTTTGTCTCACAGCTGAGAGGAATAGGATGCTTCATCTCATGGTTTTGTGCACAAGTTTTTAATCTCTTTTCCCATATTTTATATTTAAATATATTTGTATTTTAAAGTATGCATAGAGAAAAAAAAAAAAGACAAATAAAACCCTGTGTATTTCATTACATTTTAAATAGCTATCTTTTTTTTGAAATAAGCATTGTAACTCTCTTTGAATTGCCTATTTTATCCTGAAAACCAACCTAGTAATTAGGTACAGTTTTGCTCTACATTCATGAAGTATTTATTAAAAAGTTAAAAAAATCTTCCATTTTCAAGCACTTTTATGTATATTTTTCCATACTTGTATATGTTCTCAAAACAAGCATCTCAGTCAAGATTTTCAAAACTGGTTCTTAAAATTAAGATCTGGAATGCCTGTTGGAACTCCTAATAGACATTTGGTTTTGTCTTTTTTGTTGTTGTTGTTATGGAATTCCTGAGCGTTTTTCTTTAAAGGGGAGACTTCATTCAGTAATGACGTTATTCAAAAGCATAAAAGAGAATAGAGTAGTTCAGTTGGAAAAGCTCTTCAAAGAGCATTTGCTCCAACCGTCTGACCACTTCACGGCTAACCAAAAGTTAAGGCACGTTACTGAGGGCATTGTTCAAATGTCTCTTGAACACTGACAGGCATGGGGTATCAGCCACCTCTCCAGGAAACCTCTTCCACTTGATGAGATGGACGGTGTATCATTATGATGTATGTCTCATATACCGTCAGGCAATAATAGTAAGACCATGATAGACTTCACAATAGTAATAATGATCAGTGAAGAAATAAAGCACAGAGTGCAACAAAGAAAAAGCAGAACTCCGTATCTCCAAAATATGGAGAAGGCTGAAAGTTTCTGGTAAAAATGGAGAAGGATTTTATAAAACAGCATGGCTGAAAAATGGCTGTAATATTTGTTTATATAAATGGAGACCTGTTACTGTGAGGAACTGATACTTCAATTAAAGAAGCAAAACTCTGAGAAGAAGGGAAGGAAACAGCAGGAAAGGAGGACAGGAACTGTGGCAGAAAGAGAGGATGTAATGTAACTGTAATTGTAGATGTGCAAGGTATACCTAGCTGGCAAGAGCATTTGCTCTTTCTAACTTCTGTCTTCCACTGTTTCCCCAAGTGTGTGGCTGAGAGCCATCTTGTACCGATAGGGATGTGGATGAAGTTACCTATTTGGCTATTGCCAGCTCTCATTTCTACATTATTTTCACATATTATTCTCCAAATTAAAATAGGAGCTGTGAAGAGAGCAATTATACGTTTTTTTTCCATACTAACTAAAGTCTTTTCAGTCAGAGCACAGATGGCCCTCTACTAGTCTCCTAACAGTGCTCTACATACTGCAGTCCCATGGGCCAGAACATGTGCTGCTTGAAAAGACAGTCTTCAAAGGGAGCACATGCATTAGATTGTAGTAGCTCTCTGGAGTGCCAATACATGTGTTGGATGCTTCATAATACAGAATTTTTAGGACAATTTGCTTTCTTTGTCAAGAATTAAAAAGAGCTTATTGCTGCATTCACTGTTCGGTGGAGTATTGCTCTGCGTACTATAAATGTTTTGGTAATTTTTAAGTGTAATACCTGTCTCTCCCTTCTGGAACCTCTCTAGATATTCTTTAGTCTTTCACACTTTAACAACTTTGACATTTGAGTGAAGTATTTTTTACTTTTTTTTTCTTTTACACTTGTCAACAAAACGGCTTTAGTTCTCCGTAATCTCCCCTTTGTGCACAGTATGTGATGGCTGAGTCAAAGCACAGCTATGCACACTCACCTGCAGACATACATACACATGCACACACAAAGTTTTTATGCCTGATTTTTTTAAGATCTCAGTGAGAATTACGGTGGGTTACTTTTATGATAGAAAACATAGATGTCATATGTACTCACAGAACAGCTATAAAAAAAGTGAACACATTCAAAGCAAAATTATCATCCTACTGCACCCCAAAATAGGCTTGTTCTTAAGTATCACAATGTCTTCTGTTCTCCAACTTTTCACTTGTAAATATATCTAAAGAAATAAGTGCAGGAAGGTGTTAATAATATGAGAGAAAAAAATGCATTATATGCCTCCAAGTGCTACATTTGGGTAGGCATCTTTTATTGTGTCATGTTGCCACAAGTGAAGTCGTACTGTGATGCTTACACAGTTCTGTCTGGTGAGAGAGAAGTGGCTTCTTTTCACAGATAATTTAAATGCTTGGCCTACTTACATGGGTGATTTCCATCATTAACGGAATGGGATTTTTTTTTTTTGGTGATTGCTACCAGAAGAAAAATGTTGTGAAGCTTGTGGGAATTTTCTGGCACAGATGCATTTAGATAGTAAGAGTTGTTCTGGACTGAATAAAGCAAGACATTTTTTGATTGTTTCCATGATGACTGAATGCATCATTAACCCCTTTATTGTTGACATCCTACAGAGACCTGATATGTAGTCTTAATTATTTTAAAAGACACTTCTTTGTTACTTAGCTGGTGATTAAAAGTAAATTAAAAGATGGCAATGGCAGACTATTGTTGTTCATTAACAGATCTAAAATCCTAATCATCTAGTAAGGGACTAATTTTCACTTAATTTTTGAAACAATAAGTACATTGATGTAGAAATTATTTGTGCTGCTTCTATCAGCTAATTAACCAAATCACTAGAGAGAGAGAGTGGGAGAGTGATTATTTTCTATTAATCGAATGGAGAAATCTAAAGTAGGAATCCCAGTCAAAGCTCTTAATAATATTCCTTATAACAATAAAATGATTTTGAACTTGAAGTTCTAAACAGTGTTGAGTATTGTAGCAGGGGTGAATGGGAAGGGCAAATGCGAGAGCAAGGAGACCAGAATTCTCATTCATGTTTGCAGAGACAAAAGATGAATTATGCTGCAGGAGGCAGTGATGGAGCATACAAGAATCCTGCCTTAAATTGCAGAGCAACTGAAAAGAAGAAATAACTATTAAACCATGTGGAAAATTGTCCTTTCACAAAAATTTGTGGATTTTAGTGAAAAGCAAGACCTCCAATTTGTTGATTCAAATAATGTTCCAGTTCTCAGCATGAATTGTAGTTAATGCTTATGTTCTCCCTTTTCCTTCATTTTCAGGCTTTCGTCTGGCAGATGGTGGTTCTTGCACTGAACTGCAACAGCAATTGCTGAGGTTGAAGCCCGGCATCTCTCTCATATACTTCCAGAACACCTGGCAGGTAGGACTGATGATCATAGATCGTCTTGGAGAATTCACAGTCTTATTGAGAAAGTATCTCCTCTCTGAAGGAGCATGTGATATTGCGGAAGTGGCAAAAGACGTAACTGAAACAAGGTTTTAATACACTTCTAACATTGAGAATCAAATATTTCAGCATTGATACACTGTATGGAAATTTTAAGAAAAACAAAGGCAAAATACACAGGTTTGGAAAATTTTTTGTTGGCAGGTAGTCTGTCCAACTGATAAAAAATTACTGAATGTATTCAGGTAGCAAGGAAGAAAATGTTTATTGCCTGTTGAATTTTTGAATAGAAAAGTATAGCTATGAAGAAGGATGTTCAGCTGCAATGGAGGAAGAAAATGTTGGATGCCACGAGACATGTACCTGTCACTGAAATTCTAGAACTTCAGCTGCAAACTCCTACGTAGATTCATTGTCATTTCTCAACTCATACAAAAAAATGTGTGAGGTGGCAATTTAAACAGTTTTCTATCTCAGCTTGCACGTGGTTCAAGTAGGTTAAAATTTAAGAGTCAAATATAGAAACACTCCTCTGTGCTCTCAGGGCTAAACACAGTGGGGTTTGGTGGGATTTCACTCATGATAAGGAGCTCTTGTACCAAAGAGGAGAGAAGCAATTTTTGAGCGCTCTATCTTCCGTCTTCCTATTTGTGACTGTTCCTTTGCTGACAAACTGTTTCTATTTCTTCCATGGTTCTGGTTTACTAGTTCTGCCTGCAGCAAATTGCTAGACAGTTCCTAAAAAAAGTCAACCAAAACAGTCAGAAATGAAGTTTGAGCAAAAGGATTCTTTCAGTCAAGTGAATAATAGCTAATAGCGTTGCCCCAGCCTGCTGCTGTAAATGCACAGACTTTCTACTGAAAGAAAAAACGCATAAAAGCTAAAATAAACTGAGTGTTATCTGGAGTAATAAAAGGAAATACTTAGTGTGTTACTCGCATGTGCACAGTTCCCTAGATGATGCTGTTGACAGTGGCTTTGAGGTACAAATGTTGTATTGCCTGTTCCACATTATTGTCTCAAATAACTTGTTGCATTTAGCTTCATGTCATTTGTCTTTCCTAATTTTCATTGCTAATGATTTTGTTGACCTTTGTGTACTGTGCAGGTTAAAGTTTGTATGTGTGCATTTATCCACATTTTGATATGGCTTCTTACTTGACTTTATTTTTGCATTGTTTGTTATGTATATTAAAAATTAATGGGAAGATTTATTAGAGAAACAAATACTGATTATATTAACCTTGGCTTTGTTCTTACACTACTAGAGGATCTTTAAATGCCTACAGATTTTCCTTTCCTTTGTAATCACAGACAGTATATTTATTTTTATTTATGTAAGCTATTTGAGACAATTGGTTAGTGCTCAGCTTTAAATGAGCTTTATGTAAAAGTAACCGGCTGAGTCAGTAAAGAAAAAAATGACCAGATGGCAACCTCAGTGTGGGATAGAGATAAATGCGAATCTAAAATGAGGAATGTCCCAAATAATGAGGGTCATTTGAGAGTAAGATGGTATGTGCACTTTGTGGCCATGAATAATGCATTCATGTACGTACTTCAGTAATTGTGATGCATGAGTTCTCTATAGACTTTATCACAAGATCAGTTTTACATGGGAATCAAGTGCTTTAGGTACCTTAATTATTTATAATATGTATCTGAGAGAAGAAAAATGTTTGAATTTTCTATGACTGCTTTTAGTCTTGGTGTCAAAGAAGGGGATGGGTGAACTGGGGAAGAAATCCTTTATGACCTTGCCATGCTCAGCTCTGCCGTGGCAGAAACTGTTCTCTCAGTTCCTCTTCTCCTTTCTGCCCATTTTAATGGCAAACTCTTAAACTCTGTATATCAGTGAGGTCAGATTTTAGTTGGTGAGACTTTACCATCCCACCTTGAAGAAACTGTGAAAGTCAGTCTGTCCCACCTGTTATTCACTGTGTGAAAAGTTACGCATGGAATTGGCACCAGGAACTCCCTCTCCAAAAGGACAAATCACAGCACCTTCCCTTATGTATTTTCCCCAGAAACAAAACCAAGGGAAAGGATGTTGCTCTCCTTTGTTTTAATTCCTAGCTCCAGTAATAGGGAGAACTGCTGAAGCACAAGGCAGCTAAATCAGTGAGAAGGAAATGCTAGTGCTATCAAAGTGATTTGTTGCTTGAAGCTCAGTTTGTAAGTTTGTTGATTCTGCAGAAATTTCAGGTACAGGCTTTTACTAATTGTTCCTCTTATGCTTGCTTAAGTCAAACAGCCAACAATCAGGCCCTTGTGGTAACAGAAAACAAGCAGTTGCCAACTTTTCTACTTGCAGCAATAACTGTCCCAAGAGGCACCTTTGCACTGATGCTCCCCTCTGATGCTCTCTGCTCTTCTTTGTCTTCCCCTTGTTCCAGACAGTTGCAGAAGCAACTATGCTGTTCTTTGTTTATTTAGGATGTGCTCAGCACAAGTGTAGGAGCAGCCTGAAGTGATTCATAGAATTCTTTGCAAATGGAGGAAGTTGCTTGTTTCCCATAAAAAATGAATGCTCTCTTCTTGCTGGAAAGACATTCCTAAGGATCTTCCTTAAACAAAGAAGTCTCTTCCTTCTCTAAGGAAAAACAGACAGAGACTAGCACATTAGCAGCATGCTCAGACCAGGAATGATCATAATAATGTTTTTCTGCAAATTATCCTGTGAATCTTGTGTGTAACTTCTAACCTATCAATCTCTTCCCCTGAATTATCTCTAGTTCCAGTAAGTCCAGTATTTGGATTTTATGCATTATGGATTCAAGCTGTGGTTACTTCCATTCTTCTGAAATCAAAAGTCTTTGGTAGTGGGCTTGACAGGTAGTTAGAGAATAGCTCTAGTTAACACTTTTTTTCCTGAGGTTTGAGACCCCAGAGGGGAGATCAGCACCACCTTCCTCAGAACTGACGATCATTTGAGTGCGTTTTCCCATGGTTTTTTTGCAGGGCTGCTGGTTCAGTTTACTTCTGCCGCAATACGTTTGGAGCATGCATTGTAACATTACCTCAGCTGAAGAGGTCAGGTGTGAGACTTTAAAAACAGAGAGCAGATTATAGCCCATCTGTTAAGGCAGAAAATAAACATGTGGTCTGGGTGACCAAAATCACAACCATCCTGATAACACCTTTGAAGACACTTTGTCCACTTGATGACTGGAACCCCACTGGGTGGTCAGGAATCATTTTCTTCTGCTGCATTTTCTTGCATTCATCATTCCAAGTGAAGCAAAGCTTTCAGCCTGCCTCCCAATATTGAAAATCCTTGCTGCTTAGCTGAGCGCCTGGTTACCCCTCCAGCTACATAAAGGCTGGTCCACTGATCTTGTTTGCTAAATTTGCTAAATATATAGCTAGAAATAAGGAAGTCAAAAGAAAGGAATCCAAAACATAGCAATAACTTTTACTTATTTTTCTGCCTCAGTTTCCATAACGTTCCCGATTCTTGCTTGGGCTGTAGGTATTGAACTCTAAGGAGTTCAAATTTATTTCATTTCTCCACAGAACACTGCATACAGTCTACCTTTGGAACAGAAATCTGTCAGACATGCAGTGTGCCTTCGTCCCACACACACACTTTTTTTCCCACACCTTAACATTAAGGCAATTTCAAGTGTCCATGTTCTGGCTTAGTAATAACACTTTGTTAAATACTTACTTTACCTGGTATTTTGCCACTGGTTCTTTGAAACATACTTGTTGCTAGTGGTACATAACTGGTTTGGAGCTTCAAAATGCAAAGGAAAACAGAAAATGGACAAATCCTCACTTCATAATGAAATTCCTTCTGATATGGGATCATGTCTCCTTACTGAGTCCTACTCCTCCTCAAAATCATTAGAATTGTCAAAGCCCTGAATATAGCACTAAGAAATTCTGAATACCTGTTAATATTTCTTCTTCTTCACACACACACACACACATATATATACATATATATGTATTAGAGAACCTTTTCTTTGTGTCTGATTGTAAGTTTGGTCCCATCCATGTAATTAATATAAACTTAATGTATTACGTACTCAGTACCTTTCAGGATAATGAGTTCTGCTCTTAGTGCTAGGCAGTGAAAGAATGCACCTCCTTTGAAGATCTTCATATCCCTCTTGGTTTTGTGATGTGTTCGGGTATGAACAAGCTCTAACAAGAAAAAAATTCAGTTTCTTACAACACAAATTTAAATAATGGAATAGCATTACAAAAGTTAAAGAACCAGTTGCAACATTGAGATTATGGTAAATCATACCAGCCACATTACTTGCTATAAAACCCCAGCTAAAATGGCAAGACTGGCTAATTACCTTCTGCCTCCCCTTTGGCTGGCTTGGCACCAAGAGTTTCAGCTTTCCTGATCTGACCCTTTGCCATCGCTGTTAAACCGTCTGAGGGTTAAATATGAGACTGGCTCAAAGAAGCTGCTGCAGGCAACTTTTCTCCCTAGCACAATAGGGCATGAGGCTTTTTTTCCCCCTTATCTTACACTCTTCAATTCCTAAGATCGTGTACTGTGATGTTGCATGTTAATGTGAAAATTACAGCATTTCCTCTCATCTTCTATATGGTCATTTTATTACCATTTCTGCTGTGTTTGTAACACTTCCTTGGCTTTAGGTTTCAGACTGCTTTCTCTGCTTGCAGCCTGTGGAAGACATATTTTAGTAAAGCTTTATATCTCATATCATAAGAAATATTAAATATGTGCTCTGCTTAATGGTTTTCTTTTCTTTGGGCATCCTGTAGAAACAAAACAGATGCTAAAACTGGGAACAGGATGTTTCTCAGGGGTAATACTTCAATTCAAATTCACTGTTAATTTTAGGATCCTTTGTGGGTATCCCGTCTTCTTTAGAGTACAAGGACAAGTTATCCTTAGAAATAACAGCAGGAAAATTACAAAGAGTCTATAGGAAAAATTTCTCTGTGCGTTTTATTTAAAGCCTGTTGGATTTGTGCCATGGGGAATATGTTGCAACTGGAATTTTAAAAAGCCTGGATCATTTCAGGATACTTGCAATTCTTACTAAAATAACAGTAATAAAATTTCATGGTTGAGAGCCCACAGAGATCACAAAAGGACTGAGGAAAGCACTTCCCTCTTATCTACACAATAGCATAATTGGCTTAGTGCATTGGTGAATATGTATCCTCCCCACACAAGACAACAGGTAGCTGACTATTTACTGAGCTGGGACTGAAGGGACCAGCAAGCTGTTCTGACATAGCAGCATTTGCGCTCTTTGGGCAGTATTCCTGAGGCTCGGGTTTCCTATGCTTATACTTCACTATTAAATATTTTTCCCATATCATGAAAACAATTGAACTGAAATTCCAGGGCTTTTACTTTCTTTGTGGAGCTCTTGGTAAAATGTTTCTCCAGCTTTGACTGCTTCCTGAGAGCCCTAATCTAAACTCACTTGGGGTACCGGGAGCGCTAACATTGCTCCTGCTCTTCTGCTCTGGGAAACACCTTCAGGAAGGCCTTCATTGAGCTGCCAGCCAGCAGTGCGAGCAGCGCTGCCATCCCGCTGGTTGCAGCACACTGCTGAAAGTGTTCTCTCCTGAGCAGGCCTGAGAGCCCTCATCCAAACATGTGCTGACGACATCATCATCACCGATAAGCAAGAAAATAGCACTGCAAAGAGAAAGCTCCTGCATTGATCTTACCTGGCATCTGCATTAAAATAATTCTGAGAGCTCACTCCCTTATCCATGGATTCTCTATGGGGAAGTAGGACATTTGGACCTCAGGCTTTCGGGAACATCAGCTAATAGGAAAGTCCCATCTGGCTGCTTAGGTATTCCAGAGGAGAGTATATTTTGTTATGGCTGGAGGTGTAAATAAACAAGCAGTTCTGTGCATTAACTTAAATTCTCCAGATAACATGCAGTTAAATTGAGGAAGCTGTAATAATGTATCTACCAACATTCTTGTGGTCCAAAAAAAATAAAATAAAATAATAAAAATTGAAGCATTTTCCTCACATACCGGAGGTCTATTTCTACCTTACATGACGTATTGTTCTTTTCATTTCTTACAATTGTTCTGGTTTTTTTAAATGTAGTTCACCCAGACAAAATACATGGAACACATAGCTTTCCCACCTTGTCCTGAATGTGCCACCTGGCACATAGCATCTTCCAGTGCACTTCCCAGAGTCAGCCACAGCCTCTTGCATCCCTTTTGACTGCTGCCATTCTTCATGTTGGCTCCAAGAGTCATCCTGCCAGCTGTCCCACTGCTGCTTGCATTTGTGAGGCTGACAAGCAATTGAACTGTTGCACATTTTATGAATGAGCATAAACTTAGACTTGATGGTGCTTGCAAAAGAATTCAAAGGACAGCAAAGGCATTGCTCAAGCACTGACATGTCGTCAGAAGGGCAGCAAAGCAATTTTCCCTCCCTGTAATCCTATCAACCAAAACCAATCAAACTACAACTATAAAACAAAAACATGTCTGAAATAGATGTTCGGTTTCTTACATACTGATATCGATTTGCTTTTAATTCAAAAGCATGCTGCCCATTAAGTCAAAGTTTTTTCTTTTTTTTTTTTTAACTCTTTTTTCAAAGCATATCTTTGGATAATCTAGTGTTCGGTGATTTGGAAGAAACCTAAGGGGAGGACATATTAATGATTGTGAGGTTAATGACATCTTTAGTCTATTGGGCTGTGTCAGGCCGCTACTAGGATATTCCCCTGCAGCGATTGAACACATCCTTCATAGTAAGGAGCAGACTCCCAGCCTAGCACTGCTTCTGTTAGTATTGTCAGCCAAAAGGGTTTGCTCAAGATCACGCTGGGCTTATATGGGAGGCATAAGGAGATCAGTATTTGAACAAAAATGTATATCACATGATAATGGTTCCACAATAATATCTGAAGCAAAGAAAACTAAAAATTTGCATCCTGACCTTCTCTTATACTGTACATTACAGAGGCAAGCTTCTGTTTCAGAAGGATAATGAGATATACAGTGTGATTAAGCTTTCATCATTATGCAATTTTTGAAAGTGTGAACTGATTTTTTATGTATAAAAAACCTACCATGCCTTCATTTTCCTTTTATCTTCACTTTTAACCTTCTTAACACAATGATAAAGTAATAACAGGACTTTCTAATTTGAAATTAAAAAGGGATGTCATACTTCACAGGGTAAGAATCCAGTAAGTTTAGTTGACTAGGATAAATTTGTATCAGCCTATATTAAGTGCTAATGACACACATCACTAGAGGCCTTCAGGCATCTAAATCCCTTTGATATATCTATTCATACATCTTTCAAGTGCTGGGCATGGATCTCATTAGAGTAAGTGATGCCATCCAAATAGTGGTTAATTGTTTGTTATTGAGTGCATTCTTTATTCCCAAAAGGTTAGGGTTATTCAGACAATTAGGTTTTAAAACAAACTTATCACTAGGCTCAATAACAGACCTGTCAATGTGTAATGTGGTTCCTTTCATTCTGACTATTTCTTGGCTATAAAGGAAATGCTATAGAGGAAAACTTAGTCTTTCTAACTGCAGATGAATTTCCTTCAGATTCCCTGAATCTCTAACATTTTTAACATTTCCCTCACCATAATCTCATTGTGGTTTTCATTTCAATGAATTTAAAGCACGTTATCAGTAGCAATTCAAAGATGTCTAATTGATTGTTCTCAACAGAAATCTAGAGAGGCTGAAATCTTCATTGTTTTGGCAATTCTTTGATTTTGAGACTGTCCTAAGAGTTGATAGTATAATTAAGAGAGCAGTTTTACTTTGCTGCGGATCTCCTGACATCAGTTATGGATATCACACAAAGGAGTTGATCTGACTGTAGTGGATAAAGCTTTAGACTGTGGCTCTTGAAGCCATAGGATGTGGTGCCGTTTCAGATCATCGGCCTTGGGTACAGATCACAAAACAGTAAAGTAGCTTGTTACAGTTACTTTTTGGAAAAGACTCAGTAGTCTTTCACTACTAATGCAATATCCAAAAGCTTCACAATCTTTTAATTAGCAATTTCCACTGATTTTAATGATCAAAAGAACTGAACTGAACATTTACGAAACTTTTTTAAAAAATATGGGTTACAAAATAAGCTCTTCAGTTCCTCTGAGAGGGTATATAGTTATCATGGTGCTAAGGGGAGCAGATAAATAAGCTGATAAAAGGAAAGATGGTATTTCCTCTTGGAAGCTGAAGTTGGTCAGGTTTAAATTTGCAAGCATATGTGCAAGGTTCCCTTCATTAAACCCCTCAGGAACAGGACTCTGCAGCTTTCACATTACAGTTTTGTCACAAAAGAATAGCTGTTAGGAAGACTGACTGAATACAATGCGCGTGTCCTTTCAGATAATACATCTATCTGTCATTTCAGTTAGAATTTGGATGGCTGACTTTTGATTACTGTACAGGTCTGATGTCTGCTTGTAAGAACTACACAGGGAAGTAGCCCTTATTCCTCCACGTAGCAATTGTCAGCAACATATCGGTATATGCTGGTGGGTTGCTCAAAGTCAGCGTGATTCTGTCTTTCATGAGACAGCACAGAGTTCATTATGAGGTTTGTAAACTACCATTACAAGCCTAAACTCCTCCATTTGTGACTAATCATGCAACCTGATTATTATTCTGATATATCTTTTTGCTGCTGGAGTGAGTCTGCTTTCAAGGGCCCCAGGTAATGTAAGGTGACATCTGAAAAGATGCAGGGAGTCTGGGCTGATGCTTCAGCTCAACTTACTAGATGATCTATGGAGTGGGACATTTGTGGCAGCTGCACTGGAAGCTATTCATCCATCTTTTCGTATAGCAGTAGTGAACAGAGATAACGGCTAAATCTGTGAAAAGAATCAGAGAGGACATTACAGAAGACAGAGCGAAGAGGCCCTGGGCCTTTGTCTAGATGGCCTGGGACTTATTATGCTGAAAGGAAACGAACACTTTTCAGATGTGTGGTATAAAAATACAGTGTTTTGCGGATTAAAGTTCAAGCAGCTTTCTCATGATAACTGAAACCACCACTGAATTTCCTGAGATGCAGTTAGATCCAAAAACAAAATCAGGTTAAGCATTTTGGTGTCAAAGGAATTGCACAGTTTTCCCTAAAATTTGCATGCTGTTAGAGATAACAAGGAGTCTTTTATTATTATCTAGTATCAGATAAGTATTCCCTCTGGCCTATTAGGTAGGCTGTTAGCCAGCTTGTGTTTCTACTTTGCTTCACACCCCCAGCTATTACCTTTTCCTTTGAAAATCCGTGTTGGCATCCTCTAGGAGGCATGCTCACTGGAAAAATTCTCCGTAAGTAATGAATATACACTTCACCAAAACTGTGGGCTTTTTCTCTGTTCTTAATCACAAATTATTTGACCTTTTGACCTATTAGAAATAAAACAGTTTTATTGTCATGAATTTAGTATGATTTAGATAGGAGAACTAGAGAGCAAAATATTAGTCTAATATTTCTGAATGAACAACTCATTTGTTATGTGCACTGTTAGTTGACACAATCAGTCTTGCTAAAAAACTTTGCACTGCAGGAATAATTAATACAGTATAGTTGTGTAAAATTCTGAGAGATGTATTACTTCTCCTTCTTTCCATCCTTCCCTTCCCTTCCTTTCCCTCCCCTTCCCTTTCTTTTTTTTCTGTATTTTAATCAGAAACATGGTAAAGATCTGATTTGTGAGTGTTTAACATCAATTTTTTTTCCCCTAGAGCATCATGAAGTAGTTCAGCATTGTGCTGAGCTGCTCCAACAACTTTCTCAGTAGTGAAACTTGTAACCTTGAAGGCCAATCACTTCACGTGGTGTGTGCATTATTTCAGTGGGAAGTGAGTTACACCACTATTTCTGTCCCAGCAAACTCAAACCCAACAGTTGTCAAAGGTTTATCTTTCAGCCACCTCTTCATATGGTCCTTGCTGTGTGTGTTTTCTGGGAGAAGCGATTACCAGCTCAGTTGTTCCCTCATTTTGCACTAACTTAAATTTTTATAAAACTGAATTGCTGACGCAGGATGCAAGCTGCAGGTCTCATTGATGTGTCTCAGCATTTAGAGTACTAGTTTAAAAACGTGTGCTGTGGATTAACAGTGTGCCTTGGGTTTTTAGTGACCGTAAGGATTTTTAAAACATTGTGATCTGTTTATTGCATATGGGGGACATGCTAATGCTTGCCATCATGACAGACTTGGTTGCAGCAGCGTCTCTGATTTTAAGTGTTTGAGGAGAGTGCAGAGTGGTGAGAGTCAGTTCAGGGGATAGAAACAAATATGATCAGAGAAAATATGATCTCTGAGAAACAATTGACAGAACTGGGCTTGTTTAGACTGGAAAATACAACTGACACGGAGGGTATACCAGTCTAGAAAGGAATAAAATCCTTCACAGAAAAGAAGGTAATAAATTGTTTCCCATGTCCATTGCAGATCAGGATAGGGGATAGGACAGTAAGTAATGGGATTCATTTTCAGTGAGGGAGCTTTAGATTGGATGGCAGGAAAGGAAAGCAACCAAAGCCACTTTCCTAACTGTAACAGTAGTTAAGCACTTGGATATGTCATCCCGGGAGGCTGTGGACTTTTTCTCATATCGGAGATTTTCAAGAACAGATTAAGGAAACATCTGTCGGAAATCGTTTTGGTATAGCTTATCCTGCTTTGTTGAAAGAGGTGGAGTTTATGACCACCTAAGGTTTCTGCCTGCTCCATACAGAAGCCTTGATTAACCTGTGTTTTTTTTTGTTTGTTTGTTTGTTTTGTTTTTTTTTCCATAGAAAAGAAATCTTTCCCTAAATGGGCACTGCTATCAAATATGTGGGCATAAGGGTAATAGAAAGCCAAATTTATTGGATTGATTCCATCATTGCTAAATTATTATCCAAGCTATTGTCTCTTTCTCTGTCTGCTTTTTCTTATAAAAATCATCTTAGTTTTCCTTTCTGTCTTTGTCTCTAAGAAATGGGGAGCAAGAATATGGATGGTAGATTTTAACTCTTTGTTCCTTTGTCAGCTGTAACTACTATGCGAAATAGGATCTTGCTTGTGTTATACAGGTAAGATGAAAGAAATAAAGGAATTTTTTTATTCTAATTCAAGTTAAATATTACAGTCAGCTGTAGTTTTATTATTCAGCAATTGTGTCAGCCTGAGAAATGAGTTTCAATTTTATAATTTGCTGTTTTTAATCAATAACCAATGCTTGGCGTTTCCTTTGGAGTTCAGTAAAAATAAGTTATAGAAAGTAAAACATTTTAACACTAACCATGCTTTCCATAGCTTATAAATGGCAAACCATCATGGCTGCAGCAAATTGTCAGTTTTCATGCAGAACCACAATGCTGTGAATTTAAAAGAACATTAAAAATATACATCTCCTAGAGGTGCAGTGATCACCACCAATGGTAGAGCTGAAATAAATAGATAGCAGTGTTAGGAAAAGGCTATCATAACATGAAAAACAGTTCTGAAATTCGTCAATTTTCTTGCAGTGACAGAACTGCAAATGAATAGAGTCCGTGGCCTTTCTTTCTCTCCTCTCTGGGTATTTATATTCCAAAATATTTATTAATTTTCTTGGAAAAAAAATCAGATTCAATCACAGGATCACTTTTTATGCAGAATTGTACTATTAAAAATAAAACAGTTGTGAAATAAAGCTTCTAGTCAAAGATGAGTTCCAACTCATCTCCTTGTTCTGATCTGTACTTTTATTCCTCGTTTATCTTCTTGCGAGGTGAATTCTGGAGTAGAGACTTTTTAGCTGTTTCATATGTGCTTACTGAACAGTTGTAAATTCCAGATGTACATTCCACTCATCCTTAAGAGAGACTCTGAGTACTAACTGTCTTAACTGAACATCGATATACAGTCTAATTATGTATTTATATAGTAATAGTATATACAGATTCATTGAATGTACTCAGATATTGACTGACATTAAGACATTCTGTCTTAATAAAAAGGAGAAAATGATATTTAGGAGGTACTGTTCCCCGGCATAACATGATGTCTTGCAGAACAAGATCCTAATTATCATGATATATTCAATATGGGACCAAAGATTCTGCTCTGTGCATTTTGGAGATAGAGAAACCTTTTCTTGGAGAGAAGCAAGGGACCTTTTCCATGATTACTTTATGAAATATCATATGCTCAGAAGTTGAGAACAAATATATTTGCACAAATACATACACGCACGCAAAGGTGGTAAAATTTTTACTTAAAGAACATGCTGGCCTTATATACTATCTTCATTCTTTTTGTATTTGATTCAATTTCTCCTTTCACAGCCTTAATGAAATGGGAAACTAATGAAAAATGTTTGCGGTCCTGATTATAGAGCAGCACCATCTCTCAGCACATGTACATATGAATAACAGCTCAAATGGATCTTTGATTGCTCGTGTCGCTTTGTACAGTTTATGATTTGTGATATCAGAGAGGACCAGAAATCATTTTTGATACATTACATTACAGCCCAGTTCAAATCTGCTGTGGAAAAACAAGTCAAGTGTTCTGCAAGCCAATTGCTATCCCCATTATTATGGAATGCTCCAGGAGGTTTCCTTTTATTTGCAGCAGTTGTGTGGCTTAATAATACTAAGTACTTAACTTGCTCCCTTCATTTTAAAAGAGTGCTTCTTAAAAATTGAGAGAATTCAATAAATGGTTGGAGACACAGACACAGCATAAATAAGCCCCGCCATTGCAGGTTTGATGATTCCTGATTTAAATAGTTTTTTTATTAAATATGAAATGTCCAAATTACCTAATCAATGTTAGTTGTGTGATAAACCATTTTACAGTACTTATTCTCCAGTATCTTATCTCCTACCTGCAGGTTGTTTGTTGATAATACTTCCTTCGTGTTAGACAAGCAGACAGTAATTTGATTTTGCCATTTGCTATCTTGTGCAAAACAGTACTTTAAAAACTCTTTCATGTTTTGTGCTCTAACAACATCTATTACTTTTATTTGTTGATACATTGGAAAACCTCAGCATTAATACTGTGGATTTTCTTATTTCTCTTTCTTTCTTCTGTTCTTTTATTCTTTTTGCTCTTCTTCTCTTTTTCTGTCTTTTTTTCTTTATGTCTCTTTCTTTCTTTCTATGTGACTTTCTTCATCTCTTTTTGCCTTTGCCCTTTTTCCTTGCAGTCAGTTTGATATACTAACATTGTTGTAAGCCTCACACTCACACACATGCTAAATGAAGATTGCATTGCTTTTTGCCAATTGAACTTCAAGCATTCACCAAGATGGCACCAGATGCAAAAAGAGTGGCATATATGGTTTCCGATTTGAGAAAGTAGGATATTATCATCGTAGGTTCTGATGGGTATAAATTTTTAAGTCAAGGTAATCGTAGTTTTAATGTCTTTTGAGGCCACAAAATAATGTGAAAATTTTTGTTGTTGTTTGTTTTATTTTTTAATATTTCCGGTGGCAGCCTAAAATACTTGAGTAAATATTAAGTATGGCTGTTTTGGTCACAAATGACAAAAAAAAAAAGAAGAAATCCCCCAAACACATTTTCAGATGGTGTCCAATTTAAATGGCACCAACGCTTCTTAATTACTAAACGTTGCACAGTTTAATAATAAAATGTAAATGACAATATTTCAGTTTAGAGAATATTTTAAACCGTGAAACTATTTTCTGTTACTTCTGATCTTAACAGCTGGTGCTCATAGCGGATTTCAGTTTTGTCAGGATATGTCAGACTCCATCTAAGCTTTTTAGGGGATGGTCTTGGATAGCTTGATTCCATTCCATCAAAGCCAATGAGCAGTTTCCAAATTATTTTGGCAGGTATACTCATTACAGATGCATTTTCATCATTCTAGAAGGAACTGTGCTGTTGGAAGACAAATAGTGGATTATATTTGAATTTCTATTACAATTCTTCTTCTTCTGGTGGTGAAAAACACGATTTGGGGGGTTATTGATACCCAAATGGCACCAGTCTTATTCTGCACTTACACCTGAATGTATGACTATTTCTTGACTTCATCCCAGTGCTGCTCTCTATACTGAATGCCTTCAAAATGAGAGGCAATGTGGCATCTACCTCCAGTTTTGGAAACCCTCCCAGAACGTAACCTGGTAGGGCAAAAGGATGAGCTATCTGATTTTCTCAGTGTGGCAGGTTATGGTAATGGTGCTTGTCTACTACCTGTGTTATAGTGTGGCACAGATTTCATGCCCACCTCATTTCCTAATCTACATATGCTGAGTTGGACATATACAAGTAGCTGCCCCATCTGTAGTCTTGTTTATTTGTTTTAGAGAATTCAACTGGCATTAATTTACAAAAATGAGGAAGGGTTGCCATCTACAATTATTAATTAGCATGCACATCTGCCAAGAAGGTGTTTCCATAAGCCTGTCTGAAGTACTTTATTGTTGTTGTTTTTTTCATTTGAGGGGGATCAATGCTAATTTTCAGTGTTTACCAGCAATCATAGATGACTTGCAGTTAAAAAGCCATCAGCTCTGTCACATTTTTCAGTGAACAGAATCCCTTTCCAGATGGCCCTTCATTTGGATAATGGACAGCCTAAGGGGATAAAAATGTCACCTGTTGTAGCTAGTCAACAATATTAATAAAAACAGAAGAATAGACCATTCATAAAATGGGCAACAGACCAAAAATAATCTCTGAATTGTACAGAGAATGTTTTTGGTAGCAATCTTGCCTTAAGAATTCACAGACATCCTCAAATCTGGTCATTATTCCCTTTGCACTAGCTGTTCCCTTGGAGTTTAACCATGAATGAGTCTAATTCTTCTTAATGTATTTCCAGATAAATGAGAAAATATGAATAAGGTGTGATTATGCTTACAAAAGAGCCATGATTACAAATAGGTAAATAATAGATTTCTTGGCTTGTTGTCTCCTGCAGAAAATAACACTGGAAGGTGCTTCAGGTTTAATGAAACACTGAGGTCTAAATAGAAATAAAATCACTGAGTTGCTACTTACTACATGAAAAATGGTATTCCCCTGTGAGCCTGAGCAATGTTGAAAGGTGATTTAAAGTACTTTTGTGGACCGTAAAATAATGGTTATAAGTATGGGTTATGTCAAATTTGGTTTGAAGTAGCTATGCCTATGTCATCCAACCTGGCAAAATGAATGGAGATTTCTGAGTTCTTTGTCTATATTTAGCATACTTTCCATAATGTATACCTATTTTTTTTTCTCACATGCACTCTTATTTATGTTTCTCGTGAAAACAAGACTTAGTTTACTCATAATCCATCTCTTCTTTAGAACTTGAATGTACTCATTGACAAACAGGTGATAATGCACACAGGAAAATAATTAACTGACTGCCTAGCAAAGCTCATCTTAAAAGAATACACTGAAAAAAATGGAAGGAGCCATGTACTTTTTATTTTTATGTGTATTTAAAGCCTTATAGAAATTTAGACTTTGATCCCATATCTTCTCATCCAGATGCCCCTCAGGTTGCTTTGTTGGATAATGCTGTTTTTTCTCATCTGCTCAGAAGTTCATTCAGTGAAGGATAAAATTTTGAACTAGATTACTTCACCAGATTCCTCAGTAGGAAGAAGCAGCCACGTTTTTCTGTAATAGTAAACACTGATTTCCAAATGAAAGTCTTTTGAAGAGGAAAAATATATATATTTCACTGAACTGTTCTTCATTTTTAACTCATAGTCAAGAAATAGATCATGAATATATAAAATGTACCATAGAATCAATTTTCACTCACAAGTACGTGATGTTTTTCAAATGAAGAATCTTACTTCTGCTGTGCAAAGTATTTTTACTAATTGCTAGTAATTTCAAGGGACTTGTGCTGAGTGCTTGACTCCATCCCTTTTAAAAGAGCTAAATTTGATTTCCTGAGTGTATATTTACTCTTGAAAAATCATACCACAGTCTTCTGAAAATATGTACAAGATAAAGTGATGAAACCCACAGAGTTATGCTGTGTTGTCCCAGAGTAAGTAAATGAACGGGTCAGTAACAGTGCCTGCAGCTGCCAGCACTTCATTTGCAATAAGTTATTCACTTTTTAAAAAAGTTAAAGCATGTTAATAGAAAGTCGTCTTTGCAGGCTGACAGATGCTGATCTTGTGTTGAGATAACCCTCCAACCATCTGAAGAAGAAGGGACTTATTCTTGATATTTAATGACCCGTGGTTAATGTAAGCACTGTTTATGGACTGAGGTGAAATTAGTAATGAGCTTTTTGTAGGTAGAAGATAGGTTGAGTTCGCTTAAGCTCTGAGTGGTAACTGAAAAAAACAAGGTGGAAATCCTCAGAGCAGTGGAAACTGTGGGAAGCCATGTTCTCAGAAAAGAAAAGGAGACATAAAGCTGTGAGTTGCTGATGGACTTACAGCAACTTTTGGAGTCATGCACAAGAATAGTTGTGTTGCAACCTTCTTTTAAAGGGTACATGTTTTCCAGATCCATCCAAATCCAACAAGACCCACCCTGAGACACCCGCTGAGCTGCCTCTGCTCTGTTCCAGTGGCAGGACTCCAGGGGTCCCTTACAATGCCAGTTGTTTTATAATTCTGTATGCCTGTGCACAGTATACAGTATACTTTACTGTATACTCTAAAGCCAATCAGTGTTGATATTCTTTTGACGATATTTCTTCAACTTGTATGACACTTGAGCATGGGAGAAGGATTTAAAGGAGGGAGACCATCGTACTTAATTCTTCTGGGTTTCTGCTTGATGTGGATCTGGCTCCCTGTCTCATTTTTACCCTGATAAATAAACATAGTGGTAAATTATGCTATCTGTCTTCATTAAAAGTATGGTTACAAAATTATTTTTAATGCCTATAGTAAGGGATCTGTGTGAGTGAGAGACTTGTTTCAGATATACATAGGTCACTCTGAAAGTCGTGCCTCCTATTTATTTCCATGGAAACTACAACAGATACAAAAAGCAGAATAACACTATTTGATAGTGTATATTCTAAGCTACAAAACACCATTTTTGAACATAGTCACCACTATTAGCTATGTATTTTTGCCAGCGATGAACAAAAGCCTGCATGCTGCACTTGTAAAAAATCTGCCCCAGTGGAGGTGACCACTGCTGCTGTCCTCACTGCTGAAACGCACCACCCACCTCCTCACGGTGCTCACCTCCACTGCTGGGTCTCCATCAGTGTTCAGCAGGTGTCCATGAATGTCAGTGGGAGCGCTTTTATCCACACGGAGGAATTCAATTCCATCTCTGATTTGTATGCACTTCCATGTCAGATGCTGTTGTGCCAGACTGCCCCTCTGCTGCCATGTTCAGAAAGAAACACTGAGCTAAAATTTCTGCTGCATTCCTATAGCATTTCCCTTTAGTTTAGGTCTGCATTTTCTGCACAGATGGTGCAGCAGGAACATCACACAGTGCTATCGGAGCCCTGATATACACAGTGCAACACCATGAGTGCAAGATAGATGAAAGGCTGAGCTTCACATTTCCCAGTGTTTTAGAGATTAATTCTACTCTTTATTGATCCACCAATGCTTCTTGGAAAACTTCAAAAAAAAAATCTCTCTATTAGAATACAATTCTACATCTGTGCTATCCTTAATGGTGTCTTACTTTTCTTTAATCACTTTTCTTAACTATTGACACCTCCTTGAATTTATGTGATATTTTTTATCCTGAGGACTTGGTCAGCCATGGATTTTGATTCCATCAGATATCACAGTCATGGTTAGCGAGGTCAGACACTTCTGCAATTTATCTCTGCTAGCACTGAGCCTCAGCTCACACGCTTGATTTTATGCAGCCTCAGGTAATTTTCAAATTAAATTTAGGAAGGTTTTTATTTTTATTTCTAAGTGGCCATATATTCAGAAGACTCACATATATGCTTATTTTATCTACATATGTGTTACAGATGAACGTTAATCATTCGGTATAAAGTATACTGCACCAAGGCTAACGCAGACACAGCAAAACATTACAATTAATGGCTACGCTTTGCACTTCTCAGAAGAAGAATTGTTTAGAACCTGTTGGAGCTTTTCCTGCAGTATAAAATGGACTTGGGCTTCCTCATGCACTGCCCAGCCTTTGTATGAGGTATTTTAGTGCTGTCTGGTTAGTGTTCACGTCTTATTTGTATTATAATGGTTTTTAAAACCATTTTTTTGCCTATTTGTGGTGAAACCCTGCCTTCCAAAGAATTCAACGTTAAATGGGCAAAGAGAAGAAAAAGAATTTACCTTCTGTACAGTAAGGAACACAGTTGCAGAAAAATGGTTAATTTTTTACACAGTGAACCTATAGCTGGTCTAAGAAATGACTCCTTTCCTGCAAAGTACAGAACCTTTAGTCCTTCTTTGCTACTATTGCCATGTCTGTGCATATATTCACATTGCAGTGTCACCTTGCTAACATAAAAAACTGGTACCAAACGATTGCCAAGGTAAGGCAGCCAAAGATGAGGCTGGCAATAGTCCATCTCCAGGGCAGGATGTCGTGGCATCTCTTGCATATTTTAAAAACTGTGTATCACTTTCTGTTTCTATTGCAAAATGAAACATCTGAGTATAGTAGGTTATTTGAGGTGATGTCAAGTCACGGAACATAAATTAAAAATAAAAGTTTTGCTAGTGCCAGATGCTGGAAACAGTAAAATATTTATCATTCTCATGGGCTGGTGTTCAGCCAGCAGTCACAAAACTTTAAATTATACTTAGTACATGTTATGGCTTCTGTGTTATTTTGCTTGAAGGGAAAGGGAGATTTTGCAAGATTTCAGTGAAGAGATGATACTGCAGTATTTCCTACCTAGTGTAGTATACTGCTACATATATTTGTAATGTGTAGCATTCCCCAGATGATTACTGGAGGGTCTTGTTCAACGTGCCAGGGCAGCATGATGACAGATACGGTGACAAAGTTAAAAATAAAGCAGAATGTGGAGGATGAATTTTAAACTGACACTGCAGCAGCAATAAAGCAGTTCCATTGGATGAGTGCTGGACTGCCTTTTCTTAAGCAATCTTTATCTTTTTAGGCATCTTTATACACTGAGCTAATCCAAAAGCAAACTCTGACCTGTGGTACCCCTAAAGAGCTACAAAAGAAGCAGATGAGGTTCCTCAGAAAGGGACAGAGTGGACAACTGGGGGTCATCATTGCTACATCTGTCCTAAGCTAAGTCATCCTGCCCTTCACTTGAAGTACAGAAATAAAATAGCAATTAAAAGATCAACATGAACATGGAATCTTTAAAATCATGTGCTCAAAATGGCAGTGAGCTGGTCTATATTTCATCTCTTAGATGTTTTTCTGCACGTTGTGTAGCTAACAGTTCGAAAGAGTACATCATGAAAATCCAGCATGCACATGGGAATGATGCTTCATACAGGCATGAGAGAAAATAAAATGACAATTTCTGCATGAGCTCACAATTATGTACAATACTTATTTTTATCCAAAGCTGTTTTCATATCTGATCTCTTTTTCTGCTTTATTCAAATTGGCTTTAGCAGAACAAAATGATTATGAAGCCCATTAATCTTCATTTTTCACACTGAGATTCATTTTACAGAACTGGAAGCTACAGAAGTGGAACCATCCACCTCTCTGTCTGCCATTAGGATATCAAAATGTAATGCAGATTGAAAATTAAATGCAAGAGCTAAGATAGCAGTTCTAATAACCTGGTAATTTCTAAATAAATAGACTTAGATTGATGGAAGAGGAAAAAACTCTGTTTTCCCAATAATGCAAGGTAGTGTAATACTTGTATACAAAGGCCTTGCACTGACTAGGATTTTCTAAAGCTTTAGACTTATTCCTCCAGTCTCTTTAAATATATGTGAAGTAGAACTGATACTTTCTCTACTGTCTCATATCTTACTCAGCTACTTACAGCAGGCTATATACCATAGCAGATTTGGATAGTAGTATTTCTAAATTTCCACTGTATAGCTATATTGAAATGGCAAGACAATTGAGAATTTGGCTCAGTGTGTTGAATAAACATACTTTTTTCCTAAGATAAAAATTCCATGAGGTCCATATTCCCATCTAGTAATGTAACATAGAATGCTGTTGTCTCTTAAGAAAAAATCTTACATTTTCTTTTGCTTTGGTGGTATGAATTATAATCTAAGAAAACAACAAAAGAATGTTATTTCCACTTACATTTTTACAGAAGAAAAATAATCTTTTTTCACTATGGAAAGGTTTGTGTCTTGATTGGCTATAGAATAGCAGGTTCCAATTCAGAGAATTGCTAATTCAGAGACAACCTATGTCAGTACCTTCCTGTCACTGAACAAGCATTTTTTTGCACCTTTTAACTTTGTATCTACTCCTCCACAGAAATCCAAATAAACATCAACAAAAAAGCTTAGTGCTGCATGCTTTCATCCAAATACAGATCGAATTATCTAAAAACATAACTTCATCTGATACTACCCAGGGTATATTTAAAAACTGACATTTTCACAGTTAAGTTCACAACCTTGTTTTTAAAATTTCAGGATGTAAGAGAAATCCTTTTTGAAAATGTTCCTTTTTTTTTTTTTAATAAACTTTAGGATGTGGACTTTTGCCACACTTATTATCTGTTAGGTATTACTGGGTATATTCAATAGGAACTTTGCATCTTTTGTTTTGATTAAGAACGTATTAACGCACTTAACTCATGCGAGTGCCTATGAGACCTTTGGATATGTCAGAAGCTTTTCAAATTGACTCTGCTGCTGGATGATAGCAAAGGCGGACTGGAATCATGTTTGAGTGCTTCTGTTCCTTACTTTCAGAGAGATCCCAGAGGAAGGGCTGGGTAATTGCTCATTCACTCTGAGAGCTCTTTCTTCATTATAAAATAAATAAATGAAAAGTGAAAGAGGAAATTGCACCATTTGCTAAGTAGACTAGATGTTACTTCGTAATTGTTCATCAGAGAAGAGGGTGAACCAAATCCTGTGCCTAAACCATGCAAGCACAGGGAAGAAATTAAGGAAGCTTCTATATCTGTGCTGTAGGCAACTGTTTCATCTACCCTCTATGTAAGGATCTTTCCTTTTGTAGAGCTATCTCACTGATCACCATTAGACTGGAATAAAGAAATAAGACTGGAACAGAAGGCATTAACTACATATCTGCTGTAGTTCTCTTTTTGTAAATTTATACAAAATTTTGTAAATTTTGTATATTAGAACATATGAGAGGGTTTTTTCCGTCTATTTTATTATGGAAGAGATGTAAGGAATGTAAAAATGGCATTTGAGAAGGACGTATTGCCTAAATGTAATGGTAATTTTATTCCATCATTAATTTTTATGTTTCTTGACTTATTTGGCTTGGTATCCAGTAGTATATTAATGTACGCTGTCCATTAGTGTATGATAGAGTAGCAAGGACAAGTATCTCACTGACCTGTTCTGTACCTCACTGTTCTGTTCCAGAGTATTTTGGCCATTTAGATGTGGAAGGGCAGGTGTCAGAAGAGAGATTGCCCAAGTAATGAAGACACTAGGCAGCAGTAGAGGAGAATACTGAGGTAGAACTAATGTATCATTTGCTGTCTAGGAAGGGGAAAAGCACAGGATACTAAAGGCACTAGGATACTGCTGCTGCTCTTTTGCAGATTGTGTCATGCTCCTTGTTGTGAAGTAGATGTGGCAGGGTGGCTGAAGGATCAAGATCAGGATAAGTTTGGGAAGAGAGAGCAGCATCTAATTTGCTGCTTTCCTATTAAAAGATGTGGAAGAGAACATTAATTGTCTGCTGGGCTGTCTGATGGAGGAACAAGCATGAGACCTCTACAGATGTACAGGAGGGTAGAAAAAGCGTCACATCTGCAGTGTTGCCTGACAACAGAAGCAAAGGTATTGGACCAAACATTTTGTAGTGGACAAGATTGGATGGGATCATTTTAAAAGCGGTTTAGATAAATCCACTCAGGGCTACAGCCAGCTTCACGATCCATGATGCAAATAGACATTTTGCTTTGCTATTCTTTTGGAGTAGAACAGCAGAGCTGAATTAAATTTGAAGTTTTTAGTTCTGTTTCAGGCCCCTTACTGCTATGTTATTTTAACATCTTATTCTCTGCTTTCTTCTTATAACATTATAACATACTACCAGATTTCAAATTTGAAAATGTAGGCAAAGAATCACATGGTATTTTTTATTCAATGTTAGATTAGACAGCATGCTAATCAGTCACATCTCATGGACAAGGACTGTTACCTGAATTTGTGCAGACAGGGCTGGGGTCCTCCGCTGACCAAGGAATCTAGCATCCCCCAGAGATTAAAGCCTAAACAAATCAATAACATTTAGCTGAGAAACAAGAATGCTTCTTTATTTGCGCAGCATTCATTGAGTGATATGTCGGTATCAGATGACATTGGTGAAAAGGGACCTTTAAGATACCTCACTGAGGATTTGGAAGAAACAGTAGCAGGACATTCAGTTAAAATGTGCATGCTTTTCATTCCCCTCTCCAGTATCTTTCTGCCTGTAATTTTTTTTTCTAATGGGAAGCCAGACAAACACCAATACAACCAATAATATTTGATAGTGTGAGACCAAAACATTTGGAGTTACAACAAACTGCTTTAGAATAAACTTGAAACAAGATTAAGCCTTACTGTTTCTTGAAGGTTCATCCTGCATAAAGCAGTAATTATTTGGCAGTTTCCAAAATTCTCTCTTATAACTCAGGTACCTTTGATTTTAGTATTTAAATTAAAATAAAAACAAAAAAATTAGAACAATCAGTTGGCATGGAGAGAGGGCAGAATTACAAAAAGCTGCAGAGGTTTGGGTTGTTACATACTTGTAAATGGAACTCACCAGAACTAGTGGAATGAGAAGTATGGGAATTCCTTGGTTGCTTCAAGTCAGCCAACCATTGTAGCATAATGCAGTGATATTTTGTCTGCAAGTGCTCTGTAAAGGTGAAATCCTTTGACATTCTGAGTAGAGCCAGGCAAATGTCTCTACTCATACTCACACACTGCAGGAAGCCTTCTTGAGTTTCCAGTTTAGCATCCTGTTTCATGCTGAATGTCCCAAAAATCTTAGGAAGCGGAATATAATCTTTGCATGGATATCATTTAGAAAAATTGTTAGTCACTCCGAAAGTAATGCCTCCTATTTATTTCCATGAAACTACAGTAGACACAAAGAGCACAATAACACTATTTGGTAGAGCAGATTCTCAGCTACAAAGCACTATGTTTTAACGTAGTTACCAGCATTAGCTGTGCATTTTCACCAGCAGTGATCAAGTCCCTGCTTGCCGTGCTCATAACAATCTGCACCAGTGGGGTGACCCACTGCCACTGTCAACCACTGCTGAAATGCACCACCGACTGCCTCACTGTGCTTACATCCACTGCTGGGTCTCCATTAATGTTCAGCAAGTGTCAATGAATGTTAATGTGTGCCATTTTTTTTTCCACATAAAGGAATTCAGTGGCACACCTTTGCCTCATATGCACTTCCATGTCAGACACCATTGTGTCAGACTGCTCCTCTGCTGCCATCTGTCACACAGCAAGAAAATGTAACTGAATTTTGATAGGAAATTCAGTTTGGTAGAAAGTTCAATCATCTCTACTGTTGTCCATCCACTATCCACCTCTGATGTCATGGGCCAACAGTATAAAATAGGAGGCATTATTTTTGGAGCAGCCCTTGTATATCCTATGTGTTATTTCTTTTTACTTCTTTGAGAATTGAGCTGTATTTATTGTAATATACATGAAGAACCGGAAGGCTGAGGGGCTTTTTTTTGTGGCTGTCTCAGGAAGGGGAAAATGAGGAGAATTATCCCATAAGCTGTCTTGTTTATGGTGAAGATTTGGTGAAGACTAGGAAAACAGATTGTGGCTGTGATCATTAGCTTTTAAGTGATGTGTGATACAAGACACCTCCAAATACAGTTTTAAATAGACCTAAATGCTCATAGTTGTATCTGTGAAGTTGTATTCCAACTATACAGGGTATGGCTGTGGATACTGAATCAGAAGTTCAAACTAAATGTGGAAGCTTGAAGCAAGTCACACTGTGGTAGACCAAACAGTATTTCTGAAGCCTCAGAAATTAAGAAGCTGTGCCCTGACAGACAGTCATCTGAGACCATGACAAATGCAGTTGGAATCATCAAGACTGCATTTTTTAATCAAGAATTTTAGACAGTCTTACCTGTGGATTAGCTTGTTTATGTGTCTGTGTCTGAAGAATCCAGCAACAAATACTGGAGTATACTGCATTAATTAAATGAAAATGAAGATCTGCAAATGAGTTAGCAGTAGTCATGTATGATTGAGAAGGAATCCACATTGCTCTAAGCATAAAAAATCTGCTTCATTTTGGAGGAGAAAGTTCTACCTAGCACTAAAGAAGCATCTTGAGATAGGAAAAGACACCCACACCCAAATGAATCCAAATTCCTTTTATACAGAAATATGAGGCCCACTGAACTCACATAAGTGTTTTCTGAATAATAACTTCTGTCTTAAGTACTCAGAGATCTACATATCATCTTGATTTGCATGAAGGAAATGTGATCTCTGGCAGAGGTGAGTATATTTTGAAGTAATTTGTATTATCTGATTTTCAGTGAGAAGCTGAGCAAGTACCATTGTTAAGCCTAATGAAAAATAGTAGTAAAAACTTCTCTATATGTGGCCAATAAGAATATTTGGCTAAAAATTATCAGAAATTTTACACAAAATTTTGTGAGTGCTATAGGAAACAATAAGGAATACTTCTGCTTTGGCTTTGCTTGTAAAATTCATTAATTTATATTTGAAAATACTGTATCTTGCATGAAAATATGGGGATTTGTGGGAGAATGCTCTTGACAGAAATCATGTTTTGATTCAGCACAAAGCATTTAAAAATGAGACTACAACAAACTAGAGCACAAACGTAAGTAACAGTTGTACTATCTTTATGTGTCCATATATAATAAGTTTCTTAGAGTATATTACAGCAGTCCTAATCTATTTCATCTTGAAATATGCAACTTTTTATTTCTGTATTATATGCAGTCATGTAATAATCCTGAAGCATTAATAGTGCCCAATGATGTGAAGTCAAATGCTTATAAAAATGGCCTGTTAAATATAGTACAAAGAAAACAACATTCTAAGAGTTGTTTCTGCTGGAGTACAGGACATTAAAATGCTGCTAGATGATATCCCAGCTTGGGTTTAAAGAATTAATGAAGAACAAATGTTCTAACTGACATGTGAGCATGCAATTCTCTCTGTGGGTTGACCTTCATTCTTCTGCAGTTAGTTAATGAGGATTTTCTTTGTTATCTTTCTTGCTGAAGAACCTCAGGGCCTTGTATCATTATTGAATGAACACAATGTCACCTCAGTTGGCAGAAATGTTTTGTCTTTTTTCAGGAAAAGAAGTTACCTCGTGTCAGCTGGTGAAAGCACAACACAGAAACAAGCAATTGAGAACAGACATTTCAATTCAGCTAAGTTAGCCCAGTGGAGATGTTTAACCTGCTGCAGTTGTTTTGATCAGAATAGTTAGGCTTCATTATTGTATGATTCTTGCATCTTCATCTGAAGTTTGCAACAATTGTTATAAATTAAACAAAAGCATTTTATCTGGAGAACTGCTCACAATTTTCCCCTTTTAACAATTAATTACCATTTGTTGCCAAACAGTATGTTTTTTTTTTAAATGAGCAGTTAAAGAACAGCTGTTTTTTATCTGATGCAAAACAACAAGTGTATTGTAACTATCAGTGGATCTTGTAAGGTGGGGATCACATCTGCTCAGAGTACTGGAGCTGTAACTTTGAGCTTTTCTGTGAGCTGTATCATATTTAGCAGAGCTGTATAGGGGGTGGAATGTCAATTGCAAGTTTCATCAAACATCAGCCTATTATTTGCAGGCTCTATGAAATACTCATATGGGTTCTCTATTGCTCAGTACATAGATGTTCATTATACATGGTGGAAAAAGCAAAGCAAAAAAAAAGCGAATCTTCTGTTGACTTCACAAACAATGTGTGTCTGTACTTAAAAATGGCATTGGGAAGAGAAGTCATTAGTTGAAAGCAGTATAAGAAGACATTATTCAGGAATTGTTCATCCAGGTTCATTACATACAGGATAGCTATGGACTTGATCACGGACAGAGCAGAGATCTCTAATGGAACTGCTGCTGAAGGAAGTACTAGGTTTGCACATAGCAAAAGTTTACTGTGAAGAATAGTACCCTGGTATAATCCATGTCGTAAAGCAGTGAGCAACAGCAAATGAAATCCGAAATGATCTGATGTTTTCAGAGATTTTATGCTGCGCTTTGCCTTATAGCCACTTTCCCTTTTTTGAGGTAAGAGGACTTGTACCAGTTTTAGAAAAACATACTACCATAAATCCCACTTGTTACTATAATGGAAGGGAAGGGCATTTGTACAGGTTTTATTATGCCAATATTCATCTTATCTTCAGTTCCATAAACCACATTTTTTGAGTGGATAGGCACATATGTTTTGTTAAAGTCATTAAAATAATCGTGTATTTAATACTTCTCTAACATAAGTGAAGTACAACTGTGTTACCTTCTGGTTATTAGGATACATATGTCTAATATACATTAATTTTGGAGTCCCTTAAGGGACAGCCTTGTTATTAATACAGCAGAGAACAGCTGAATGAGCATATGGTTTATTAAGATATGCTTATATTAATTACATGTGGATACTATTTAAAAGGGTCACTGGTCTATAACTGAGCGACCTGTAGTGATCACTACTTTGAACCTCAGAGCTCAGTGGGGTCACTCTTGATCTGAAAAAATCCTGACTGGAAAAAGATGTTAGATATGTGTCTTAATTTACAAAACAACGAAAGACTTAAGAAACTTAGTGCCATAAAAGCTCAAACAATGAACGTGCAAAAATAAAGGAAATTTTGAAGGCAACATGAAATTGCACATCAGAAGGCTGAGAGCTCGTGTTTGTATAACACTTTATGCAGCTATCTGATCCATGAAGGGGCCTAACATAATGTGTATGATCAAGAAGCATAATAATTCCAGTTCAAAATTTAAAAAACATTAGAGTCGTGTCTGCATGTCTTCCAATCCACATACTGCTCAACTGATTTGTGTATTGAATATAGCAATTCCTCCTCTGTTACTTAACACTAGTTAATATTTATAATGATCTTTTATTTTTAAGACGGTTTTTCATTTCAGGAGTTGACATGGTACACACTGTGTCCTGCAAGGCACCATTTCAACTTTCAGTGGAGTGCCAGGCAGAAGACTGTATAAGCCTGAAAATAAAACAATATGGATTTAAGCTGTGAGAAGACCCAGTGCAGAACAAGCTTGGGTCTGTTCAGTTACATTTCTTTTTCTAGTTTTGAAGCTCCTTTGATCCTAGAAAAGGTGCAATCAGTGTCTAACACCTAAAATAACATGTGCCAGGTCTGCACTGCTCAATTAATGACAAGTTTTAGTGTTTCTGTGATACTGTAGAAATAGAAAAAGCTGTGCTTTACCTTTTCCATCACTTGGCTCCTTAGCTAGTGCCTGATTTGCCTCAGAGTTACACAGCTTCAGGAAAAAAAGGCACTGAGAGAAAAGATTGTTTCCATCAGTGTTTCTTATTTATTTACAGATTAAAAAACAAAACAAAACAAAACAAAAACAAAAACAAAATGTTGCATGCTTTCTTGTGTTAACAGAATCTGAAAACTTAAAATTAAAGAGGCAGGCCCTAGAACTCTGGAATTAACACAATACAGTAAGTGCAATCTTATAATAATATTTTCTCTGTAATTTGTTTTTATTTACATTTGAGGAAAACTCCAGTGTACTTCTTAGTATTTCTTCTAAAGCATCAAGGGAGTGTCTTTTCATAAGTTACATTTGAATCCTTGTAATCATCATATAGTCGATCATCTGGCACTGAGGCATTAGTATAAAATCAGTTGTGAGATACGGCAGAACAGAAGCATGTCCAAACATACAGCAGTAAAAACAAAGCAATAAATCCTGTATTTTTGTCCCTATCACTATCTAAAAGCATTTGTGGGGACAAGGCCATTTGTGCCTCCTCCCTGAGCCTCCTCTTCCCCGGTTGTGAACAGAGACTGCACAGGACCTCCATGTAAAACATTTTATGCCTGGTATAAAGAAATATAGCTCTTGATGTGAAGCATTCATAGTTATCCAAAACATCTGTGCCATTTTAAATCTTACTTTTCAGAAGCATGTTCAGGAAATTTGAACTTCAAAACATCCTAACAACAAAAACATAGTCCTAGTTTACAAATATGTAGCTATTGTTCTCAGAAACGATGAAGTTCAACTTTAAAATTAACCACAGAGCAGAAATCTGCAGTAGTATTTTACTGTACTATTTCAGAGACAAGAAGAAAACCTAAAAGGACTTTCCCTTCAGCTGGAAAGCAAACAAGCCATAGGTGTGTGAGGGAACAGACAACAGTGTACTATTAGTGTGGAACAGCAGGTGTTCAGTGTTAAGCTGAACATTTCTTTATATAAGCAGCTTGGTAGAAATAAGTTTTTGTCTTCAGATGAAAATAGACCACGTTTGGTTTATTTTGACCCATCTCATCAAACAAAGAGGGCTATAAACGGGGAGGCCTGGTAGTGCTTGCAGCCGTCAGTGTGGTGCTAGTGCCAGCCCGCTCCTCCCCTCACTTAGGTGCTGGTGGTTGCTGCTGAGCCCCACAGCTGGGTGTGTGACCTTTCATCAGTGGTGAGAAGGGTCTGCTTGGTGAGACCTCAACTGCAACATTGGTTTGGTGGTGCTGATCCAGGAAAGAAGACCTAAATAGCTCCCTATTGCTCAGGTAAAAACAATGATGATGATTAGTTCTAATTTAATTTGCTAGCATTTATTTTTGGTTTAAAAGGCCCTCCGAGGAGGGGAGCAGGTATTTTTCTTCAGTTCTTGTTTCATTTTTCTGTAATAAATTAAATCAGGGTTTTGGGAATCGAGTTACCCAGGTTAGTGTGGCTGTGGTGTGCAGCCTGTGTGAGGGTGGTTCCTGCACTTGGCAGCTCCCGTGTGTGCCTGAGGCACAGGTAGGGTGTGAGAGACAGCATGACTAATACTGAGTTTTATTATCTCTTTGTAATGCCTGGTTTACTTGTTTGAGAGCTTAATAAGAAACATCAAAAAAGAGATCTTGAGGGTGATTGATATGAAAGGAGCAAGGCTATAAGGTGAGGTGGCCTCTATGTAGCCATGTTTAAATCCTGCCATAGCAGAAGAAAATGCTGTGGTTAACCTGATGTGCTTATCTGTATTCATGTAGGCTGGTGTGGCTTCTCCAGTTACATGCTGGCACTGGTTTTCTCTCTGGGCTTCTTTCTCTCAAAATGGCTGCTGGGAGTGTGGTAGCGGTCCTCTGGCCTGGATGCTCCTCGCAGTCAGTGAGGTGTTGTACTTCAACTCTGGCTTGGTCTAAGTGATCTGCTCGCATCGAGATGCTGTTGGTTTTTTTCCTCCTCCATGCTTTTTAGTTTTTACTTTATAAAAGAGGAAGTAGTTTTACAGTGGTGTTGTGAGGGTAGTCTTTATTAATTAAAAAAAAAAAAACAGTGATAAAGAATTTTTGGTCTCATGAAATAGACACTTGACAGGATTAATTTAATTTTAGTGGAGGAGCTGAAGGGCCTTCCATTTTTATGGAAGGCAAGTGTGATGCAAATATGCGTTCAAGCTTCCTTTATATGGATCCAGTTCTTTTATTTTCTACTTAAAACAAATGGAAGTAAGAATAAAGAGGGCAACTTCAAACTCTCATGCTCAGAGACATCAGTTCACTGTTGGTATTTAGAGAGCCTTTTTTCTCCAGTAAAGGGTGTGAAGCGGCTGCTTTCCTTTCAATGACCACAATCAGAATGCTGTCGGTCTCATTTGAAGTGGAGCTGCATGTTTTGGTTGTTTTTTTTTATTGCCCTCTTTGGGTGTGATGGGATGATTTAAGGTTTGCAAGTATGAAAATGGAGCTGTTACATTGTTTGGTGTGGGATAGAGAAGGTGGTTGTGATAACCCTCTGAAAGTCATCAGGAGGTGTGATTTCTCACATAGCCTGTGATAGTGTGGAATAGTAAAGCTCAGTCATTGAAAGCTTTACGTCAGTGTGATCCCTGATTCTGCTGAGACAGGATTCTTTGGTAGGGATTCTTTTATTTATTTTATGCTTAAAAATAAGCTCTTAACCCTTTTAAGCCATGTTTTAGTCATGTTGGCTGTAGTAAGTCTGAGTGAAAAATGAGGGAATTATTCAAAAAAGCAGTAGTCATGAATTGCTCCCAGGGAGCCAGGGCTGTGTTCTGTTGGGTGTGGCATAATCTTCAAGAGAAATCAGTGCAAGCAGCCATCCGTTACTTTCATTGTAAGGTGGAGACACATATTTGAAGAATGTTTGTCCATTAAAACTGAATACATCTCTCTTATGAAGTTTCAGAGTTGGAACTCTTTGGGTTCTGTTAGTTTTTTTTTTTTTTTTTCCTAATATAATTAGGAAACACTGCTGGTGTCTGACATATTAAGTATCCTGCAAGTCAGAGTACAAAGCTCCAAAATGATGCTGTGGTTGGCAATGAACTGAAATACTCCGGGACTTCTAATCCAGAAATACTTGAAATGTAACAAGCTGAGTATTTGCAAATTGATAGAGTTCCATAAAGTTTTAATAGCAAAAAAGAGCCAGGTGTTGTACTTTAATCACACTAGAGGAAGCAGCTGATGCATACTGCAACAGCAATAATTCTGGGCTGGAAGCTTACAAATAATCTAGCTACAAATTATATTGTCAAGGGAATCCAAATACTTTGTAATATATTCTAATACATATTAATTTCAGAGCCCTATAGGGGACAGTCTTGTTATTAATACACAGAGGAGCAGATGTGATAGCATATGGTTTACTAACTTGTATTTATGTTAATTCCATGTAAATAGGATTTTAATAAGGTAATGTTAGTCTATAGCTTCAGTTTCCTAATATCTTTATTCTTTGAAGATCATAATGGGATCATCTAAACTGGGGTCTAGGATCACAGGAAAGGTTAGTTGAGAGAGATCATTTTAGCTAAGATTTATAAGTGGGTAAGTAATAGCAGTACTTGAGCATTTTGCACTTCCAAGAAAAACCCCAACCAAACGAAACAATTACTTAGTACTTCGGTGATTAAATTCAATTGGAACACTTCTGAAATGACTGCCTGACATCTAATCTTAATGGTTTTCAGTTCTGATCTATTCTATGTTGATTGTTTTAACTTCATTCAACTGCCTTGGAGGAGCTTGCAGAATCTCATAAAATTCTAAAATGAAATTGGAGTATCATCTTAAATCTGATGTCTGTTGATGTTTGTATACAACCCGTCTCTTGCTCTGGTTGGAAAAGCTGTGAATGCAGTCCTGAGTTAGCTCAGGCTCCTCAACAGCTTTCTCTGGAGCACAGTTGGCTGAAATTACGCTCCCAGTCACTATGAGGAGCCACCACAGTCCGTGATGAGAACAGAGGAAATGTTCTGTGTTCCTGAAAGCAGGTGAAGAAATGAAGTGCTAATCAGCTCTAGTGCTTCAGAGTACTTGAGGAAACGTTCTGTATGCTGTTAGGATACACCAGGTCTACAGTGTTTTTGGTGTTTTCTGTGGCTTCCTTAGCCATTAACTGTTGCTTATAACTCTTTAGAACTCTAAAGCTGTAGGTACAATTGCACTTCAGTTATCTTCCCTATAGTTAGAGACATGACTTTTGTTTTTAAAGTGGAAAAAATACATCTAAAACTTTTGCGTTTCTAACATAAAGACCTCTGGGTTCTCTATCTTTTATTTTAATTGGGAGTGGGAGTGTCAAAACAACTTCTATGAGCTTAAATTCAATTTATTAAGTGATAGTAAGACTTCATATAGGTATGTTAGTGATACTTCATTCTTCATTTTATGTGTACCATAGTGAGTTAAGGACTCTGATTAGAATATCCCTAGGTATCAGACTTGTTAGAGTACGTTTTGAATAAGTAAGCTGGCAGTAAGATTTTGAAGGTGTTTGAAAAACACTGACAGAAATGAAACTTCAATGAATACACTGGCACAAACTTAAGCTACTTATTTCTGTTCTCCTCCTAAAGACTTGGGAGTTTTCTAGGACCTAGACTTTGACTCCCCATGAGGTGCACAGTCTATATTGGGCTACTAGAAACACTGTACAAGTGCTGTGCATCTGTCTGTTTCTCATGATTTTATATAGAGCAGGATCATGAGAACTTCTGAAGTATGAGAGTGGATGCAGCAGATGTATGTGTTCTGGACTTGATGCTAGCTGCTCTCTAGCTTAGAACACTCTTAAATGGAAAAGATCGGCTCATAGTACAGGAGAACTTCCATCTTGCACTGAAACTTCCACTGACTTCTCAGGCACTTTGAAATGGTCCTGGTTGGATTTGTGGTGCATTACGTATTCATATAACGCTTTTGAACACAGACAACAGATTTGCAAACTTGAGCTGCTTTGTCTGCTTTTGTTACTTAATGCAAGCATTTAACTTGTAAAACAGTTGGCGGTTTGGCAATTGTAAAAGATGTTACACAGAGCCAAATTCTGTTCCATTCAATCATCTATTCCATCATCTTTGTAATATGTAATAATGAACATGCAACAGTTCACTTTTTACAAGAATCTTCTGCTAGGATCTTGTAAGTAGTAGCACTAACCAAGCATTCACTAAGAAAAACATTTGGAAACAGTAAATAAGCATTTGGGCAACAGATTATGGATACAGCACTTGAAGGAGACAATGAAAATGTTTTTACAGTTTTATTCCCTAGGTAAATTGCTTCTACATTATTTTGGTGTATTTGGCTAAGTAAAACAATCCAACATCCAGAATTGCTTTCTGTTTTTATAATAAACCATGTTAAAGTCGTCAGCAAGAAATATTTCCTCTCTCAATATGAGCTACATCTTTGCTCATAGTGGGAGGCACTAGAGAATCATAATCCATCCGAAGTGAAACAACAGTTTGAGTCATCAGCAGCAGAGGGATATCAGATCATATATCTTTGCTTGACAAGAGGTGGCAATTTAATCTGACAAGTTTCCTGCCAATGAGGACAGCTTTAGGAGTTCAACTGCCTTGGCAGAGATTTGACATGTCATTGAGGGATGTTGTGCAGAAGCCTGACAATAAACTTGAACTTGCTAATGCAGTTTAGGATTGCTGTAAAAATTTATTAGAAATCAGAGACTGTAAAATTACTGTATTCTTCCAGAAATGTTTCTCTTTCCCTGCTGAATATATATGGGATGTTTAATGCACAGTACATGTTTAAAAGCTTGTTTCCTGATGATGTAAAACAAATCTATTACATGGCACATGAATTGGCAATGCATGCGAGAATAAAAATGTCCACTTGTAAGCCTGTTTTGTCAAGGTATTTCTTTGTGTTGCTGCCTTAAGAGGATTTGGAGATGTATGTTATCAACACAGGAACAGTCTGATTCTGTATCTTTGTAATTATAGAGGGAGGTGAGATCCTTGGATATTTCAAATGTGGGATAGACCTCTGCACTGTCTCCTTTCCTGAAGGGAAGAGCAGCCCTCTCAAGTTAAAGCAGCATCTGAAGTTATGCTGAATTGGTATGTACCTCTTAGGAACTGTATTTATTTGGCTGCAGAGGCAGCTAAGTGGCTTGTGGATTTCAGAGACATGCAAAACCCCAGCTGAAGTATGGAGAGCCCATGTAATTGCCTACTAGGCTCCTGCGGGTTCTGGGTTGCAGTCAGCTTCTTGGCAAGGCTGGTTTTTAAGTGCTCTTTTAACTCTGGCTACAATATGAACTCAGTTAAAATCTTGGATTTGTTTCACTAAATAAAGCATTCCAATATAAAGTGAAATCAAAAGCTATTTAACATGCAAATGAGGCATTCAGATTTGATCTGGGGATTTTTTTTGGAGGTGTTTAAGATGGGATGTTCATTATCCCAAATGATGCAACAGCTCTCATGGCAGTTCCACACTTTGGGATGTGTTGACAAATGCCATCTGGAAGGATATTAGTTATGCTTTCACAGAATTTGTGAATGAACTTCAGGCTGTGAGATGTGTTTAAAAAAAAAAAAAAAAAAGGGCTAAGAAAGCTATGAAGAATCTGCAGAGATTCTTCTCAAGAAGTGTTCTAGGACATATGTTGGAGCCTTCTTGAATTGTTTCCCTATTAGCTCTTGAGAACTCTTGAAGAAAGAAGCAGGTCAGGTTAGTGCACTTATCTTTCCTAATGTGAATTTCCCTTTAACATCTAACTAGGCAGTTTGGTTTTTTACGTTTCATGTTAACAGAAAGCAGTATGGTAGCTTGAAAACATCATTGAATGACAGCAGATGAATCATCATCATCTTTCTCTTTTTGCCACACCCTTTATGAATCTAGCTGAGGTAGATGTCTTGGCTGAACAGTTTGTAATTATGTTTGGACAGGTTTTTGTAATTGTCAATAATACTGTGGGCCATTGTGGTGTAACCTGTCAGGCAGCTCAGCACCACACGGCTGCTCACTCACTCTCCCCAGGTGGGATGAGGAAGGGAATAGGAAATGTAGAAGTGGGAGAGCTCATGGATTGAGATGAAGGTAGCTTACAAGGTAAAGCAAAAGCTGTGTGTGCAGGCAAAGCTGAACAATGCTTTCATTTGCTGCTTCTCATCAGAGGCAGGTGTTCAGCCCCTCCCAGGAGAGTGAAGCTCCTCGTTCATGAGGGTCTATTGTGAAGATAAATGCTATCACTTGCAATGTCACCCCTTCCTCCATACGCCCAGGTTTACTTGCTGAGCGTGGAGCTGTATGGTGTGGGATATCTCTTGGGTCAGTCCGGGTCAGCTGTGCTGGCCATGTCCCCTCCCAGTTCCCTGTGCACCCCCAGCCCCCCACTAGCAGGGCAGCACAGGGAGCGGAAATGTCCTTGGCTCTGTGAGAGCGCTGCTCAGCAACAACTTAAATGTCAGTGTGCTTCCTTCCTCTACTATTTTCAATGCAAATCCCAAATGAGTCGTTGTACAAGCTTCTGGGAGGAAAATTCTCTCTATCCCAGACAGAACCATGACAATCATAATGCCAAAATTCTATGTCTTCTTTCTAATGATTACATTTAGTTGAAAGGGAAGAAAACTAAAAGACAGCTTCTGTTCTGGTATACAGGAATACCTGGTGCATATGAAGTCCGGGAAAATCCAAGAGGGGTGTGAAGCTGATTTAGCTTGTTCTATCACATCCCTTTTATTCTGTTAGTGCAGAGAGAACATACTGACCTCACAAGCTAATGAAAAGCTTAAGATGCCTTCAGAGAGTCTTTACAATTCCTTTCAAATGCATTGAAACTAATTAGAAAACAGAAATCAATCAGCCTGACACAGTGGCCAAAGTATGTCAGAGAGTGTTTGAGTGAGCTGTGCTCAGCCTGAACCCCCTTGTTTGTTTGCTTTTTAGGGTTTTCTTTAAACCTAGTTTTGCTCTTGACAAAGGCTGTGTGTAGCTGTAATCTCTCACTAATTAAGCACTTAAACAATCCTTTTAGCATATTCCTGGCATGTGCTGACATTGCTATTCTAATCCCATTTTAATTTGGTGTGCTTCATGGCCACTGAAAGCAAATCTAGGCAACTGGGATTTCACTGGGGAAGAGGCTTGAATTCAGTTGGGTAGGGTAGTTACTGTTTGTGATGGGGAACCCTTTTAATATAAAAATTCCTTAGAAACTAATACTCTGTAAATGATAGAAGATCAGAGGTCACTGTGGGAACTTGAGATGTACTTAATTTTATGACATTAAGCTTGATGGTATTTTCCCCCTCCCCAGCTCCTAAGGTAGATACTACTATGATTTAACAATGTAGGAAGCATCTAACAGCAATGAGTGAGCTTTGTTCAATGCCGAGCTGTGCTAGATGGGATTGGTATTTTGACAGCGAACAAGAATATCCTGTCTTGTGTGTAGTATAACCACTAGAACAGGCTCTTAATAGATGATATTTTAAAATAATAAAATACAGGTTGCACTTTTTAACTGAATATTATGGTACAAATATTTAAATTGTCACAGACATCAGGGTTTTTTTGGCAAGTCAAAAGGGTATTTCTAACAAGTTGGTGGGTGGCAGGTAAGGGGATGTTTATTCTAGTGGGACAAGGAGGGTGGAGAATGGCCTTCTCTGTGACAAATCTTGGGGCCACCTGTATGTTTGTGTATGTCTGTGGTTCAGCGTGTTTGCGGAGCTCCATTGTCCCATCCCGAGTCTTAAGTCACTCCCCTACTAGAGGGGGCCAGCGAGCTGCAGCAAGAGCAGGTTATCCGGAGAAGCACTCAGAAGTGCCTTGCTCAAAGTGTCTTATCCACCTTTTTGCTCTTTATTTGTTTGTCTCCCCTGCTGCTTCAAGGGGATCAGCTGCATGTTGCCAATTAGGCTCATCAGCATTGTCAATAACAGATGTGGAGCTCCTGGTAATCTCCCCCCTCCTTGTTAGTGGACTGTAAGGGCTTCTGGCTGTTTGTGATGAGACTTAACCCTTATCCCCCTACAGGGAGCCGAGCCACTCTGTCAAAGACCAGGACGAAGGTTTTTGCCTGTTCTGTATTGTAAGGGTTCTTTTCTGCCATCATAGCCCCAGTGGGTTTGATTAGACTCTGTTTTTAGCTATAGATGTCAGCTTGTGGGAAAACATAATTAATTTCAACACAGATCAATATGGAAAGGATATTTTAAGAACTCAGCTTCAAGCTAAAGGTAATAGCACAAAGTTTTATTACCTGTCAAGCAGATTACTTGGGCATGTCTTGAATGCAAGCTGCAAGCAAAACTTTTGTGTTACCAGCCAGCATGCTGTTACAGGATAAGTCTGTAAGCATGTTCATTAGACAGGATGTTCAAAGACTCTCAGCTCTTGCAGTCATACTGTCATCTTTGCTAAGGGCAACACCTCAGTGCATGCTCTTTATTTATTCCTGTATGAGGCACCTTCAGTGCTGTGGCTACTTTCCTCTTCCCAAGGGAGTGATTCAATTCAGGGGGATTGTAACACTTAGTGACTTCTGCAACCAAGTGGAAATCAAACCAATCTAGACTAATTTTTTTCTCCTGTAAAAGTCTGTCTTGCAGGGTGCACCATTTCTTGAGAACTATTAAATATGAATGCTTTTTGGCATTAAGTTGTGGGGAGGAGGAGGGAGTAGTCTGAATGTACTGCAGTGCCTGTGGTTGGATAAGGAATCTGCATGTTTGTTTCCTGACCGTTAATTTGGAGTGGGGGAAGATCTCAGCACAATAACATTTCCCTTCTAGCTCATGAGGAAACTTAGAGGCTTGCAGTGATACTGAGTCTGGATTATTGTATAATTACTAATAGTCTTAAGATGTTTAGTGTCTGAAGGTAGTCATTTGTGGATGAACTTTACAGTATGAGACATCAGGATTTTTGTGCATGACTGTGAACCTTAGAAACTGTAAAAATTAACAGGTAAACAAAATTTCAACAGAGCATTTGAGCTATTTGCTGGTTTCTGAACAGACAGTGACACTTGTGGGTAGCACTTGTGGGCCTTAGAATCCAGGTGCCAGTGGCAGTAAGCCAAGAACACTGGAAAGTGTAGCACAAAATTGAAGTTTAATAATGTCTCTACGTATCTTTGTGGTTTTTCCTTAATTTGGAAATGAGTATAAGGAAGGCTGAAAGACTATTGCTAATGGTAGTGCCTTATGTATAGGTTTAGAAAAACACACACTGATCTGAAATGAGTAAGAACACTTGATTATCTGAAACACAGCTTTGCGTAAGGGCCCTTAATACATTTAACTATTAAGATTATGTGTGTCTGGGGAGCCTTTAGAAACTGAAGTAAGAATAAAACAAAGCACTTTGATGCATTTTTATTGATCCCTGCAGTAGTTTCTTCAAAGCTGAACAGAACAACCCAAGTTTTTGTTCCACTCAAAATTGGAGCAGAAATTTAAGTATCAATAACAGATGTGCTTCACAACACCATGGCTGATGGGTTATTGATTCATAATGAAGTTTTAATCCTCTGCATATTGAGTAAATTATGAAGCTACTACGCTGATATCACCGCATTTCATCTCATTTGTCATTAGCAAGTTGCAAATTATTTAACTTCGATGCTTTGTCAGCAAAGCTTTGAAATTAGATTTGCAGAAATTAACATGTACAGCTTCTAAAAATGAGTTATGAATCACTTAAAATGAATTGTTATCAATTGGCATCTGCTTAGTAGTTAGTGTTAAAATTATGAGGAGTCTCTAGGTCTTTACTAAGTAAAATAGGTAGCACTTGAAAAAGAAGCTTTTTTTAGTAGGAGTTTGTTTTATGAGTGATGTTTTTTTTAATGTTTGCTATGATGAATCCATTGGGACCTGCCTGGTGTAAGCATTTCATAGGGAAATGCACATGGGTGAGTGGGCTGGTCTGCGTATGCAGCTCTGGAGGTGGGTAGCACAAAGGAGTTTCTTAAAGATATTCAATTAAAGCAAAAACTAAGTGGCCACTGCGTCTGGATTGATCAGTTGCAGTTACCATATTCCAAGATCATACCCTTGCCTAAACTAAGATTAAATCTCAGTTGTTGCATAGCCCTAAATATTGATTTGTACTCTGTATGTTTGGAAGCTGGGTTTTCTATTACTCTGCTACCAGTTCCTGGATTTTTACATCCTTGTGTTTCCCATGGCAACAGATTTCCCTGTGACTGAGCAAGTATCATTTTCCTGCTTTGGATGTTAGCAGTGTCAGACTGTTCTGAGGTATGAATGCATAGCCTCACACAAAAGGCTGGTGAGACATAATTTATAAGGAATTATCTCTGATTCTTAGTGGTATTAAAAAATAAAACAAACAAACAAAAAACAACAAAATTTTATCTACAACTTAATCTACAGATAAATTTATAATTTATTATCTGTATAGTGTATGTAAGTGTTGCAGGCTTTGATAAGACTTTATTTGAAGTGAAATGCTTTTATATAATGCTTCAAATCAGAACCTTTGTGAAATGTTGAGCCAATGGCTCAGTTTGGCTGTTTGCTTCTTGGTTTTATGCTTGGTGTGAAGTTACTTCCCTAACACTTGGGAGTGATTGTATTAATTATAGAATACGTGCCACCATTCTTCTCTCTTAATAGAAATATCCATTGTTGTTTTGACACGTGTAGGTGACTTCTGTGGAAAGGTCACCCTTTTCCCCAATTAATTCTGTTATGAGAAAAGCTTAGCTAAGCCCACTAATGCTGTCCTGATCTAATATTTTTTTTCCCCTAAAGCTAAATTCCCAAGCATGAGCACATACAACTGAAAGAGTAAAAAGCTGTCTTCCAAAAGACATGTTGATGGAAATATACTGTAGTGATGAATTCATCTCTACTTGTCCAGAGTTGTTTCATTATGTATAATAATCTCCCAGGCAGGAAGGTCTAGAAGTTATTCTGCCTGCTGCAACTTGAAGCATCCAAACCAATGGATGGGTGCTGAGGCTGAAACAAATGTCTCCTAATTAGCAAGCAGTTAGAAAACACAAACGTAGCGCTTGCTTTCCATGGATTTCTGCCTTGATGGAAATGTATCTACTTTTTAATGAACCCCTTATTTCTGTGATACTTCAGTTCTGAAATACTGTTATAAATAATAACTTGACTATGCTGTAGACAACTATTTGAGTCAAGTTCCAGTTCACTTGTAAGTGACGTGATTTGCCAAGCTGTTCTGTTTTGAAAAAGCCATAGATGTGAGCTCTGCTCTCTGTGCGCAGTGAAATGAAGGTAGATAAAGTGGAGGAAAAAAGTGAAGTTAAATTTTATTCTTAATAGATGGAAGCAACAGTTCTAACGAAGAGTCAGAACCATGTAATGATTAAATCCCTAGAAGGTACTGTGGTATTGTAGGACACTGGTTGACTATGGATTACTGCCCATTTTCTTGCAGTTTTCAAGCCTTGAATGTTGCTTTGAGGGCTTTACAACTTGACTATTCAGCCACTTGATTTTTATCTTGTAATATCTTCTGCAGTTGTTAACCAAGCTTATGTATGTTGTAAGTGCCATTTTATAGCAGAGCTTCATTCTGAAAATGTGAGCAGGTTCTTCTTTGTGTTGTTCTGCCTTTATTCTCTCACTTCTAATGTAGAGATTAGAAATCAATGACTTTGGCTACATTTAAGTTCCAGGATATTTCCCCAGTTTTCAAAGGAACGTACTGTATTTCTGTGATATGTAACATGAAAATGCGTTTGTTTAATGTATTACTTTCTGAGGAGTTTAACATTTGGGTTTTTTTTATCATTGACCTGCAGCTCTATTTTTTAAACCTGTGTTACCTTTAGCTTCTAACACATGATAAACAGGGAGCAGTTTGGGTAGTTGTTAAGCAATATTGCTTAAATAACTGCTGATATCTTAATTCAGCCCCTTGGAAGAAATAGGCTACACTAATATCTTTGTTAATTCTGTTAAATCATTAAAAATAAAACCTGATTGAAAGGTGGTTAGCTGAGTTGAGTATTCCAAATGGTATGGCCACTAAGATGCATGTGGGTGTTAGATATGCTTTTTTAAGCTATCCTTGGTAAAACAAATACCATCATTTCTTGGCTGGATCCCACATCTTAGTGATGAATCTGGTTTCCTTTGGAAATAGAAAATAAGTTTTAACTTAGCAAGTCACTGTTCAGACTTGGGCTTCCCCAGGACTGTGTGACTCTAAAATATATCCTCCTCTAACAGTGTTCACTTCTAAAACTCAGCGTTCACACTGCTCAATGTTTAGCGTAATTAGAAATTTTCTTTTTTTAACTGCTTCAGAGTAACTGTGTCATGCTGCCTTGTTACTTGTGCTGACTGGTCCTGTCTCATGCTCTTCTAGCATAGGTGAAAGAAATAATTCAGCTAAATCAGAATCTATGCAACTGAGTTTGTTTATATGAGAGCAGAGAGCAATTCTGCAAAACTCTCAGGCTTTCGGTGTCCACCTAGAGCCTACTAACATGTAATGAAATGGAAGTATGAAACTTGAAACCTGTGTCTAAAAATGTATCTAAAAAGCCACACTTGCTGGAGTGAGTGGACAGTACTTGCTAGTAGCAGTTTTCAGATGTGCAGTATGGATGATTATGCAACATTGCAAGATGAATTTTAAGTGCTCTGAAATGCACATTATTCTTCTAGGATTTAGTTAATTCGATGTTTCTTATGTTTTAAATTGTCATTCATCTTTTATCCTCAAAGAAACCCACCAAAAAAAGATGTTTGTCAGGCATAATCACTGCCAGCATTTGAAGAATATCATTTTGTAAGAGGGAACCAGGGCTGAGTGTAGCCAGCACTGGCCAGCTCATACTGTTGTAAAGCATTTATTGATCAGAAGGCAAAGAAGGAAGCACATCTGTTCAAGTGGTGATCTTTGTTATTAGATATTAATAGCTATCAAGAAAGAATAAAACTTGAATATGGCACAACAGCCCTCCTCAACTTTATTTTTAGATAATATTGTATGAGTAAGGCATAATATTGATAAGGCATCGCAATAAGAAAAAGATGAAAATCTTTGTTTAATAGGGTTGTTTTTCATCATATATTGAAGTTTCAGAATTTGGTATCATAAATCTTAGTTAGAAAGGGAGGATATTTCCTTTGCAGGTGTTCTGATCAGATTTGTGCAAAATTGCAGAGGTGTTAAGAAAACTGGCTAAAAGAACAGAAGGACGAAATGCGTGTTGTCATCATTCTGTTGTTCATTATTTCCTGGTGCAACCTTAAATTAGCATCTTTATGAAAACCCAAACTTGACACACAACAAGAAAGGCATCTACATCAGCAAACGCTTGGAATTATTTTGGCATTAAATTTCATAGAATGGTTCCTGAACTTGCCTGGTTGTGTTAAAGATGCTCAAAATCCATCTTTGGATTTCTCTCTGTCACCTTATTAGATACAAAGGGAAGCGATGTCTGTGCTGCTGTTTGTGTGTGCGATTTGTCCTCTACGAGTAGGAGGAAAATCCTTTCTCTTTCAGTTATAATTATTGTATGGCAGAGCCCAGCTTGCTTAGGTTTTCAGAGCTAGAACTGTGTGGATTTTTAACAGTGTTTAGTTGATAATAGAGGAAATTTTCAAAAGCACTGATGTAAAATTGTTGATTCCCAAGGACTTCATTGTCCACTACCTAGAGGATGGCTGCAGAATGCTTTTAGAGTATTAAAGGAGTGTTGGCAGTTTGAATGTTCAAATGTGTTGGATTTTGCTTATGCAAAAGGGTTCAGCCACACCAGAAGTCTTTGCTTGTGGGTTTGAAGATGGAATCTTTTATTACGGCCTTCAAACTTTACGTGAAATACTGCAGGTTATCTTGTATTTGCATTACAAGCATATGAATGAAGTTTGTTCCTGTTTTCCATTAGTTTTCCATTAGTCCTCAGTCAAAGATTTCGGAAATGCACCCTTATGAATGTCCAGCTGTTTACAAAAACCAGAAGCTACCATTTGTTATTTCTTACACTTCCACGCACCTTTCTTCACCTCTTAAATACAGAGCACTTTTTTTCCAAGGAGCAGCAAGTTTTATGGTGTTTTCCACCAGTTATTTTAGTGTTACCGTAAAAATTGCTTTCCCCTTGCACCTATAAAAGTCATAATTTGCTGCAAGCTCAGTGGAGCTATTTGTAATATTATTTTAGGTTTAGTTTTTGTCACAAGCCCAATGGGCAGATTTACTGAATAAAATGAGTCTGCAGGTTGAATGGAAATAAGCTTTTTGGGTTTGGAGAAGAAAAGGAGTTACAGTAACTTACAAGCAACTTAATTCTGTGTGTCTTTGTTTATAGTGAGGCTTTATGATGACTTAGAAAAGATGTTCATGAGGAATGCTCTTTAAGGTGACTGCAGATTTACAAAATGGTCAGGCCTTGATGTTTGAGAGTAAACAACTCTAACAGAGAGGCCAGGAATACAAACTGAGCTGTTCTATTGTACATGGCAAGGTAAAACTAATTTTGTACGTCAGTTCATGGTCGCTTAAGCTTCACATCTAAATCTCAAATATGTGGGCATTGTATTTACTGATTAGCTTCGTGTTTGCCTGCTCACTGCGAATTGTGGACATCTGTCTTTACTAATTTTAGGAGAATGTAATCTGAGAGGGTTTTATTTCTTTTATTTATGGCATTTGCAGCTTTTCCTTAGTGCTAACAAAACCTTTTTTTGAAGCTGTTTCTGGTTCTCAAAGTTATAGATTAAGACCTTCCCTTTAAATCCTAGTCATGCTGCAAGGTTTGCTTGTTTTTAACTTTTTTTGTTTTTCCAGTGGCAAAAAAGGTCTCTACTGTGATTGAGTAAACTAAGTTTGTGTACTGACTTAAGAAATTGGGGGGGGGGGGAGGAAGAAGAAGAAACACAATTTAGTTCTATTCAAAAATCATGATTCCATTTTAAGAATGTGTGTTGAATGGAATAGAAACGTGAAATGCTACAAGCTATGTTTGTGGTGTGTGTTGGTTGTAATAATTCAGTTCCCAAAGTGGGCAGGGAGCTCTTTCAGGATTCCTGCTTGCTGCTGCTGCCGGTCTCTCCAGAATGGGAGAAGCAGCAGCTTCACCTCAACCTTCTCTTCAGTGCTCATATTTGAAAATATATGCAATAATACTTGACTTCTTGTGGTTAGTGCAACTTAGGCCTAGCTGGATCATATCACTAATGAAAGTAATTTCACAGTAATCACCATCTCAGTCCTTAAGCTGGTTCTGTGCTCTGACAGCTTCTTGGATCTCCTTAGATGGCAAGAAGTCATCACGAGGGGAAAGCTGAAGATGGCTTTTATTCATTCCTGTTACTGTAATAGCCCACTCCTAAATAAACTGTTCTCATGTGTAGCATTAACTGTGTGCCTGAACATGCTTGGACTGAAAACTGGGAAGTCACAGAATCACAGAATCGTAGGGGTTGGAAGGGACCTCCAGAGATCAAGTCCAACCCCCCTGCCTAAGCAGGTTCCCTACACCAGGTTGCACAGGTGGGCGTCCAGGCAGGTCTTGAATATCTCCAGAGAAGGAGACTCCACAACCTCCCTGGGCAGCCTGTTCCAGTGCTCCGTCACCTCACTGTAAAGAAGTTCTTGCGCACATTGGCACTTCCTATGCTCCAGTTTCTGGCTGTTTCCCCTTGTCCTGTCTCCACACACCGCTGAAAAGAGTCTGGCCTCACCACTTTGCTCCCCACACCTTAGATATTTATAGACCTGGATCAGGTCCCCTCTCAGTCTTCTTTTCTCAAGGCTAAACAGACCCAGTTCACTTAGCCTTTCTTCATAGGGGAGATGCTCCAGGCCCTTCACCATCTTTGTGGCCCTCCGCTGGACTCTTTCCAAGAGATCCTTGTCTTTTTTTGTGCTGGGGAGCCCAGAACTGGACGCAGTACTCCAGATGAGTCCTTTGAGATTGCAAAGAATGCTAGGAAATAAGTAGCTATTATGCTACTTAGATGATTGTAACTGTCTTCATATTTTCTTGCTGTTAAGCTTTTCTAAGACCACAGCTGTGTACCCAGCTCTTCTCAGTGCTACTTGCTTGAAGGCTTCTAAATCATACAAAATTAATATATTGCATGGGGTATTTGCTTGGCCTAATCTAGGGCATCTGATTTGAACAACCAAGTAAGGAGCCTCAACTTCCTGTTAGAAAAAGGAGCCTGAGGAAGGCTACTCCTTTCACTTAATGGCATGATTAACCATGTGCTACTGCTAGTCTTCAGTGGGATCCCAGTAAGGCTACTTTCACATCCAGTTAAATCAAGCACTTAAAAGAATAAGCGGTCCAGTCTCTGTATTTTTATTTTCTAAAAATCTCTTTTAAAGGACTGAACAGCATCTTTTTCTGATAGCTTCCATTACTCACCATTTCTTTCAAAGGCTGTATATATTCCTCAAAATCAATACTATCTGCCTGTGTTCTTGTGCCCTCTTGGAAACCTGGCCTCAGAGCTCACTGAATCTCAGCCCTTTCTGGGCTCATGTAATACTGCTGGACTCTGTCTTCAGACACTGGGTTTTCTGCTTGAATCAATCCAAAGGCCTCATCAGGTTTGCAGCTTGCTTGTTGCCCTTTACTGTGCTTCTCTGTTCCTAGGCTTTATGGCTGACTTGTCATCAGTAGGATTTCTGCTGCTGTAGAGCTGATGTGATGGAGCTCCAACTATAAATGGTCGCTGTTTGTGGGAAGGGGAGACTGAGTTTTATTATGTTTTTGTAGTATCTCTTAAAAAAAACTGGAGAACTTCCCTTTCCTGCTGTAGAACACAGGACCAGTGTGTGTCCTGCACTGAAGGGCTCAAGTGCCACCAGGCTGAGCTATGCTCATGCTTGTGTTAGCTAGCATGCCCGCTGTCCCTGTACTAGGATGCCTATCCTGTTCTGTGACCGTAGTGTCTGCAGTCTGAGATCAGTAGCTGTTTGTATGGGCAGATGTCTGGCTCCATGAACAGATGTTCCTGTATCTAGGTGCTGTTTGTCATTATAATGAGTTGGCTCCTTACCATCTCATCTCCAAATGCCCTTAATGTGCTCGTAACCACCAGTCCCCATACTGTAGCCACAGACTGATTTATGGGTTCCTGTCTTGCTGACCACCCTGCTGAAGCTTCCTGTGCTGTTTATGCATTTGAAATGTTTTATGTGGTTTTCGTTGTCTGGATAGTCTCAAGATTCTGGTTGCCAAATATGGACTTTTGCCTCAGTGAGTGAAACCCTTCACACCCGACATATCCCCACGCATTCCTGTATTGGATAACTTGTCCAAAAATAAATTTTATGACTGTCAGTATGAGACAGTTCCTGAAGCTATGGGAAAGAGACTGATTGCTGCATATAAAGCTTGCTTTGTTTTCTAACAAATGCATTTTTGTAAATAAGCTAGAAGATAAGAGTTCAGGTAACAGTCCATTTACTCAGCTCTGCAGTATAAATAGCTGGCACGTGTATCATTTGAATTAATTCCATCTGACCTTGATTCATTGGACCTTCTTCGAGAGGGATTTGTCTGACTGCCGGCGGACACAGGAGACTGGATCTTTTCATTAGGTGGGCTGAGGAAGTGGTCTGGAAGGGAGATGGGAAAGAAAGACATACAATACATATTATGACTGATGTACAGCTGTACCTTGTCTCTGCTCTGAAGCTGGCACTGAGTTTGAGACTACTTGTGACTGCTCTAGCTCCATCATTTAGGCTTTGAAGGTGACTGCTCATTTTCATAAGTTTATATATAAAATATGTTAGGAAACTTGGACAAGGGCATTCATAAAAGTTTATTTCACGAATTAGTACTTGAATAATACTTTTCACTCCAGCTGGTGTGAAAATGAGCTTCTAAATACGGCTTATGGTTTTTGATGCTGAAGAAAAATGGCTTCAATATGATCATTGTTAGGAATTGCAACTTCTGATGCTGTTGTTAGTAGTCTCAGTTGTTTCCCTAGCTGTTTTTTTTTTTCTGAGTGATAATCCCACAGGGGAAGGCTGCTATATGAATGGCACTCATGTTTTACTTAAAAACCTGAATACTAAGAATGACTTCTCCATGCTGAGTTTCTTCAAACAATGTTAGCAAAGCTACTGCAAACGGTGTATTTGGGAGGGAGAGTGTTGTTATAGCCAGGTGAGGATAAAGATCCAGCACCGGAGTGCTCAGTGCTGGCTTGGGCAGGCCCTGTGCGGTCTCTCTGCAGGACATGTGCTGTGGGGACATGCTTCTATTGGCAGCAGTACCTGGGGGAGGTGCCCTGGAGCAGGGCTGAAGCAGCACACTCTCTGCAGCAGCAAACCTAATAAATACAGAAGTAGTTTGTACCAAGAAGTATTCCTTCAGGTCGGTTGGTATTTAGGCTTCCTAGTGGTGCTACTGAATAGACCCATAGAGAAGTAATTTTGATGGGCAATTCTACTTGACCAATTACCACATTGATAATGTGGCTCTGTAATCTGCCAGGAAAAGTGTTTATTTTTATGACACTGTTTCTAAATAAAAAAAAAAAAAAAGCACTTGGAGAAAGGATAAGTGACTGGGATCACTCAGACTGGTCAGAATTTTTTCCCCTCTTGAAGATTTTTAGAGCTACTCAGCACCCTCCAACCTCTGTCCTGGATAATGAGGAACAAAACTTCCCCAGGCACTAGTATCTGTCACAATGAAAAGTATGTGTACGTTGCATGCTACCTCAGATTATTTCAAGTGAGATGTGAGACTTCTTGCAATATGGCTTTTCAATTTAGACAGAGTCAATATTTATGTTTCATGAAATTTCTGCAAAATTCAAGTTCTGTTTTGAACTGAAACATTAATGTTAATGATTTTGTGTTTAACAGTGGAAGGACTTCGACCCATTTGTCAACAACAATGCATTGCTGTTCTTTCTCACAATTTTGTGTCGTAGGCAGAGTAGACATGTATTTGTCTAACAACTAACTGGAAAATAGTACATTATTCTAAAGAGTTTGGTATCATTGGCACATAATGTTCAGTAAGGCCTGAAATAGATCTGTGAGCAGTTAAATCAGTCCTCCAGGAAATGGCTTAGACTTGGAAAATAAGACCAATTAAAACAACTTCAATTGACTTCTCCAGTCAGCATAGCTAACAGAATAGGTTTGAGGACAGGGAGGAAGAAGCACCACTGTTGCACTGATGCTTAGTGCCTCTCCAGCAAATTGAATGGTTGTGTGTACATAAACCCACAGCTACGTTCTTGCTGGGAATAATTCTGTAAGATATTACAGTTAATTCTGGCAGATTGTTAGCAAGGACTTCATGCCGAAGGGAAGCTTGTGGGCAACTTGTTTAACTGAATGTGAGGAAAATAAATGTGTGGGGAAAAAATAGGTCTAATTTAACCTTTAAGTAAATAGATAATGACAAGAATTAGTTTGTGTACTATACGCATATTTCTGTCTATGTAATATGTGCAAACTTCTTGCCAAGCTTCCAACTCATCAGACAGATGGAGGTAACAATGATAGTACTCTAACAGGGCATATGTAACTCAAAACTTAGTTTGCTTTTAATAGTCAGAGAAATGAAATTTTACTATTTAAAAAAGAAAACAAAAAACCCAACAAAATACTTTTGGATTTCTCTATGCAGGAAAAGGAGAAACAATTCTTATAGAGTAACAAAAAGCATCTGGATAAACTGTTGTCAAACATGAGCTCTGATTAATCTATCTCTGATAGCTGTTCATATAGTTTGTATGCAGTGGAAAAGAAGGTTGGGTTTTAAATGGCTCTAGGGTCAAGTAGTCTGATGGAATATGTCCAGCACACAAAGGCATGCCTGTGAACGTGTGCTTTCCCACCCTCAGGAAAACGTTGCATCTCTTGACTGCGAATCATGTGTTTGAATGAGTAACTTCTTATATTTTCCCTCTAACCACATTGCTTTTCTGTATTTGCCACTCACTGTGGATATCTTAATACACGTATGCAGGATGATGAAGGTGACTCAATTAGGTTTTATGTTTTGATAGTGGCAAAAAAAAAAAAGTCAGTTTTAACTTGAAGTGGAGATGAGGTAAAGATGTGATAACTGCACAAGTCCACAGAAGGTGACAGTGAAGCATCTGACCATTAACCTGTTTTCTCAGAAACCTGCAACTACTTCAGATTCCTCTAGGTGTGCTGCGTGTTATCAGTGAAGTTAAACAGAACCATTCAATATATATTTAAACCATTTGTATATACGACTGTGGATTTCAACAGAACACTCTATACTTTTATTTCTCATTGATTCTGAATTCGGCTTTCTTCAGAAATTCTTCTGGAGATATCTTAAAGCTAGAAAGAGAAAAACATCTATTGTAATTTTGTCTTAAGTGCTTTCTCCCTTTTTTTTTTTCCTGCCTGTTTTCAAATTGTGCTAATTCTAAGTTGTGTAAGCTCAACAACAAACAAAAGGGATGCTGGGGGATGAGGAAAACAAACCTTATTGCTGCTATTAATTGGTATCCAAATTTGATTTATCCTTGCTTTATGAGTTATGGGTGTAGTGGTATACAGCCTGCACATTAAGCAGTGTGCAAATAGGAATTATCTTATTTCTTGTGGAAGTGGCTTAAACTTGCTTTTTTTCTGTACAAATTTTTCTGGAGGTGACATGAGTCTTAACAGACAAGACCAGGATGGAGTGATGCAGTCACAGATCAGTGAGTTTGCTGGAGATGACTGTGAAGAACCTAATTCATGAGCTGTGGTCATAACATTTTTTTTTATTGTCCTGAATGTGTCGCTTCTCTGCATTACCTTGAAAATGCAAACATACTTGCATGGCTGAGGCTAGATATTCAAGTGCACATCTTCCTATACTGTGTACATATATGATATGGATTGATTTGTTTCATGAAAATGACTTTGGAGAAGAAAATCCTCCGAACTTGTTTTTGAAGGACAAGTATCCAAGTATCTCCAATGACAAAGAATGACAAAATCACCCATTAACAGTAGTAGTAGATAGCTGAGTACTGAGGTTCATTATTGACAAAAGGCATGATAACTTCAACAAACTAGTTGCCTCATTTGTGCAAAGTCAATCTGGGGGCACTTGAAGAATGAAGGCACCTTGAGAAAAAACTGTCCTCAGGGAAACTGTAGGTATTTATGGAAGAAGTAAGTTTTCCTGTGAAGAGCTATAAAACTGCCACAGGGCATAAACAATGCTTGAAATGCACTCAAACATACTACTCATGAATTATAAATGTTTTTGTGACCCTTTCTCAGCAAGTTGGCCACTGGGGTTAACTGTCATTTAGTCAGGGTTTATGACCCAATGAAAATGTGCTTGCTTTGGTCCTGCAGACCCAGAGGACCTAACAAAAGCTGAGGAAAACAATTACAGATGGAGATTTGAAGAGAAGAATGAGGGAAAATATGGCATTTCCAGCTTGTTTTATTGTTGCATTAATCCATTAAAAATTAAATCACTCCTTTTAAATTAAAGAAAAAGAAACTACTTTAATCTGTGGATTGAGAAAATGTCATCTTCAAGGTTTTTTTTGTTCCTATTACAGTTTCAGGATCACAGTGTTAATTACTTTAATTCTTTGTAAAATAACCATAGCAGATCTAGCAAATCTTCTATCCCTTTATTAAAAAAAATAAATGTAATTCTAATGGCAAAAACCTCATTTCTATTAAGCAGCACAACTAGTGCTTAGTTTTATGTGGGTCTGGGAGGCCACTGCAGTGGACTAGAAGCTGTTATGGTAGCAGTGATATCCACAGTAAAATGGAGCTTAATTGAACAAAGCAAGACGTGCCTCCCTGTGCTGATATGATAACTTGCCCTTACCATAAGGATGGGGGGTTAATGCAGAGACAACCACACCAGTTGGCTCATGTGAAGTTCTGTAAAGGAATTATGTTTTCAAGACCTTTACTGAATGGGTGGTCAGAGATGTATCTTAAATATTATCAGGTTAGCTAATGCTAGAAGTGCATGAAGTCTGCATCTTGTAGGCACTGTCAAATGTAAGGGCTGCTCCAAAAGTAATACCTCTTACTACATTATGTTTGCCCGCAGCAGGAGGCAGATGTTGGTGGGGACGGCAGTAGAAGTTGAACTTTCCCACTAAAATTCAGTTACATTTTGTTGCTGCATGACAGATGGCAGCAGAGGGGCACTGTGACATCATGGTGTCTGATGTGGAAGTGAATCTGTAGCAAAGGTGTGTCACTGAATTCCTTTATGTGGGGGGTGGAGGAATATGGCACTTGTTGACTTTCATTGACACTTGCTGAACGCTGGGGACCAGACAGTGGGTGCGAGCTCAGTGAGGTGGTGGGTGGTGCTTTTCAGCAGTGGTGACAGTGGCTGTGGATCACCTCTGCTGGTGCAGATTGTTATGAGCATGGCATGTAGGGTCTTGTTTATCACTGGCAAAAAAGAAAAAACAAACCTGCGTAGCTATTGGTGGTCACTCTGAGAAATGGTGTGTTGTAGCTGAGTATTTGCTCTGTCAAGTAATGTTATTCTGTTCTGCAGCTACTGAAACAAAAATAAATATGAGGCATTACTTTAGGAGTAAATTGAAAATAGATAGCTTATAATGGTATCAAAAACTGCCAAGTAAAGCCATCAGTGATTGAGGTGTATAGAAATTCGATAAACATCTAGTGGTTGTGGTCTCCATAGAGGCTTGAAGATAAGGTGAGGACTTGAGCATCCTGAAAGCTAATCATAGCTGGTCTGTCTCCAGCAGCTCCTTACTACCCTGTTTTGTGCTGGTGTCCTGCATGTTATCCCTGGGAAAGTAGAAGCACTCATGTTCTTGCAGTGTTCTCTCGAAATGGAATGAGTCTTTGGTAAATCTTACTGTTTTGGAGAAACTGCTGGGAATCTCAAGTACTTATGAGAGTTTTGGTACTCCAGTTGATATATGCAAATAGAGGATTTAATTTCATAAAACCTAAACCACACAACTCAGTTGATAATGTTTGTATAGAAGGTGTAGGTAAAAAAGCAAGAGGGAAAGATGAAGGATGGAGGGAAGGTGAATCTAAAAGCTCTTTTTTTCCTTTCTTTTGCTTTATCTATTTGATGTGCTGTTGCTGCTTTCCTGAGCAAACCTTATCAGGGATCCTTTTCTGTGTATCCCATGTCTCACAGAGCATTTATCAGAAAGTGACCTCTTGGATGCTTTGGAGCACTTGTCATGGCGTTCATTTCTGTACAGTAATATTTCAGGACACTCGTGATATGAAGCAGAAATGAATTTGAAGTAGCCAGTTAGCAGGTTTTTGTTTGTTTTTTTTACACCTTGCTGGTTGTGCCAAAATGAGTGCAAACATCTTCGGTGTTACCTGACGTACACATGGTAATCAGGGAAGTTGTCATCTTGGATATCCTGCATTTAGTTTCAAGCTACAGATGCTTCAAAGGAAAAGGACTCTGACATTGCTTCAGTAGATTTATTCCTAGATACATCAGCCCATGCCCTTCCCTTTCCCCTGAATACAGAAATGTATTAGTTATTCAGGAAAACTGTGGAGATGAAAATTAAGGTCTGCTTTGTTCCCTTTCAGGAGCACTTTAGTGATGGCAGTGCATATTCAGTTATCATACCTGTTAAGTCTTATGCACCATTAAGAAAGAAACTAAATAGTTTTTTGCAAATACTTTTTTCAGAGTTCAGCCAGGAGAAATTGTTGTTTGAATTCTGAGGGAGACGGTTTTATTAGGTTTGGTCAGTCTACACAGTTGACCAGAGACCTCTTATTTGGCTGATAATGATATTTGGTTTAAGTTACTCTTGGATATGCTGTCTTCTACAGAGTGGGTGGAGGGCGATGGCCAGCTGCTTACCTTGTAGCTTGCTGTTAGCAGGGCAGCTGAATGTGGCTTTCAGTATAACATATGTGGTTATTGTTTTTGAACTTCTGATGAAGCTTCATTACTCAAGAAAATCCTGTCAGTTGCTGTAATTCTTCTTAGGAGAGAGGGAAATCTTTTGGTGAGGAGGAAAAGTATAGCACGTTTTTTGGTCTGAGTTCTTTAAACAATATCGTAAGTGAATTTTTAACATTTGCAATTTGACTAAGCTTGGGGGGGAAAAAAAAAACCTTGATGTTTTCTGTATTAGAAAATGGAATCTTTACAATCTAGATTAGTTTTCTCTACAGCTGCTCTCTCAAGACAAAGAGTTACCCTACAAGAACACTTTTCTTTCAAATAAAGAGCAAATAAGCAGGTAACCCCAGTGATAAATGTGATATCTATTTGATACTTTTCTGTGCATGTATGGAGGATAGAGCTAGACTCAGTTACAGGACAAGAGGCAATGTTGGCACAAACTGAAGTACAAGGAACTCCATTTAAATGTAAGCCTCTCTTAGTGGAAGCACTGGAAGAGGTTATTCATAGTCTCTAGAATCTTCATCCACAGAGATGTTTAAGATCCAGCAGGACCCACCCTGAGCCATCTGCTGAGCTGCCTCTACTCTGGGCCAGTGATGGAACTCCAGAGGTCTGTTCCAACCCCAGCTGTCTTATAATTCTTTATATGTTAGGTGGTGTGTAGCAAATGCTGTCCTCTTCTGACAGTATTTTGCTTTTTCAACTTGTATGCCCTTTGAGCATGGGAGAAGGTTTTGAAAGAGGAAAACCACTGCACTTAATTTTTCTGGGTTTCAGCTTGACTTGATGTGGGTCTTGCTCCCTGTCTCATTTTTGCCCTGATTAATAAGCACGGTAGTAAATTGTGCTGTCTGTCTTGATTAAAAGTAAGATTATAAAACTATTTTCAATGCCTAGAATGAAGGATTTGGATGAATGAGATGCTGGTTTCAATTTACGCAGGTAGCATTACTTTTAAGTGACCTATTTACTTCTATGGATACTATGCATTTTTGCCAGCAATGAATGAGAGCCTGCATGTTGTGCTCTTTTAAAGCAAAGAAAAATAACTTCAAAAGCCTACCCCAGCAAGGATGACCACTGTTGCTACTGCTGAAACATGCCACTTACTGCCTCACTGTGCTCACATTCATTGTCATGTCTCCATCAATGTTCAGCAAGTATTTGATGTATGTCAGTGAATGCCACTTTTTCCACATGGAAAACTCAATTCTGCACCTTTGCTTTGTCTGCACTTCCATGTCGGATTGTCCCTCTGCTGCTATCTGTCACACAGCAACAGAACACAATGAAACGTGGGTGGGGTGGTTCAGCCTCTACTGCCATCCTGCCAACATCTGCCTCTGACTTATGTGCCAGCAAAAAAAAAAGTTAGATATGTTGTGTTTGGAGCAGGCCTCGTAGATCTGGAATAGACCTAGATCTGTTAGTGCAGTGGTTGGGTCTGAAGTGGTAGGAGATGAGTATAATTCATGAAGCCAAATATTCCTGGCAGGTGTTGAAATATTTATGTTGGAAAACATAATAATACAAGCTAACAAGCAAATTAAACACCAGTGTTTAAAGACTAACAAAGTAACTAGGCTACAAACAGGTCACATTGAAACATGCCTGCAAATAGGTTTTTTTGCAGTGAAAACAGTAATGTATGCCATGTGAATCTCAAACTACCAAGTAGCTTAAAGTGCTAGTACTGGGCAGCAGTTTGTTGATTGTGTTATTGCACTGAATCCACCAGTCACGTTTGTCAGCTAACTCCTGGTCTGTGCAGAACTAAGTGAATTTGTCACTAGACTGAAACTTTTCTCTGAGGTCTAGCAGTTATACGAATGCAGCTAGGTTCAGTTGAATATTATACTATGCATCCTCTGCTGATTAATTTGTCTATTCTAATTCTGTCTCATCTGATATCTGATTTATTTAACACTGCAGGCCTGAGTTAATAATGTCCTTAGGGAGTTGGACACTGTGCTGTTGTTAAACCATTTTATTTGGAGAGTAAAAAGGGGACTAGGTATCTTTTTACACTTTGGGACCTTGGTGATAAGTTGCAGTAGTCTGCATTCCTACTGTTAGCCTTAATAGGATTAGTTTTGGTGTTATCAAAAGAGTAATTAACACCTGCAGATATGATCACAGATGGTATCAAAGAAGAGAAACTCAATTTTACACAGAAGCACAGCTCAGATTTTTGTATCTGAAACATCAGTACAAAATTGGCTACACATTGTGACCATCTATTTATACTTCTAGTTGTAACTTGTTATATCATGATAAAAGTAATGCAATTAGTATGAGTAATGATCGCATTACAACTCACCGTGGAAGTAAACATGCTGAATGAGAAGGAATTCCTCCCTGGAGCTGGGGGAGCTAGCCGGTGTTGCTCTTGAACGTAGCAAGATTTGGCAAAAATGGTACTGCAGGAAGCAGCTATAAACTTGAAAAAGCAAGATCAATAACTAGTGATAGCTGTGAGAGCTTCTGGGAAACATCAAATCTGAATAAGCGTTTTATGCAGCACTGAGGCACTGGAATCTGGGATCCTCGGGATCTGAATTTTTCAGGAAGAGGAAAGAGACTCTATTGGTGCACTGTCATTGTCTTTCAATTCAGTTATTCTTTCGTGAGTGGTATGTCCATCACCTCATCAGTGCCACTCTGCTAAGTATTTTGCAGTTGGTATTGAGAGCCACTGCATCTGTTCTGGGGTCCTTCTGGCAGCCCACAGGTGGAAAGCAGTGGCATAGCGCAGTCGTGTGCACCTGCTAGCTATCAGTAAGGCTCTTGGGCAGAACAGAGCTCAGCAGAAGCTGCAAAAATGTTTCAAAGATGATAAATCCTGTAGCATAAGTTGTTTGCTATTGTAGATCAGCTGCCTCTGGTTCCTAAGCCAATTTGGTTGTGGCTAGTGGAGGCAGAAATACCTTCAGAATTAGTATTGCTCTCTTACTCTTATGATGGGGAATTTTATCACTTCCCTAGTGTTGAAGTTTTTATTCTCAAGAGTATACCATTAAAAATTAGTTTTTAAAAAAATCCTAAAAAAAAAAAAAAACAACACTGAAAGTCACATCTATTCTGAAGCTGTGATAAAGCAAGAGTTAAAAGCTCCTGTTGTCTTTTCCTTTTGGGTAGAGTTATTATAAGATAATGCTTCCTTGTTTTAAATTTGTGTGAGATACTGTATTGTTTAATCATGTACTATTTCTAGTGATCCTTGAGATCAAATAATTAGAGACAAAATGCTTTCATATTCATTTAAATGGTGCTAATGCATCAACCTTTAAGAAGGAAGGTTAGGTATTTACAGTAGTTATAAATAAACAGTGACTCAATGACCAGAAATAAACTCAATGTTACTGTTAAGGTCATCTTTCTTGGTAAAACCTGCTGAAAACACTTTGCACAAGGTTGCAGATGTATAAAGCAACTGACCAGTCTGACCTGAACAGTTCAAGTTCGTTGTCAGCCTGCCCACTGCATTCTGCCTGTAAATGAGTGAAGGACACAAGACCAGAAGAGTAACTTGCACTTAAGGCATGACTAAGAAGCAAGAAATCATTTTCAACTAATGTTTGTAAAACTACTAATATTAGTGGGGAGTTGGCTTGCTTTATTTTTTGGAGAGTTGGAATTGAATATTCCTCTGACTGGACTGCCTGCTGCTGCATGTGATGCTGTTGTTCCCATGCTGTTTCACAGGCAATTCCTCATTCTTTTCAGTCATAATGAGATATCCCTTCCATCAGGTATTTCAAAACAGTAAATAACTGGAACATAAAATTCTAGTCACTAATGATCTTCATTCACATGACACAACTTGCTGAACTACCAAGAAATTCTAGTAACCTGCTCCCCCTGGTATTCATTCTTGCTCTTGTGCCATTCATATATGAGCACCTTACATGTTCATGACTCTCATCCCCCTCCACAAACAGAAGTGTATTTGTGGGTATGGGATGTGCAACTTTCTTTTGTATAAAGAAAAGAGGCCAAGAATTGGTGAGGACTAATCTAGTACAGAACATGCAGTCTGAATGTTAATTAACAGGAACTAGAGATTCCTTGTGCGTCCTTTCTGAAGTTATTCTGGTTCCAGCAGTAATACACGTAACTCACGAAATGTGGGGGAAAGACCCTGATGTACTTATCAGAGAACATAGATATTTGTGTTTGCAGGTTCATTATGTTGTCATTATTTGTTGGCAATTAATAGACAGGTGCTTTTATCAACTGAGAGATGAATAGTGCATAATTCGTCATCTGCATAGGGAGAAATGTGTTAGAAAGATGATAGCAGTATTTGGAGCAGCTGATTCTTGCCCTTCTGGCACACTTTATGTGGAGTTTGATATTATGCTGGGAAACGCTTATATGTTCCTCTTCATCGAGTTTGTGCTTGGCATGAGCTGTGCCTGGGACCTTTGGTTGTAATGGAGTGAATGTGCACAGGATTTGGCACCTTCCAGCTACTATCAGGAGGAATCCTGCGATGCCATTTCAGTTGGAGGCATAGTACTGCACTTTACTTTGAGGCATCAAAACAACCAAACTGTCAAAGGTTTAAGGGAAAACAGTCATGGGTAGGATAGCAAGGAAAATACCTACTGTGCTCTTTTTTCCAAATAAAACCTCTAATTCTTCAGTTCAGTTTCTCTTGTATTATTTCTGGTATTAATTGGTTAAATCTTTCCTTGCTGTGTATTCCACAGTGCCATGGATGTAGCAGATGTGTCACTGCCATTGGGATGGGAAACTTGGATACAGCCACAGCATGGTTTTCTGGGTGTGCATCTTTTACCAACCCGGAATATTTTGACCCCAAATTTGTACCCCAAAGCCTCCCTCTTATGCCTTTAATGGAAGAGGAGTTTTTTGCAACCCCTGTCACTTTTCTGTGCTCTACATGAACTCTGTTTTTCTTGTCTATGTCAGTCAGAGCAGCAGCAGAGAGCAGAGAACAAAGTGGTAGGTTGTTGCGCGATCCTCTCTTCTAGCAACTGTCTAACTACTTATCTAAGTAGCTTGCACAAGTGCTGTGTGTGCATATACCAGCAGCATGGCAAAATCAGTTTGGATGGAGAAAATATGTGGAATGTTTGTAATGAATAGTGTTCCGGGTTTCAGTATGGCTCCCAAGACTGCTGCCTCTTGTAAATTCCAACTTTGCACTTACTGTAGGGAATAGGTATGCTGGAAGACTAGGCGTGCCAGTCATAGCCTTGTGCCACACTGAGTACCTCTGCCCAAGCATGGAGATGCTGAAAGTATGCTGAGGTGCTTTAACTGGTACCTTGTATTGTATCTGGAAATATATCTCTCTATTAAGAATAGTAAGCTAGGGTGGGTTTACTCCAGTTTGTAACCGGGCCCAGCGAATCATTTGTAGAAAATTAGCAGTATTTTGGAATCATTTCAAGTTCTACTTGGCTTTGAATAAAAGTTATGTTTGTCTGCTAAAGATACTGAAGAAAAAGCATAATTCCAGAGGAGCTACTGAAAAATGTTATTTCCTTCATCTGTAACAAATAGAGAAGTAGAAAATAATTACTTGTATCACAGTAGAGATGAACATCTTGAAGGTTCCTGAACTATGAATTTAATGAGTTGCACTGTAACTAGCTTCTAACAGCAAAGCATTTAGTTTCTTGTGGAGTTTATATACCTCTTGTTAATTAACAATAAATATTCACAGAAAAAAAAAGGCAATTAGAGTGATGTTGTCTGTTACTTCTTGAGTTCCAGATTGAGAGACTAGTGCCTTTCTCTTCTGGGATTCTTAAGGTCTTACATCATTAAGATCAAATTAGCTGGTAGGTGGCAATAGTGATTCTTCTCTGAAATATTGCTTACTTGCACTATTTCTCAGTGGTAAGAGGGAGTCAAATCCTGTTCCTTTCAGTGCAGTTACCATGCAGCGTAAATCATTGCTGCAGCCGTGAGTATCCTTGTGTTCTCTAGCCCTGTTGTGTCCATGTTACTGGTGCTTTAGAACCTGGGAACAACACGTTCATCCATGTAAATGGTCTCTCACTGTAGGACCAATCCTCCATAACAGTTGACTAGGTAGTTCAGCTTAAATGTGGTACAGAAAATGTTATGTAACTCCAGTATAATATGCAAAACATTAAGCAGGAAAATGAATACAGGTATTTAATTCACAGTTGTACCCTTCTCAAGTAGAACAATATGGAATGAGAATTAAAGATTTTGCTTTATTAAATCAAAACATGCAAGTTGTATTGTCATCCATCCCTGTGAAAGGGCACCTTCAGAACCCAGCTTTCCTCTTCAGTGGGATGGGGCAATGCTGGGCATGGGCACCTTGTTCAGTGCTGGTGGGTGCCAGCGATAAGAAGCTGTGCTGTGTTGCACAAACGTGCTGAGTCTTTTCTTGGTAGTCTTCTGGACCACACAGAACAACTTGGTCTTTTCAAACTTGAAGTTATTTTTTTGATAGTTCCATAATTGTTTTTAAAATAAATGAAAGCTGTTTAGAACAACTTTTCAACATGTTAGAAGTAGCAACAATGTATTCTGGGGGGAAAAAAAAGCAATTGCCTTCTTTCACTTCAGGTTTTAGGTACAGTTTGAGACAGAAATCTGTCTAAAGACAAAAGTCACCATGAACTGCCCAGTTAAACCCCACAAGCCGTAGGCTCTGTACCCCAGTGATGTAAATCTAGACTTGGTATAAGTGCCATGGTATAACACCCATGGTATAACACACGTGCTGAGGTGTAGCAAGTAGGCTTCTTAGGGCTGGCACCAGCTTTTGCTCCATGTCAGTGGAGTTTCTAGTTCACTGAGCTGCAGGAGGAACTCCTGTGGACTTTGGAATAACAATAGTACGGTAATGTAGGGCTTCAACTTTTTAATGAACTACATGAACAATCTGTTTTTCATTGTAGAATTGACATGGACTGGCCTTTTAGATTTGTGCCTCCTTCAGAGAATGAAACAATTTCACTTTTTTTACTTTGGTTTAGCTTTTGTTTCTACTTAGAATATCTTATCAGTTTTCTTCTTTCCATGGTCAAATGCAGTGTTGTCTGAACTCAATAAGTCATTGTCTTGAAAAATTCAGAGTAAGATTTTAAGGCAGACACTTAAATTTCCTTCACTAAAAAGATCAAATATTGAAATTGTGGTTTTAATAGAACTGTTTTCATAGTTCAGATGTTTTTTTTAAAGTTGGTGGAGGTGAAAAAGTTGAATGTAATAAAACATTGGAACAATGGTATTTCTTGAATATATGGTACTTGTCAATATCACCGTGCAGATCTAGCATTTGACAGGATTCTGTGGAGGGACGAACAAAGCAGCTCCAGAGCACCTCCACAGCAAGTAGAAGAGCTCGAAAGAAAATAGGAAATATTGCTTCCATTGACCACTAGGGGATACTCTTGTTCAATTTATTCATTTCATCAAGGTCACTTATATAAAGATCAAAAATGTGGTGCTCTGAAGTTCTTAAAGAATAGGATTTGTGGAAAAAAAATAAATCTTCCCCTGTATATCAAATGAAACTTGACTGTTTTCCTAGTTGATAAATATTTGAGTCATAATGCAACCTTTTCCAGTGCAGTTTTGGATTTACTTCAGTTTCATTAGACCTGAACCAAAGTAAGATGGTATACAGTAAATGAGTATACGCTTGCCTCATTAGGCTGCCTCCACAACACCATGCCAATTAGAACTGTTGGAGTTTGGTGTACAGTCTGTAGACTGAAGCGTTTGCATTTTAAGCTTGATTTTACAGTTATAAATCTTAATAGCCAAAGAGAAGCTAAAATACTTTCCCCCATTGTATCTTCCTTGAAGGACCATTTTTATATCATACCAACTTCATCCTTTGCTATATGCACAGCATTACATAAAAATGTTTAGATTTCTTGAAAAGTCTGGTTTATATCAGGATTTTGGTAACTCAGAACATTCAATAACTTAAATCTCTCTACAGGACTGACGTAATTTCTGAAGGCTTATGAAGATCCTACCAGTGATGGTGACAGTGTATGTGGCTTTACCAAGCCATTTGGGAGAGATCCACTATACTTCTAGTATAGGAAACAAAACTAGTATCTCTAATATATTTCTTAGATTCAGTCATGTACTGACTTCAACTTTTTAATACTGTTTCTTAATTTTTAAAGTTATTGCGTTTAACGCCATGAATTTGTTTACATGAGAAACAAAAGCTGCTTGATATTTTTTCAAAGGCATTATAAAGGAGGCAAATGGCTTGCAAGTACTTTAAGTTGATTTCAGTACAGCTCTACTCTGAATGTCTTCGCTTTGATCTGCTGATAGTCTGACATTGAAACGTATTTGTCTGTTTTGATTTTTTACACCTAAGAATGGCATAAAATAAAGTGAGATATGTGAATAAGATTAAGTGACTATGTGAAAGCAAATGTGCGAATAAGTTAGTTCTATGGAAATCTTGTGCATACCACTGTAGTGTTAGGATTGGAAGAAGGACTCCAGGGAATGTGCTGTAGTGCATATGCTATGAAAATGTGGCCTTTGAAAGTAGCTTCAGGTTTTATTTATCTGCGAACTACCTGCTGAATGCTCACACTTGTATCTTGACTTTGCCAAAGCTCAGCTGCCAGTGGGTAAAACTACAATTTCAAGCCCTTGAGATTTTCTTCCTGTGAATCTCAGGGCTATAGGACCCACAAATCTGGTGGAGTTCTCATAATCTGGATTCTACAATCCATTAATTACACCTCCATTTTTGTTCTGGCAATGGTTTTGCCTCCTTCCCCTACCTGTAGAGTGTGCAGGTGCTTTCTGAAAAGCACCCAAATGAGCTATTCAGGTTGTTTTGATCATTGGCGTCTGTTGCAAGTGCTGATTCCTGGTGCATTGTCAGTTGATGCTCATATATGAGAGAGCTGTCTTTCTGTCACTGATAATGTAAAAATATATTCTTGTGCTTGCTGTGGGTAAGTGATTTCACTGAGACTATTATTTGAAAGACTACTAATTGTAGTATTGAGATTGGTCTGTTCATGAGATTTCCTTCTTTAGATTCCAGTCCTCTGTAAAAAGGCCATTCTGTGATTTGAGACCTTTTTTGCATGACTGTCTGAACGAGTGCTTCATTACATGATAGCCATTTTGGCACTATCCTGCCACTGCTTGCATTGCCTCATCATCCATGCCAGATTGGCACCATTTCTGAAATCAAGTTTATGCGGATCCATAGGACACAGAGCTCCTTGAAGGAAGCAGCTAGAACCAGCTGTTCCTAGACTTGGTCCAGTCACGGAATAAAAGCTGACAATGAAAAACTTGAAATAATTGGAAGAAAGAATCAAAGAAGAGACTTCCAGGGAAAACACTTCTACGCTTTTTTTTTTTAAGCCTGAGGAACCTCAGTCTTCTATCAAAGCTATCTAATCCATCAATGTATTCAAACTTCAGCTGAGGGAAGATGGCAAGGCAGTAGCAGCCAAAAGTGAAGAATCGGGAAAAATATTGCTGTGACACTTTGCAAGGAGTCAGGAAAATGAACATGTGCAGCCCTGAGTGGTTAGGCACTCTGTGATGAGCAGCTGGGAAGAAAGTTAAATGGCATCTGCACTTACTGATAAATTCAGATATACCACATTATGTTCAAATATGACTTAGAGTCTCAAACTTGCCCTGTTTTGTTTGGGTTTGTCTTTGAATTCCTGCTGCCACTGTGGGGGATGTGTGTATGGCCCCTGCAGTGGAGAATGGAAGCATCTTGCTGCTTGCTTACCCCAAACCAGTAGGCTTTCGAGTATTGATATCACTGTGTCAGTAGAACTTCTAGAGCTTGGGGCCAGCACTATGATTTCTGCTGACTAGCCAGCTGAAATTGTATTTTGCTAATGTAGGCAAATGTTTTCTTTGTTAGATTTTGTATTTTAGTTTATTTGTCTCACTGAAAACAAAATATGAAGTGTTGCTGCTTACAGAGAAGCATGAATCTTGAGTAGGGAGATTCATGGAAAAAAAAAACTAGTTTTGCTGTTATCCTCCATAATTCAATTTCATATTGCTGTCTTCTGGTTCTCTTAGGTGAGGATAAATGAGCTTTTACTACTGCCTGTAGAGGTTTTACTTGCTCATGATTTTCATAGTGCCATGTTTCTGTCGCCTGTTACCCTCAAACCAATAACTGAGTAGGGTAAGAACCAAATCACATCCTGGAGAAGAAATAAGGACTAAAAGAAAATAAGGCTGTAGTCCAAGCTTCGCTTTGGCCAAATGTGTCCTGAAGGTGTTTGATTACCATTTGTCTATTGAGGGACCTTTAAAGCTAATCAGTGGCAGCAGTAGAGAAGGACACCAGGTAATGAGGATGGTACAATAACACTACTGAACTTGGTGATATAAATCTTAGCAAAATCTAATGTTGAGAGGGCTGAAGCCCAATATATGGGAAAGAGCTGGGACAGCTTAATCTGCTCTCTTTAAAGAGGTTGTGGAGAGAGTCTCATTGCTGTCTTCAATTACTTACAGGTGTTTGGGTTTTTTTTTAGAGAAGATGGAGGCTGCTGGAATTGTACAGCAAAAGGGCAAAGGAGACCAAGTATAAGATGCAGTAAGAGAGATTTCAGTTGAATATAACGAGGTTGGGGAAAATACATAGTGATGGTAGTCAGACACTGGGACTGCCGAGAGAGTCTCTGGGACTGTTATGGATTGAGTTCCTCAAACAAGCTAGATATCCATCTACCTGGCCTGGCTTTTGGTTTTAAATTGAGGTTGGCACTGGCCAGATGATCTCCAGAGATATTTTGAAAACTACATCACTCTGTGCTTCTATGATACCTGTGTGGCATTGCAGAAAATGTGGTTATCTTAGCCCTTATTGTTCTACCTGAAGCTGGCAGTTGGAGAACTGCAGCATGTAAAAGGCTCAGTAATGGTACAGCATGCCTTTCCTTAGGAACAGCTTCCTCAAGTAGCCTGGCACTGCCTGGAAGAGGCCTTAGAAGAGGCACTCATGGGATTTGCATTGCTCTAATCAAATACAGAGCCCCAAGCATGTCCACAGAACAACCAGGCTTTCTATGCTATGCAAATAAAGCAAACAGCAGGACAGGTTCAATTCAACCTGAGATCCGGCTAACAATATACGCACTGATGCAAAACCACTCTGACGATGGCTGGCAATTTACTCTTGTGAAGTGAATGGTGAATTTCTGAGTTGAGGATGAGATGGCTGAGGCTTGGTCAGCTGGCTGACAGCAAGCAGCGCAGCTGTACATCAGTGGCTGTGCTCTCATGAGGGGCAGGGAGCTGGCTCCAGCCCAGTTGTGTGCACTTGCATTGTCCGATCCTTACCTCTCCCTGGTGAAAACTTGGTACCAGCTGTGTTTCTCTGGCCTCTCTTTAAGGAAACATGGAAAGTTTGAGCTTGGTGTTTGTCTGGGAAGAAGTCCCATTTTGTATAAATTCTGTGAATAGTGTGCTTCTATCTTGATATTACTTATATAACCTAGCTAGGCTTTCGAGAGATGGTGTCTTTTCCTATTAGTAAGTTAGGAAACCTATCAACTACTGTAAAGTTCATTTTCATGTGCTTTTAGTTTCTGGTGCATGTCTGTCTTCATTTTCATATGTATATAACGTTCACTTGACAGAACTACAGTATGCATGCAGCTGTTAGGAAGCATTTCAGAATTTCATTCTTTTACTGTATTCCACACCACCGAAGCTGCACAAAAGCAGGCTCTCCTGTCATTTGTAACTCTAACACAAACAATAGTAATTTCTCTGCTTCAACAGACTAAAAAAAATAATTACACTGTTATTGAATAAAATAATCTATTAACAAAAGGCTCTGCTAAGCAAGGTGTCAACCCCCCCCCCTCCGCTGATCTTCTGTATTTCCCACACCTACCATTGTGTGAGGTATCCTAAAGAGCTTGCAAGAACAAAAAGCCTATTTTTAGAAGCTAAGTTTTCCTTCCCAAAGTTTGAGTATTCTTTTAGGGAGAGAAATACCACACTTATCCTTATGTTGTTGATCTCATTAATGACAGAGGTTTAGAAATACTGGTGATTAATGCATCTGTGCACTAGTCAGTTCAGTTCGTGGCTGACTTGATTTTTATCCTTGAGTGATTCAAATAAATTATTTGCCTGTGTAGCTGGAGCACGAAAAACACTTCTGGAAATTGAGAGATTTTTTTGTACCTAGAGTGTGGGTTTTCTCATCTGATTTCTTTCTGGAGAGGTTTCAGCTGAGAACTGAGATGTGAATGATACCTTTAGTAACAGCTATTAGTAATTATTGTGCTCTCTGCATACTGAGGTCATATTTTAATACAGATTTAACTAGGGGTTTGTATTGGTTAATTTTTCCAAGTGAAGATTGGTTGGAGGCGCAGGCTTTGTGTGAAAAAAAACTGGCAATTCAGTATAATAGCGTAAGGCTTTCGTGTTTTGGCTTCTTCCCAAAATAAGGTATGGAATAAAATTTAAATGATTATTGTGAAATCTGATGTTAGGTTGCCACAATGTAGATGATAGTTCTGAATTGTGCGTTTAAAAACATGTAAAATAAGAGGCTGGTTGTTCTTCAGGGGTTCAGTTCGCTTTTGGGAATGAGATGTGTGTGTCAGCGTGAACTTTAAAAGTATATTCTTTGCAAAACTGTCATGGGCTAAGAAAGCGTTTCCACGGTCAGGAACTTTTTTTCACTTTCAATTTCTCTTAATGGTTCTTGCTGTAAGCTCCTGTACTAGAATGTCATGTTTTCCGCAGTGATAACAAAAGCTAACTGCCATCAGATAAACTTGAAGGATACTCATTTTTCTTTGAAACGTACGCCTTGCCTATTGTATTGTCACACTATTTAATGTATAATGCAGCTTGTAGCCTAATGCTGTCACATATGAAAATAAAAGGACTGCGAGCTGGTAAATCTGTCACTTCGTTTGTGTTCAGTGGGATGTAAGGCAGCATTGGAGCATAGGAGGGATCCACAAGAACAGCAGTATGAATCATTATGGTAAACTTTGGGCATCTTATTTGAAATTGTCTTCATATTTACATATATAGCAGAAGGGCACAGAGAGGCCAGTTAGGTTTTTCTCTTCTGTTTAATCAGTAATGATCTAAGTCTGGAAAGAGGATGAGTGTAAAGTTTGACAGGTGGTGGTAAAGTGAGAGTCAGACCTGGAGTGTGTGTAAGTGACTTGCACAGAGGTGTGGAAATTGTGTTAGCGAGTGGGCTAAGATGAGCCACAGAAAACGGAACTAGGAATCTTCAGCTACTGTGAGAAATGTTACTGGTGTCTGGGATTGTTTTAAATAAATAAATACAATTGCTCTGCATTCAGTTACTGCTTAGCATGCAGAAGCAGCTTTCACAAGTGGCTTGTCATAGGGCTTGAAGAGAAGACACATGTCTTGATCGAGTTAGTGCAGTCAGTCAAACGCAGTAAGGCTCTGGCATGAGAAGAATTGGCTGTTACTGCGGAAGGGAAATATGGACATAAAGAGCTCATTTCTGACCTACCTTGTGGAGCAACCGAACAGCCTCTGGTTAGCGAGGGCAGCATGTGAACCCTAGTATAATGCTCCATTAATACATGTGACTGCTTCATTAAACTTGTTGCTATGACAGAACAACTGGGCCATTTCGTAATGAAAGCTGTTACGTTGTGATGGACATGATAACAAAAGGTCAATTTCTGATGACCACAAAGCAATCTCTTGCCCAAACCTCCTTTTTAAGGACAATTGGAGAAAAGCTATGGTGATTCTGGTGGATTAATCTCTGAGAGTGCTCAAACCACCAATGTATGTAGCAAAACCATAAGATTTTCTACTTGCAGGTTACATATTGTTATTGCATGGCCATACAGCATAGTATGATGGGGAACACACAGTCTCTTATCTGCATTAATGCTGTATCGCTCAGTGTTTTAAACTAGCCAGACGAGTTTAGAATAGGAACGTAAATTCTTGTCAGATTAAATCAAGTCTAGTGATTTTTTTTTTTTCCTCCCCCTTCCCTCCCCCTTAATTCTCAACACCTAAAACTCCATAGTGTAAAAACATTTGTTTTGGGCTGCTTTTTAACTGTTACCATTTCTTTCGTCTGTATGTTATTAACACAAGGTGCTTTATGTCCACAGCTGCAATCCTAGATTCTCTGCAACAGAAACAGCAAATAAGCAGGCATAATAGCTGCTCTGCCCTTGTGAAAATGTCTGCCTTCCCATGAGCTTGGTGGAAAAATACTGTTACAGAATAAGATTGTTATGAAAAAGAAATAGTATCATTAATAAGCATTCTTATTCCTGAATGAATCCATACTAATGCCACATAAATAATCTAAATAACACTTTAAGTTGTGACTGGTCATTTTTGCATCCCATTTCCTAATGTGCTCTTAATTTTATGCTCTTTCAGGTGAGAAGTTAGCTACTTCACATCAGAGTACATCAAAAAGCACTCCTTCTGGTAAGAAAATCTGATTAATTTACTGGTATTATAAAATGCAATTCTCTGACATCTGACACATGTTCAGAAGGTTTTATTTTTAGTAACTGCATTTAACAGTCCCATCTCTTTTGATTCCTTTGTTTCCATCTCCTCTGCTTTCTGAACTTATTCTGCAACTTCATGAACAATTCCGTAAATCTTTCTGCAGTCAGTATGTCAGACAATTACAAGCAGCATGAGGCATGTGAAATCCAGGGGTTCCAAGATCTACCTGTTCTTTATCCTTATGTGCTTTTGTTCATTCTGTGAAGTTTTTGGCATCATTAGTGCTGTCAGATTTGAGCGTGTTGCCCTAGCAAGCCAAATATATTAATGAATTTGTTCTATGTGTTGCCATTCTACATTGCCAAGGAACATTCTACAGGGATTTTTCAGTAATGTCTGATCCTTTCTCTATCTAGGAGCATGTTATTTCTGGTTCTTCAGTAATTACATCTTACACTTATGACATAATTACTTTCAAATCTATTCTATTTTGCTTTCTATGTTTTGTGCAGTAAACTTTATATGCTAGTGTAGAATGTTGTTATTGCATTTGGCCATGGTTCAGCAGCAAATAGCACTTCAGGATTAAGGTAATGTGAAAATGAAGTATTGATATATCCGTTCACTTTTTTTCTTGCTCCGGAGAGCTGGAAGCTGGCAAGGGGTTTTTGTGTCTGACTGAGGGAAAATAAGTAATGGATGACCCTGCAACAGACTGAGCTTTGTTTGGCCATGTTTTACCAGAGTTAAGGGTTGTATTTGTTGTCATTCTGGTACTTTCTTTTTTTTGTTACTATCTGATTTTCAAATGCTACGGAATCACACGGGGAAAAAAATTACATTGTTTAATCCAAATAACAGAGATTCAACTCTTTCAGTTGCTCGAATCAGAAGAATAACTTGCTTGAATAGCAGAAACCACTGTTATACAGAAGAAACATAAAGACAAAACTGCCATTGAGTGTGTAGCCTTCATACTTAGCTGAATTCCTTTTCTGTAAGACAAGTTATAACTTCCTACACAGCGCTGAACCACTCAGCAGGTGTACTTCGGTGTGTTTTACAATTCTGATAATGTTGTTTATTTAATGGGGTTTGGTTGAAATTTCACATCTTATGAATCTTAGAATTACTAGGATGTTCTGGATATGCAGTTTTATCTATTTGTTTTCTACTGATGATTTTCAAAATGTAGCTACTGATTCAAGTTCTTAAAAACAGTGTAAAGGCTTCTGAAATAGTATGCATCCCTTCCTTTTGATTACTGTTTGCTTATACATGGAATGCTTCAGTACTAGGTGGCCATCATGGCTCATAGAAGCCCATATCAAATAGCTGTGAAGCATATGTGCAATTCTCTATGAAGGGAACAATTCTTGAATTCATAAGTTAAAAGGGAGTTATGGTTAGAGAGGTGAACTATTCCCTCCTAAATACATGCCTACATACATCAATGTAGATCACAGGTGCATAGCATATGAAATCATCTCAGGTTTCAGACACTTCACCACCTCCCAGAAACCCTTGACAATTACACACCAGCACTTCAATATATTAGTAAATTAAATCTGAACTAGAGGAGTTCGAAAAACGATAGTGGTGGTCTCTTAATGGAAATATTTATAAGAAATAGCCTGCTATCTATTAAATTGAAAGGGCTACAATTGAAATATATGGAGAGAATTAATACATACTACTTAATTTCCAAATGCATTTTTTTCATTTTCTGGGTCTATAGAAGCTTTTTCATGTGTTCAGAAATGGAAAAATTGGATGCTGACCCTAAACAAGACCTGATAATTTTAGCTGTGCAGGTCGGAGGGTCCAGCTTTTTCATTTTTCTTGTGCTAGTGACAGCAGAAATTCTATTTCTTTCTAATTTGTCAATGTAGGAGGAAGGTGTTTCCATTTTATTTTTTTAATGACTGCATTTGTTGACTTGTGTTGGTTGATCTCTATTTTTATGCCCATTTCCTATTACACTCAACAATTTATTAAAAAAATGCAAACAGTGTCCCCGCTGGTGCTGCAGCCTACTTAGTCTGTGGGAAGGCCCAGGTTTTGTCACATTTGGGGGTGACCTAACGTCTTTCCAACCTGAATTATTCCACGTTTCATAGGAAAGTACAATTTTGTGGACCCAAATTTTAATGAACAGTTCGCTAGTAATCATGCCAGTCTGAACTGTACTCTAAGTAGTTTAGACAGGATTCAGCTTGATCCAATGAGTGAATGTAATGCAAATGGAAAACTTGATGCTTTTTTCTCAGTTTTGTAACTTTGGCAATAGAATATCTCATTTAGAGTTAGGCCCAGTGCCTGATCTTAAGTTTGGGGGAATTACATTTATGTGCTTGGAAATACACTAAAACTTAAGACCCTTGCTCTGTTTTCTGAAGAACAGTACAGAACTGAGCTGCTCTGTAGTTCAGTATTAAACACAGAACTGCCAGTGGTCACGGTCCGCGTACAGCTCTGTTTGTAAAGTCAAATAAATATAAATGCTGGCAATGAGCTAACAGAAGATTCAGATGAAGGTACTTGGAGAATTACACACTTTCCTCACTATCTGTTCTTGTTTCTTTTCTTTAAGTTCCCTACTGTATCCAAAATACCAGCACACCTTCTCACAGCAAAAAGTAGTGGAGAAAGCATTTATAATTTACTTGAAATAACTTCTCAAAAGCATGTAAATGAACTCCTTGTTCTTCTAGAATTACTGAATTTGGGTAAGGGTTCAGACTGATCGCTCTAAACTTAAACCAGTATTTTTTGCTTTCCTTGCAGTTGAGTTTATCAACACAAAGTCCTTATTCTCTTTCTTTGACAAAATTAGTAGTCTAGAAAAATCTAGCTTCCACTACCTTGAGTATATTTCAGTGACAAAGTTTTTATTCCTTCTAATTCCAGTATGCGTATAAATGCTTTAATCCTGTTTGTACTCCTACACCATCATTCATCCTGCAGCCCACTGTTACAAACAGTGAATTGACTAAGCCACAAGGCATAACAATTCTGTAAGATGTGTACGAAACATGCAGGGGCCACTTCGCATGGCACTGATGTTCTGTTGATCACCTTTGGAACAGAGAATGGCAGCTGTTTAGAGGCGTGCTCTCTGATGATTGCTGTATCCAATCAAAGCTTCATTCAGAATGTAGTGAGCTGAGAATGTAATTATGAGTACTGGCACCTGGCTGATGTGCTTAGGTCAGTAATGCTCTTTTAGAAAAAAGAACTGGAGAGATTTTTGTCAGACAAGCACCAAAATCTCATATGCTACTTCTTAAAAAAACAAAAGCAAACAAACAAGGAAGTCCTTCCTGCCCCCCCAGAAATAAAAACCACACCAAACGAACACATAACAACCATGGAGACTGTACTTTGAAATGATAGAGTGAAGTATCACCTGCTAGATGACTGATACTCCTCTGCATTACTCAGGTATTGATTTGAAGTCTCTCCAATATTGACTGAACTTAGCTTACGCTATTTGACAGGACTTGAGCTCAAGACACAGGATAAACTGAAATGCTTAGGCTACTTTGGAGATCAATGTTGATATCAGCTGGTGACATTTTATACCACTGTGATTTAAATCTATCACAAATCATTTGGAATCAACAAGAAAGAGTAAAACGTGGAATTATTAATAGGATATTGTATGAGAGAGCACCTGTTTGTCCAGATGTTTGTTTGGATAGATGTTCACCCTTCCACTAAATAAAACAATGGTTTTGTGTTTATAGTATTAAACTGTTTTCTTTTTTTCTTGTGTAAGAAAAAGAAAATCCAAAATCCTGTCTTAAAACATCAGGGTTGGTGCAACTCCACTCAATTGAAAGTGGTGAATAAAATACCATTTCCATGGGAATTTTAGAAAAAAAACAAGCATTGTTTTTGTACAGGTTAGCTATTTTACTGTTCATTTCAGAGAATTATTAAACTGGACCGAAGTTAAGAACTTAAGTTCTACCTAGAAATGACAACAAAAGAACAGTGATGCAGAAGCATCTTGGCAAGGGACAGGTGTGTTACAGAAGCAGGACACGTGGCTGGTTTGTGCCCTGCCTCTCTTTGATGTACAAAGTAGCAATGCGTACCCCGAACCAGGATGTTTTAAAGGAGATATATCACAGGAGCTGAAACAGAGGACAACTCCTAATGGAAATACCTGCTGGGTCAGCAGGGCAGTCTGAGAAAGTTTTTATAAAGCTGGAAGCCAGGCTGATTCTTCTCTGGTGAGCACTTCTTTACCTGTACAAAAAGAGCAGCTCCCAGCATGGTGCGTCAAGGCAGACCTACTTCCTGTAGCTTTGCACCAGATCTCCCAAGAGTAACATCGTCAGTGTTGTCCACTAGACTGATTCTGAAGTGCTTCTTTCCCATTATTTGTGAGTGATTACCTATTATTGTAACAGGAAGAAGGAAAAACTCTACTATAAGGAGACTTTCATACTTTCAAAAGCCAGGGAATTATTGTGATCAGTGTGATGGATGTAAATATGTAGGTGCATCTTGCCAACTACAGCATGTGAAGCTCAAGGGCTGCCTAGTACTTACTGGGTTCCTTTAATTGCACAGGAAATGAATGAATTCTTCCTTTCAGAAGAGTCAGCAGCAGCTCAGATTCTGCAGAGCGAGGCGGGTACTGGAGCTGAGCTGCAGTGCATGTCTGCCACTCTTACATGAGCCAGAAACTGCCCAGCTACCTTCAGTTTTGAGATTTTACCAAGAAGAACGTGAGTTCCTGGTCAGTCAGGAGAATGCTTTTGGGTATTAACCATCTGACAGGACAAGGGGTTGCACTTTCAGCCTTTTTAAGAAAAATAATCTTCATATGCCGTGTTGACGGGCAGCTTTATAACTCATTCAGGCTGAATGCATTTCAGTAGGATGTGTATTGCTAATGTTAGTCTCTTGAAAATCCCATCTCAGTAAGTCTGACATAGTTTCAGAGTTCTTTCTGTAAAATGAAAGATTTCCATCACTTCTGATGACTAAATTTCATGTAAATGCTTCCTAATAAAAGAAAATAGTAATAATTTTCAAGAAATAATTAGAAGTGGGGGAAGAAGGGATATCGAGCGAGAAGTATTTGCTTTAATCCTTGAGAAATAATAAGGAAATGAAGAGCTAAAACCGTTTATGATCACAGTCCTGTAAGAGCTAAACAAAAGGGGGCTGTGAAAGATGTGATAATGGCTCATAATGGATCACATCCTCCCTGGGGAACACGAGCAATTATCAGTTAGGTGATGGTTGTTATCATTTCGATTAGCCGCGCTGTTATTCAGCTCTAAAACTACAGCACGAGTGTTTCTAATCCAGCAGCGTGAGGCGGCGGGGCTGGCAGCCAGGAGACGTGCAGAGGCAGCGGCAGTGCCGGCGCTTGTGCTGGGGAGCAGCCCGCTCCTGCCCCCGGCTCCTACGTACAAAACAGGACACTTTCCTGGGTTGATCTCCTTCCTTCTCCCCTACTTAGTTTTCACCATGGCTTAGTGAAACTCAGCAGCAATTCAGTATGAGAGCTACCTCTCCAGGAGCGAAGTTTTTCCCAACTTCCCACCCTCTTCTTATAATTCGTTTTTCTATTTTTTTTCCATGAGATAAAATGATAATCCTCTCTGCGGCCCTGCAGAATAGCAGCTAACGTGCACTCTGTCTCACTGAGCTTTTTGTTTCTCCAAACACATTAATAATGCTTGCTGCATTTTTTTTAGGGCAGGCCATAATAAGGAAAGGAAAACAGAAGCCCAGGTTGTTTATGGTGCAGACCTGCTGCAGTAGTTTGGAGCACGTCAGCCACTTTGTATGAAGCAGTCCTATTTCCTGCTTTGCCCACAGCAGTGGACGACTTGTACTTGGAATGGATGTAGTGGCATTTAAAGTCCCTGTAGTTTGGCTTTGTGCTCTCGAGTGCCTGGCACCCAAAGCATACAGTGGACACTTTGGGCCTTTCTTGAAATAGAAAAATGCTCCAAGGTCAAGAGATTTGAGTTATATAGGATGTCTGATGATAGTTCTAGCTTGATGACAGAATCCTGTGAAGGTCTCCTGTTGTTAGTGACTGCTCCATTGTGTGGTCACTTTTTTAAATCCTAAAACTTTATTTTAGCATCAGCGACACTGCGTACCTACATAGACAGTGGGTTATGTTCCCTATATGCTTGATTAGTTAAGGGAAAAAAAAAAATTAAAATATATAGAACAGTAAGAACGTGTATATAAAAGAAATACCCTGCAGGCATAGCTTCACTTCATTTGTTTGATGAGAATTAAAAAAAAAAACAAAGACATGGAATACAGTGATATTTCATCACTGCAGAGGTACTGCTGTCATGTGAGAAATAAACCATAGCAGGTTTATCACTTCGTCAGGAAAAAAGCCGTCTCAAAATGTAGGTAATGTTTGGAATTTCTTCCTTACCTGCAGGCTGAAGAGGAGGCAGAGCTGTGGATGAGGTGTCCTGTGTTTGTTTCTTTGTTTTTTTTAGTTGGCTGCGCCACGTGTGAAGAGATAAAACTGTCAGTTTGGGGTTAACACCATTCCTACCTGGGATGTTCCATGCCCTTATTGTTCTTCTCATTGATAAATTACAACAAAAACAGCTGTTTCTGGAAAAATAAACATTTTCTGACATAAATTTTAAATTGGGAGTTTCAGAAAACATTTTTTTTTTTTTTTGAGGTAAAAAACCACATTTCTAAAGTTATGGGAAGAAATAATGTAATGAGAAGTGACTCTCCTATTTCAGTTTGGCATTTGAATACATAGTTCTTCTCATTGAATTTAAAGTTAAAATGTCATTTCATTTTGGTTTGGTAGTTTAAAAAAAAGAAACAAAATGACATTTCAAAATGAAATAAAAATATCATTTTGAATCAATGTTAATATGAAAGGTCATTTTGTTTTTATAGCCAAAAGTCCCTCTGGAACAGGATATTTCATAGTTAAATTAATATTTTTTTCAAAATGTATTATGAGGAAATGGGAATTATTTTATACATACAAGTAGATAATCAGCTTTGATTGAGATGATTTGCATGCAAATATGCTGGCTGGCTGTATCGAAAGCTTATCTTCTTTGAATTCTGTCTCTGCTCTCTTGGAGATGGTTCTCAACTCTCACAGTTAAGCCCTGTGATAGAAATGTGGATGCAGAGCTTCTTCCTGGCACACTGAGCAAGGTACTTCGTGTCCCCACCAGCCAGTAGTACCCTTTTGCCTGCTCGCGCCAGTGCCTGCACTGCTGGGAGTCCCCTTCTGCCTGCCCTGACCCTGGGTGCTCTGCGTGGGTGCCAGGACTCAGTGCTGCCCAGAGACTGGGATGGCTGCGTGGCAGGAGAGCTCCTTCCACTGCTCACAGTGTGGGAAGATGTTTGGGTTCCTTTTCTCCTCCTCTGACTCCTACAGTAAATTTGTTGCTGTTGGTCTGCATTTGCGTGCTTTGTCCCTCAGCTAGGGAATCTACAAAAAACGGCAAGATCTTAATGAACTGTGGAAGAGCTTAAGCCTTGTATAGTTGTCTCCATTTTTTTTGTTTCTTTTTCTAAGAAAGAATCTCATATCCTGCTTTGCAGTGTACTCTTGCTTGTACTACGAGAATGTTTACCATTTTTTTCAGCTTTTACAAGCAATTACTGAAGATGCAATTTTGTGCTTAATGAGAAGCTGTGCACTGAACCTTAAAAAAAAAAAAAAAAAAAAGCTTACCCTTTCCAAATATTAATTAGTCCTTCAAGTTAAAATATTTTAACCATGGCATCCAAATTTTCAGTCAGACTCAAAATACCATCGTCGATTGGTTAGATTACTGTTTTTCTTTGAGGAGATGCACTCAATGTACCATAAGGAAGGAAAAAAAATAAATCGGGAAGACCTGAGGGCTTTTTGTTTGTTTGTAAGCTGAGTCTCTGGTATATTCCTTTTTCTGTCTGCAATGTTCAGCACTTTTCCATGTGAAGGTCTCATCTACCAGCACAGGCTGGAGGCTGACCAGCCTTCCTTGCGTTGCTTGACCTGCTGTGATGCCGTTTGTTGGAGTTGTTCTGGTGGCTCAGCACTGGCTGGGGCTGGGCGGCTGCCCATGCTCTGTGGCAGCAGGAACCTTTGCAGGCCATCTTGCCGAGTCCTTGGCTGCTCTCAGGACTGACACTGGCATTACAGAGGGCTGCCCAGGACCTGTTCCCTCCAGATTTCAGTATCTCCAAGAACAGAGGTACCTTTTGCACCTCCCTTTCTGGAGACATGAGAACAAGAGGCGAGTTACAATTTGTAGCATCCATTTCTAATTAAAATGGACATTTACTGTAAATCTTTCATTTTTAGCTTAGTATCAACCTAGTCAATACAAGAAGATAAATTATTTTGCTTCGCGTTTTGCACTTCAGAGGAAAATATTCTGGTTCAGTTTTTTTGTTCAAGGTCTTTTGGCTTCTCTAGGAGATTTTGAGTATACTTCAGCATTTATTGGTTGCCAATGAGCTCAAGCAGTAGGTGTATGAAGCCAGTATTGAAACATCAGAAGTCAAAATAGGTGCAGATAAATCAATTTGGATGAGTGCTGCCTTCATACAGTGACCTTTGCAGAGAAGAGGCACATAAAGCAAAGTGGGCACCCACAGATGGACATCTAGTCCAGTAAGTGATGATGTAAATGTGAGCTGTAGGAGAAATGAACTCAACAGGCTTGTACTATCTTTAGCTAAATTCACAATACTAGAGTTTATCTCAGATGAGGAAGTAAAAACAATGTCTATTAAATGTACTTTAAAGAAAACAACAAATACATGAAAGAAATCTTCCACTGCACAGATGGTGGCTGCCTGAGCTGGATGAATCCACCAGAGCTGTGCAAATAGCTGCTGTGAAGTGCATGCTTTGTATGGAGAGGCAGCTGCTTACTGAACAGCTCTGCTACAGCAGGGAAAGCCTATGGTACACTAAGAATTGTGCACTTTTTCATGAGCACAGAAAATGCAACTTTTAGATGCTATGGATTTTGACAAGTGGATCCTTTAATAAATGCTAAACATTTTCTCATTTGTTTGGTTCTGCGCTGGTTTCCAAGCATGCTAATGATATTACCTTCCATCTACTATAATTACAAAACCATTTTTCAATGTCAGCAAACGGAGAACTAGGGAGGAAGATGTGATTATGGCAGGTAGTAATCTGTACTGACATTTCTGTGATAGTTTTGCAAATTTAGAGGCATAATGGTCAACACAGTTGCATTGCATGGAGATTCCTCTGGTTTGTCCAGCCTTACTGGCAGTAGGACAACTCAGCATTATATTTCTCTGGGAACACTGAGAACAAGACAAAAGGACAGTCCCATGTCCTTATTTTTGAGGGGCATTTTGGTTAGTTTCCTTTTCAACAGGCATATTCTTGTAATTAAGCGCTTGAAATCAAGGTAATTTTAGAAATATTGGTATTATTTTACAGTTGGTTAATAACAGCAACGCTTCAGACGTGGTATCTGTGCTCTTCCAAATGCACAGAATGAAGTAAATGTGATCTTCTCTCCCTCTAATTTTCTTGTTAAGGATGAAAATACAACATTAGGTACAACTACACAGGGGAGGTATTAGAAAGGTTTATGAGTTGTGCTACTTAACTGCTCCACACTTCAAGCTGCAAATAATAGAACAAAATAGAAGCTCTATTTTAACGGAGCTTGTCAGCCTCTGGACAAAGCTCCTTCTGTTGTTACAGTCCTGTAGGTAGTAACACTAAATAGTTTTAGTGTTTAATATAAATACGAAAGTGAAAATTCTTGTTTTTCCTTCTTTCTCTTTCATTCACAACTTGATCTTGTATTCATTTCATAGCTCTGTTAGAAACAGCTGAAGGGCTAAGATATTGATAAGAAGTTTACATTTAGCGTTTATATGGATTGTAGGTACTTACACATCAGTATACGTATGCTTCTTCTGGAAAAGCTCTTACATGTTAAAATCTACTCAAGTGGCAAAAACACTTCTGATTTCCTTGTTTTTTTGCTTTTTTGGTGCCTTCTTAAAACAAGTTATATGTATAAAAACATATCTTGGAGATCATAAATTTACAAGCAAGATGCTTTAATAGTTTGTTTTTTTTACAGTATACTGTAATAGATTTTCTTAATGCTATCTAATCTCAAAACTGTAACAAGCGGTGATATATCTGTGAATTATTAATTTCTAATAGGGTCATCTCAAAGAACATCATCTATGGGATGGTTAGAAAATCAAAGAGTAGCACTAGACAGAAACGTGTCTGCTTGAATGGCATAAAAACTATATGTCAGTATGTAACGTTAGCCTTTTTTGTCTCCAGGAGTTTTGTGTGCATTTTCTATTCTCTCAAAAGCTAGGGGGTTTCTCCAATTATTTATTTGTTTTCCACTCTTTAATGTCCCTGTATTGCAAGATCTGAGTGTGCTTTCTATTGTGATTTGTATCGTCAGCTTGAATTCTGATCAAAAAGTAATGACAAAGTCTAAAATACTAGGAAGGCCATGACTTCTTCTTAGTACCTGGGGCAAATAATATCCCAAATACCAATATTCTTATTAAGAGAAAAATCATAAATGTTGTTATGAAACAAACTACGATTGTGTATGTTCTCTTTTCTATCCAGAGGAATTCAGCCTTCAAATATGCAGGCACAGGGCTACCATTTATAAATGTGCAATAGTTTTTTTTTTTTTCTTTCCCAAACGGCTCACAAGAAATAGAAGTAGCACTCAGCTTGCTTTGCTGCTGTCTGCTACAGAACGCGCTGTTTGCGTTAGCAGTGTGGGATTGGCCACGTGCTCAGGCCGGGGACTGATATTTATATAGCTTTCCACAGTAGGGTAGTATAACGCAGTGATTCTACTGAAACGAGTGCTCACATGATGCAGTGCTCCAGCTCTCTGGAAGGAGCCGCAGTGACAGCTGGTGAAGTGGCTGTTTCCAAAGTGAGCATCTGATCACACCTTCTGATTTATATATTTTGTGTTGCACTTAAAGTACTGACAATAGTTAGGTGAGAACTTCGGTCTTCTTTTCCTTTTTTTATTTGTTAACACTCAATCTACACTGTCTAGTGGGATTTTCCTGTTTGGACATGTTACATCTTTATTAGCTGCAATTCTTTCAAAAGTTTTAATGTAGTATTTATTAATGGGTGATTATATAATGAAAGCGTATTTTATTTGACCTCTTAGTGTAATAGGTAAATTTAGGCGTATGGTACAGAGAATACAAGGCAAGTCCCAAAACGTTCATGTTTCATTGATTGTTAGAATCATGGTAGACAGAAGATTTTTTTTATGCTACATGGCCATATTTTTGTAATAAATGCACATACATTTGTAATGAATTTCATGCACATCTTTCAGTATAACCTGGCTGTACCTTCTAGTGTTGTGGGATATCGTTAGGGTTCTACAGTAAAACAATTCTATTTAAGTAAGTTTTTCGTATCACCTATTACTTATAAAACTTGAAATAAGTTGTGCATCCTTACAGAAGTAGGAGAAGGTATAATATTTGTCATATTGCTTGTGCTTTATAGCAAGGCAGAAGTTTTGAAGTCAGCTGCTTCTCTTATGAGGAGAAGAGCATTTCTCTTTCTATTTCATGTGATCTTACATTCCTGGAAGAACTGGTTGAAGAGCTTGCTCTCCTAGAGGTAAATATGCCAAAGAATAAACTAATCTGTGTGGCTGTATTAGCAGTATGTTCTGACACACTATTTCCAGAATTATTGAGTTTTTTGCTATGAAAAAATATTCTGTTGGCCTCCGTGAGGACTTTACCAAGATGAGTAGTAAAGAACAGTAAAGAACAGACCTTAGACCTGCATGGCAGGCATGTGCTGCAAATGCTTAGCTGGGCTTATGCTTACTGGAAGTAGACAGAGGAATGCTGGCAGAACCCAAGGCTTCACTTTTTCCAGACAACCCTACAGCGATGTAAGCCTCACACTGCAAAAGTTGACTGCTTTTCAGTTGGTGGTTTCAACAAAAGTTAGGTGCTTAAACATTATCTTAAGGTTAGACATTAATGATTTTTCTTGTGTTTATCTCCATATTTTGTTGAATGTTTGCTCCCAGCGTGTGAAATCTTCCCAAGAAGCTCTTAAATGAGCAGATGAGAAGGACTATTGAGCCTGTTATTGTATGTAGTAAAGAGACTAATTCCAAATTAAATTTGTTGGTTATGTGCATACGCTTCCAGACAATTGGATTCTTGGAGGATTTTTGTTAATGAATACTTTTTATTGGTGGGGGAAATTGTTTGCATGAACTGTAGTATGTTCATCCATCTTATTTCTAGGACTTTCCAGTTCACTTATGTCCTCACTGGAAGTTGCCTCCTGCAAAGGAAAAATCTGAGTAAAGCCACTCAGCGTTTACCCAACATGGACATCAGCTGTGCTCAGTGTAGATTAGCAAAACATTTTAATTACAGAAACAGATGGAACGTGGGTGACACTTGGTCATCTCTGCAGAATATTGGTTGACACTGGCAAACAGAAGTAGGCTACATCTTTGATGTAAATACACAAATAGGTCTGCAGCTTTCCACATTGACCCACAGTGATGATAAGCAGCTGTTTTATGCTTTGTGTTTGCTTCTGAAGATTGTTGTCCTACATTTTCTTAATGTGTTTTATGCTGGTAAAAGTAATGGACATAATTAGAAGAACCTTCTTCAGAGAGTCTTCCTCCTGTCCGATGGATTTATGTGAAAGTGTAATTGACATCTTAACCTTGAAAATATAAGAAAATGGTCCTTTCTGATACTTCATTTAGCTATCATAGTATTAGCTGAGGGAATCTGACACAGAAACATTGATATAATTAATTAGCACTGATGACATCAATCAACCTCGATCTAACTAATATAATTCAGTGCTGACACTTGTTTCCAAAAAAATGAAAAAAGATGTAGTGCTCTGTATTCAGTGACAAAAGAAGCAAGTAGAACTTATAGCAAACTTTCTCCTGTGGTACATAGAGGCCAAAAATAAAATGGTGAGGCAGAGAAGCTGCTATGTTTGTGGCTTGGTTCCTGAAAAGGCAGGCTGAATACAGTGTTTTTAAAATAGCAGTCTGAAGTTTATGTCTGAATTAAATTTTTTTCCTTTTTTTTTTTTTTTTTTTTTTTTTTTTACTCTGAGTAAATAAATTCATTAATTTTCCATTGTTTAGAGAAGCAAGACTACACCACATAACAGCCAAATGGAGGCAAGAAAAGTCAAATTACCAGTTCCTTGTGAGCAACTACCGAAGGTAGAAACAAGCTCTTTGAACTGTTCTTTATGATACTTGGATTAGAAATGCACAGTTGCTTCTGAAAAATGTTGTAGATAATTAGTGCACAGTTGGGCAGGAAAAAAAAAAAGATTTTACAGGTGAAATAATTGAGATTTCAGTTGTTCATGTCTTGTCATTTTGTCACGCTTTTTAGGTTTTGGGTTCCTTTTGGAAACTTTGTCAAAATTTTTTTGGAATAGTCTTTTCTTTGTTTTTTAACTAGAAAGAAACAGTGTAGTAATACGAATCTTAAAGAGTTTGTAGAGATGTTATTGTAGAAGCCTCTGATCTTGCTGTCCCCAGTACGTATTTCATAACTCCCTGTGGGTTGAGAATCAGTTCTCTTCTGCATATTCAATATAATTACATATTACAACTGATTATATTTAATTATCTTGCTTTGTTTTGATCTTCCTCTTGTTGCTTTCTCTTCTCCTAGCTCTTCTTGTTTATACCTTTTCCATATTTTTCTCCTTATTCCTAATATTTTGCAGTGACTCTTCATTCTTCAGATCCTTGGTTTTTTGAATACACACTCCTGTTTAATAGTGTACTTCATATACAATTGGTCATAATGTGTACTTTCCTTATCAAGAGTGCTTAAACTGACAACTAATCTGAGTCCAGGGTCTACTGAAGCTAATGAAAGTCTGGATCTGATAATGTATTTTTCTAAGAGTTGACTTACTTATCATTTGTTTGTATGATTGTTCTCCTTTCTTTCCTTCACTCGTACTTGGAATCTAGTTTCCCAACTTCATCAGCTGCCAATTTTCATCCATGTGCTTGGAGGGTAGTGTATGCTTTGAGAATGTGATGATTCTGTCAGCGCTTAAGAGAAGAGATAAAACACAGAGGTCGTGTACCACTATGGAGTTCGACAGAGCCTGCTCAAGTTTTTGTGCTTACAAATAAGCACTTAGAAGTTATACCATCACTTAGCCATTACAATAGCAAAGAAATTGTTTACGAATTTGTAGCAGAGAAACAAAAGGAGCGACATTAACTTGTAGCCGATATAATAAATAAATCATTTATACAAGGTAATATAAGCACTTAGCTGTATCCATTTATGCTTTTTCTAAAGCTGAATTGTTTCCCCCTCATTTTCTAATTATGAATGCATCTCATATTAAAAAGAAAAAGGTCTCTATCTCCCAACTTTATTTCCTCGTTGTTATTCATTGGTCCAGAAAAGCTGAGATGGGCATCTCAGTTTATTTAATCAGTAGCTCACTGCAAGGGAGGTTAGGAATCATCTCTGTGCATCAGAACTGATATGTAGCAATGCCTGCCAGAAGAGATTAGTAGCTCCATGTCGAAGTGCAAGCAGCAGGGTAGAATGAAACTTGAAGCTGGGTTAAGTAATTGGGTTCTTGTTCAATAAAAGTGCTTGTTTGTGTGTTGTAATGAAAGATCTTTGGTGCATTGGATGTCTGAATCCAAATATCCTCTGGATTTTCTGATGGATAAAGCAATAAGGGTCAAAGGGATTTAATTTAGGACTATTGAAAAACTTTAAAGAGATTAGAGAAATTCGTAAATGTACTCTCCCTTATCAGGGTGGCTGTTGTGACTTATCTGAACCAGCCTTGTGGTGGGGAGGAGGGACTCAAGGAATTCGGAGGGGTTGATTTGGGACAGGTGTGCTTTTGGATGCTACCACTATTCACTTCACCTTGAGGAAAGATAACAAGGGAATGTTTTATTTTGTGTTCACTAATCAGGATTGAGGAATATGAATGCAATTTTTTGGCCAAGTTAAATTTCAGTAGTGCTAGCAAAATTTTTTTGGATTAAATATTTTTCCATTTCTTCTGTGCTTTACAATCAGAATTATTCCAAATTTAGTTTACATCATTAGGCCATGATTCTTAAAGCTAAAATGCAGATTCTTTTTTTGTTGCTGGTGCTGTCTGGTGGTTTGTTTTGTTTTTCATGGCAATTGATTTAGGCGTAGTAGTTTTCTCTCACTGGAAGATTGTATTCTTTGTGAAACTTTAAATTCTCCAGCTTCATTAAATCTGCTAATATAGAAATATTAAACAGATAATAAAGGAATGCTGAGTAAATGCTTAGTGAAATTGTTTCTACCTTTGAGATAACTCTTGCAATGTTATCTTTCTAGATTTTTCCTAGCAGTGCCTGATTGGAAGTACGATATCGAGATTGGAACTAAGTTTTATCTCAAACACAATGGTCCGTAAGAGTTAACTGTCTTTTTTTCTGTTACTGACTTAGCAAGCAGGGTGAAGATGTTTCATAGTTGGTGTGCTGTGCTCATCTAGCTGCAGAATCGCAATAGTTAGGCATAGACCAAAAGTTTCCAGAACCAAAATATTTCTTTTGAAGCAAGATCATTAGCCCCTGGAAAACTTTATTTGACCTTACATGTACACATGCATGAGTACATGGGGAAAGAAATGCTGCACGTTCCAAGGAGTCACAAAAGCATGAAATGTTACTGTTTGGCTCATTTATAGTAATGCTTACTCTATTCTATTATTTATCTCAGGTTTTCTGAAGTTGCTTACATCTCTTGTCCATGGCATCTTCTCTCTTTTCTTTGTTTTTTGAGATTATGGGATGAATTTGGAACTGTTCCTCATGGCTTTTGCTACAGTTACCAGAAGTAGAATTCCGGAAATAGATGAACAGAAACCTTGCATGTTTATTTGTTCTCAGGATTCATATAGCAAACACTTTGAGAGCTGTATTCAAATGAAACAAAAGCACCTGACTTGCAATGAACATGGTAATTGATTGTCTGTGGAAGTTCAGATGATGAATTTGAAATTCTCAAAGCAAACTTTCCTTGTAATGTGGATTAATTCCAAAAAATTCTTTTTTTTTTGTTTTTTTTTTTTATTATTATTTTTTTTTTTTTTTTTTAAAAAACAAAAACAGAAGTACTGTTATTTCCATTTTGGAACTGGAGCACATTCTGCAATAAGACAATATCCTGTCCTTGTTGTGGTTGTGTTTTGTCAATTCATGTCTATGAGGTCGTTGTTATGGGATTGTCGAGAATTTAATCTGATTTGGAATGTAGTTCAATTCTTGAATGTTAGCATTTCCTTCAGATTGTGACATCTTTCTTCTGATCAGATCTTAAAATCCGAAATCTTGATTTTTCTGAAAACAAACCTTTGTCAAGAGTTGTGTGTTTCAGTTGACATGATAGCATCACACAACAGCCAGAAGCTGTCAGAATCTTTTCCTTGGCTTGTGAAATCCAGGATGGCTACATAGCTCATTAATTCCATCTGACATTGAGACTAAGTGCTTCATTTTAATAAGTGTTTAACTGTTGCCTTTGTCTGCATGTATGAAAGGAGATTTTTCAGTATTTATTTCCCCCTATTAATGGGGAACTGAAGGTTCAGCTGACAGTTTTAAATCAGGTGCCTGTGCCTTCCAGCTGCAGAGGACGACACAGTTAATGTCCCTGCTAAAGAAGTGGCAGAATCCTTCTGTCTCTTGCTGAGGCAGTTTTCTCCCAAGCTGGGAGCCAGGAGCATAGATGGGATATGCTGATATCCTGATAGCTCCTGTCATAGGAGAAGCCTTACTGTGACAGCAGTACTGCAGTGGGTGCTGCCTGTTGAGCTGTGTTTGGGGCCTAGGGAAGTAGAGATCGCCACTTATGTAATCATGGAGGAAAAGAAGTGTGATCAGCAACAATCTGGTTACTGGAGCAATCAGTGAGCAATCCACAAGGGATTCCTGACCCCAAAGGAGGAGAAAACTGCTTCACTCAGCTCCCATGTTATGCTTTTTAATTGGCACCTTGTATCTGCTTCTTTAATATGTAGTGTTTACTTTGCAACCTTGTAATAGGAGTTCACTCTACACTGTTTTGACATAGCAAGTGCTATTTTCTATCATGGGGAGGTAATACAGGTAAGATTGGCATATAGGTCATTTGCTGGAAATTATAAGATCTAGAAGGAGAGGTTTATCTGCATACCTTCAGAGATAAAATTGAACCTAAGTTATTGTCAACATCTTTCTGATCTACAACATAGTAAAAGCAAACTCTTCTTCTGAACTGACCTTTATATTGCTCTATTAGCCTCAAACTGGAAGAAACGTGAATCTTCAAGGACAAACGAAGTCTGTTCAGGTAGCACAGCAAAGAAGATGGCCAAGTTCAAGATGTCTCAAAATGTCATTAGGAACCGCTGTCTGGCAAAATGAGCAATTGGAGGAGAAACTCCCTAGAGCATAGGAGTAATTTATTTCTTGGTTCTCTCTTTAAGTAAAATTGACAGTGCTCAAAACATGAACTGACCTACAGAAAGTGTTAAGATTTTAAACATCTGTAAAGGCGGGAAGAGGGGACAGTTTCACAATTTCTGTTAGGATCGGGATGGATCCTTCTGAAACACTTGTGTAAAATAATTGTTGCATGCTGTTTGGTTTCTTCAACCAGTGTTCCCTCACTCCCCACCCCATCCAGAAAAAATCCAACAAAACAAAGGTGAAACCTTTCACATTAAAGAAATTTGTCAGCAAATATTCATGGCAATTATCTCTTTTACAAGAAAAAAAAAGTAAGAAAAATGCCTTCTGGTGATGTACATTATGTCTGTCATTCAGCACTGAGCCCAGTATTCCTTTGGCCATTAGGAAAGTGGGAAAGGGAGACTGCGTAACTCATGCAGTTACAATTTTACTTCTTTGAGTAAGGAATGTAATGAAAAATTCTACTAGATCTACTTGACATAAGAAATAGCATGTGTGCACTTGATAAATGCTGCCTCTTACAACCTATATTTGCATAAATATTACATATTTTTAGTGAGATGTAACAGATATTGTTATATAACTTTTCTGAACTGTGTTACTTATTAAGAACAATCTTGACATCAGCTCTAATTATTTCAAATGATTTTTAAAAAATCAAACCATTTTAGTAAAAACAGAACTAAGTTTTGGGTGTTAGTATTTTTGGCAGCTGCTCCTGAGAGTTGGAAAATATGTTCCAGTGCACACATGTATACATTCTCTCTTATGCATCTTTATGCATTTAGAAGAAAATTGTTTCAAGGGGAGAAAATTATTAATTTCTCTCATTAACATCATATCTTCTAAGCTTCTGCTCATTTGAACATTACAAAATTACTTGATAAATAACCATAATTTTTGTTGGGTCAGCTAGTGCAAGAAAAGAAACATGTTGCTCAATATTCAATTTCTAGAGATAATGAAGTTTATTACTGCGGAAACTGTTTGTGAATATTTTGCTTTTAAAAAAAAATAAATTCTTCCTTCAATCTCATGAAAAGTCAGCTTTCAGAAAAAAAATTTATAGTGTAATCCTGCATCAATTTCTGCATTTGTGCGTCTGTGACACTTTCACGGTGATGAAAGGTCTCCCATGATTTGAGCCCACCCGAACTGGCTATCAATATGCCACCTTACTAATATTGTTTTTGAAGGATTTCACCTACATTTGAGCTGGCTGCTAAAATATGACCCAGCATAAATTCAGTGCAGCTTCATTTTTCTTGAGCTGAAAACCTCACAGGTGTAGCCAGGTCAGATGTCTCCAGGCCAGCTGTCTTTTCTATTCTGCATTATTTTAATCCAGCAAACTCTTGTGAAGTTTTTGATGTGCTGAGTTGTTGTTTTATTTTTTCTTGGCAGAATGCATTAAAAGTTGGTGATCTGTTTACTAGCCAGCTAAACCCATGAGTTATATTTACAGCCAAATGGACCCCATTAGGTAAAGTAAGTTTACGCTTCTAAGGAGAGGTGTTGTTTTTTTTTTTTCCCCTTAAAACTGAGTTCATTGAACAGTTCTGCAGGGATGATGACAGTTTACACCAGCTCATGTTCTGAGTGACAATGTGTGCAGGCTGAGGTGGTTAATCACAGACTGAGAAAGCTGCCTTTGTAATGAAACTGATGCTAAGAAAGAATTTTTAGTACCAGAAGAAAGCAACCTTTAAAGTAATTGATGATCAGTTCAGTGGTTATTTTTCAGTGCCAGCTGAGTGCCACTCATTTGAAAAATATGGATAGAAAAATACCAATGAAAGTAGTGTATTTTTTATACCTTTTCTGCACAATAAAGCTTCTTTTTCAGCATAAATTCCTGTAGTATTATATTCCTTCATACAACTGTTTCATCAGAGGCATAAGCTATTTCAGCTTTCTCAACTTCAATCTCGAATGCTATTAATATTATCAGCTAAGCAATGACTCTAAAATCTATCCTCTACAGTTGGAAATACGGGCGCTTCAGATAGCTGTAAGTAATGGTCCTTCCTGGAATGGAAAGTTTCCCCACAAAGTGAACAATTAAATGAGAAATCACTTTTGTTCCCTTCCTCTGCGATTGTTGAAAGAACCAAAATCATGTTTTAATAAGTAAGTATCACACAGAGGAGAGTCACCTGCAGTAGGTCTCCAGGCACCATAAATCATTTGTCAGAGATGCAGCTAAGAGGCATAAGACCATTCATAATTACAGAAGGTCTGATAACAAAATGGTAGGGGAAAAGAAAACATAGCTACTCTCTCCCTCTTCCCTCCGCCTCCCAAAATAATAATAATAATAATAAACCTTACAATACGCACCTGAAATAGAACTACTATTTTCTTTTTTAGCAAAATAATGGCTTTTAATTTTTATTATTCATGATATACTTATTAATGTGTTGTTAATTAGGGGAAAACAATTAACACAATAGACCATTTACTTCAGAAAAGTATGACTTTACAACTTAAATCTCATCACAATCTTTGTGGAATTAATTGCATTGTGTTGATTGATGGTTGAACTTCATGATCTTAGAAGTCTTTTCCAACCTTGACTGACTTCACTGAAACTTGTGGTTGCTGCTGTTGGTGGTTTTAGAGGTTCAGACATGGACTCAAGGGGATGGTCTGGCAGCTAGTCACGTACAAGTGATACCAATCTGTTTCAGGGCCTTTTGTGTGCTGCATGTTACCCTAAAACCATCTGACCAGGGCCAGGGTGGAGGAGAGGACATGAACATGATTTCTGTGCTGAGGGCAATCAAATAAACTGGATTGAGAGATATCTGACATCTCAATGCAGGACATAAGATTTTTTTGTTACATGTGATTTACAGAAAGATACCATTTATATAACGTAATAGCTGAGAGAGGGTGTATTTATGCACTATCCCATGAGTAACTGGTTTTCCACCAATCATGAGTCTGGGGCTCTGGATAGCATCTGGGAAGCAAGCAGAAGATAAATGAGTATGGTAAAGAGAATTTTTATTTATATGCAGCATATGAAAAAATATCGGCTGTATTTTCACTAAAAAAAGATGTCTGCAAACTCTTTTAAGTTTATTGTATATGTAGGATAAAACTACTGTAGTTGAGTTATAAGTATTTCTCATTTCATCTGGATAAAAGTCAGAGACAAGGAAAAATTGTAGGTGTTTATTTCTTTGTTTTACTTTTTTCTCTTCCTAGTGCTTGAACAGATGCTATCTGCAAGCTTTACAATAATGATTAGGTAACACATACTGAGTGTGAGCACCAGTGCTTGGGAGGGCCTTTTAGGGCTTCTTTGTTTAGTTGGTTCAAGAGTAAAACTGTCTTGGTTTATGTGATCCACTTACCAAAACAAAGCTCTGGCTTACTGACCTTTCTCTCCTTTCATATAGATATTGTATGAAGGAGCTGTATTACTACACAGTGCGTTATGAACTCTGTAATGCCCCCTAATATTGAACAAAATTCAGTGAAAAAGTCTCAACTGCAGCTGGAATCTCAATGCTCTTCTCAGTAGGGCTGTCCCATGAGTCACAATGCCTGCAGTTCTAAGTTTTAAGACTATATGCTATGTGATTCTCGTCAGTGGGGGACTTTTCTGTGTCCATACATTATCTTCAGGCAAAGTGTGGGTTAAATCCCCTTCCATTCCTTAGGTACTCATGCACGTTTCAGCTGGATTAGGTGCTTAATTATAGGAAGGAAATTCTAGTGTGAACGTGGCTATCAGCCTTAGATTTAATGATGAATGTTCTTGATTATTTTGGGTTGGGAAAAAGCAAGTGCTTTTGAAATAACACTTAATTTCTCCCTCTTTTTCTAGTGAATTAAATGTAGAAATTGTGGAGAACACCACTGTCATGATATTTTTCAGCTTGTTTTACTTTTCTGTAGTCTTCCACGATCCATAATTCTAATAACTTATCAATATTTTTTTGTTTAGATTTACTAAACCACATGAAGAGTGAAATAAATGGGAAACTACAGAATATAAGATGAACTTTGTAGAGGTTTCATGTTATATTAGCATAGGTCATTTGACCTAACCACTTTTTCTTCCAAAGACACATCACATTGTCAATTTGTATTGTAACTACCTAATTTGATAGCATGAGAGTGGCCAGTTTGTTCTAGTAACAGCCCAAATGACAAAGTCAAAGAAAAAAAGTAATATAATACATATTTGTTCTGCAATCTTGTCTATAACAAAATGGACTTAAATATCAAAACACTTTCAGAGTCAGGGTCCTGTGTGAAGAGTAGTGTGAAACCTGTGGTAGAGGAAAGTAAAACTGAGTTACACTCGGTTCTGCTTTGTTAACTTTCCTCATTTTTAGGGAGGACATGAGACCATAGGAGCAATAGGTATAACAGAAGGTCCAAGAAACCATAGTGATTTGAGAAGTCTGAGTGACATTGACCCAATATAATCTTGCTAGTAGTTTGTTGGATGGGAGAAAAAAAAAAAATTGATTTTTTTTTTTAAGCTCCTGCTGTGTGATTTCTTAACTCTTGTGGTTTTGCTTTTGCTTATCGATCACTACTGATGGTTATCTCACAGTCAGCATGAAGTCTATCCCAAACAGTTATCTGCTCAACCCTCAAGTCCACCACATGCTTCCTCCAGTTGACCTCAGTTAACCCCTCTTACTCTGTCGAACATCAAATGCTAGCAGAAGTCAACCCTCTCCCTTTGGGACCGTGATTATGTCTTTTATGTACAAGACTTTGGTGTTTACAGAAGCCTTTGCTGGCACCATTACAGTCCAGACAGTTGAGACACTTTGGATACAGGATGGTATTTCTTTGCAAGGATAAAGAACTAGCTCCAGCCTTGGTCCAGGCAGGTACACTTTTCACTTCCCATCACATCTGCAGAAGACCAAAGAAGAGATTCTGATCTCATGGTTTTGTTAATCTGGAATAATTCTTCTGAGCCTAAAGCACTAATATCAGTATAAAACCAGTAAAATGGAGATCAATATCTATTTCTCAAAGTACTAATTTTATAAAGGAAAATCCATGTCTTTTGACAGTTTGAAGATGAGGATATATTGATTGATTCATTTAGCTGTTCTTTAAGGTCAGGAAAATATTTTAACATTCTTACTTGGAATGCAGGTTATAGGTTCCAATTAATAGTAAAAGTAGAAGACAATTGGAACAGAGTATTATTGTTATTATTTTTGCTTTTCTTGTATCCTAGATATTGAGCTAAGGACACTATGTTGAGCGTAGTTCTCTGAATGTTAAACTATTTTATAGGGGCTGGGGAGACAGTACACTTCCTTTTATTATGGTGTATCTAAAATAAATAATGTCAGACTCTACATCTTGTTAATGTCATCTGGTATTTTGTAGTAGATATGGAAAATCAATGACAGAAGTAGTAGTGTATAAATACATACAAGAGAGCTCTTGCTAAAGGATTTAGGTAAAGGATGACTGGACAGTGACAGCAGAAAGTGCAAGAGCATAACAATTTAGTCCTTGATGTTTGTCCGGTTAATCACTGCCCAAGATACAGATCTATTGCCTAAAATCTCTCTTCCTGTTCCAGCCCCTCCTGCCCCTGCAGTAGGATATTGAGAGGTGGGTACCTTTGCTCTGCGTAAAGCAGATCAAATGTAACTCTCTGATTATATTCTTTGCTGAGATAAATTGGACTTCAGCAGAGAACAGAAATGGTAATTTAATACTGGATTTTCAAAACAAGATAATGAGTTTGTGTGACTTTCAAAAATCCATAGTTTGTCAGAATTACTGACTGTACTTCAGTTTTCTGTTTGCATGTAATTAAGAATTGCTCTGACATACTTTCTGTGCCCTTATTCAAGCTACAGCTCTTCTATGAGAATTAACATAGACACTCTACCTGGATATTTGTAATGAGAATGTATTCGTGCCTTGATGTTCACAATGTGTGAAACAAGTGCTTGCTTTTAACTGATATTTAGGAACTCTGAAAGAGTCTTGTGTTCAGTATGAAAACTCTGTGGATGCCGTTTATCCATACAGCAACTTCAGAGATCTGTATGAATGAAAACTGCCATAAGTTTACTGACCTGCATGGAGAAAGAGGCCTTCACGGTATATTTTTAGTTCTTTGTCACTTGTAATGTAAGAACAGCTATGCGGTGATCAATGCATCAAACACTGCTGTAGGCACACAGGACAATATATGATTCATAATTATGGCTTGAAGATGACAAAATTGATATCAATTTCTATAGAGACAAGCCTTAATAATGCTCTCTGGTTATATACAACTGATGTTTGATTAATACTCACAGGTAGAATCTTTTTTATGTCAAGTTTATGCTGCAGTAAGAAACTGCTTGGTTGCCCTTCCTTGAGATAAAGCTAAAAATACGTTTCCTTTAAGCAGCTGGACTTTTTAATGTGGAAGAAAATTGTAGGTTTAAGTTTTTCACAGTAAGTGCAAATATTGTTTGAAGTTTTCAGACGGACTTCCTGGTATCCTTTCTACCAAAGATAGCATTACTGATTGTGCTTATCATAACATTAGAACGATGGGGCAAAACTATCTTTTTCTCTTGGAAATTGATAGACTACGAGTAAGCTCGGCCAATAGATCTGGGGTAATTTTGTTGATCCTAGGTTTTCATAAAGTCATTGAATGCTTTGAGTTGGAAGGGGCCTTAAAGATCACCTAGTTCCATCCCCTGCAGTGGGCAGGATTGCTATCCACCTGATCAGGCTGCCCCGCAGTCCTGGTCTTGAGCATCTCCAGGGATGGGACATCTACAGCTTCCCTGGGCAGCCTGTGCCAGTGCCTCACCTCTCTCTGAGTAAAGAACTTCTACCTAACATTTAGCCTGAATCTCCTCTCTTTTAGTTTAAAGCTGTTCTCCCCTGTCCTATCCCTATCTGCTGGTGTAGAACATTGTTCTCTCTCCTGATTATGAGCTCCTTTTAAGTACTGGAAGGCCTCAGTGAGGTCTCCCCAGAGCCTTCTCTAGTCCAGACCAAACAAGCTCAGCCTATCTTCATAGGAGAGGTGCTCCAGCCTTCTGAGCATCCTCATGGCCTCCTTTGGACCCACGCAACAGCTCCATGACTTCCTTGTGTTGGAGCCCCAGGCCTGGATGCAGTACTCCAGATGGAGTCTCTTGAGCACAAAGTAGAGGGGGATAATCCCCTCTCTCTCCCTGCTGGCCATCCCTGTTTTCAGGCAGCCCAGGATAAAGTTGACCTTCCAGGCTGCAAGTGCTCACTGCTGGCTCGCATCAAGCTTGACATCCACCAGACCCCTGAGTCTGTCTCAGTTTCTTCTGTTTCCAAGCATCATCCATCAGTAATTTACTAGCAAACTGCTACTAAAGTGTGAATTGGGGGATATATAGAGAATTTCTAAATTTCTTTAAGAAATTATAAACAACTCCATTTTATGCAAGAAAGCTCTGGGGAGATGAGTAAAAGAAAAGTATTCTTGTGTATAAAATATCACTGAGAAATTTTAGAGCACTGACTTTATATTGAACATTTATAATGCCTAAACTATTGAATTGCAGGCATTCCATAGCCATGAACTGGCTGAGGTTTGGATTACACTACTGCCACAAGGCATGATAAATCATCATCACTTCTCTTATCATTCAGAGAATTAACTCGAATGATTCTGGTTTATTCTACTGTCAGTAATGTGTCACAGTCATAAAAGTCCATTGTAGCTGTTTAAAGAATGCATTCCTATTTTTCTGAAAGTGTTAATAATTACTGCTTTGTTGAAACAGTAGTAGGAAAAAAATAACAAAACATTATTTCATTTATATCCTTGAGCATGTTTTTATAGTAGTGTCAAATTTCATCATGATTTTTTTTATTTGCTTTCAAGTTTTTAATATAGAAATGACCTTTCAGCAAATGAGCATTTGCCAGTGAAAAATGATGTCACAGAAGTACATTCCCTTTTCCCAGTGTTAGCTGAACTACATTTAGAGAGCGAGCGAGTATGAGCTAAGTGTAAAATCAATAAAGGAAGTTGATTGTTTTGTGATATCCCTCCATTTCCTCAGCAAGTCATAATAACTTGTTCTGGCTTTTGCAGTACAGAGTGCATTCCTGCTGTTATAAGCAGAGGTGTTTGCACAATACTTTTAAGTGTGTAATTGGAAAAAATTGACCACCTAAAGGTCATTAGATTATTCTGTTTGTTTTGTTTTGTTCTACAGATGTTTGCAATTCACACAGGCCTGAAGTTTTTCATCTGCATAACTGACAAGTGCTAAAAAAAATACTGGCAGGAAAACTTGGAGCTTAAAATATTTCACGAATCTTACTAATGTAAATAAAATGATCGGTTTTGAAATAATAGATCAGAAAGCATGCTCATATGGTCATAATATTGAGAAATTATCTTTTTGAACTAGTTTTTATTTGTAGCACTGAATTTAGAGTGCCTAGTTATGCTGCTTGTATACCTGGACTCTGAACTCATGTGCTAGCTTATAATCTTAAATTTAAAACCTGTAGTCTAAATAATGGTGGCTCAGTGTAGAATCCTCTCTACTGGGGTTATAAGACCAACCTGTAAGAGAAATGGGAGGAACATTCATACCTGTGAACAGTAAACTTCGTTGTGTTGTCATCTTTTGGCTGTCTGAATGCCTGTTACACAAAGCTGTTTGTAAGGAGATGATGGAAGAAAACAAGCAACTGGTGATGGGAGTTTTTCAAGTAAAAATCAGTTTAAGCTTTTCTGTCCTTTTTCTGTGATGAAGGGAAGTTGTTAGAGTCTATACTGGGGGGTATTTCAGGTGAGTTCCCAAAGTTATGTCCTGTCCATGCTTTTGCTCAGTTTTTTCCAGAATCATCTTTGTAATGAGATAGAAAAAGTAGATGCTAAATGTGTTTGGATGACAACAAATTGATTAGAATTAACTGTTAAAGTGCTAAAGCATAGGATTAGATTTCATGGAGACCTTAATGAACTAGAGAAGAGTTTTATGTTGTTTTGACAGAAATAGGATTCAGTGTGGTGAGGTTATTGGACGTGAGGGTAAGAACAGAAGTAATTAGGAGAACTCAGCTCTGGAAACAGTGAGTACGTAAGAATGATTCAACATACATCCACATGAAAGACAAAAGTACATAAACAAGACACTCTTAAATAGGAACATAACATGAAAACATAGAGAAACCTTTGGTAAAAAGCACTTTGTTCAATTTGGGGCATCACACTTGGAAAAGATTAGGATCAATTGGAAAAAGTCCAGAATAGAACTCATGAATGACTGGAGGTAGCAAAACCAGTATTTCTTTTGGGCAACAGCAGTGGAAGCTAAGTGGGCTCATGATAATTCCTTAGATCTATGGTAGTCACTGCAACAAGGAGTGAAGATGATCTGTCAGTGGTTATATGGAAGATGAAAAACGTGTAACATATATCAAGGGATGATTTGAGTTCTTACAGCTTGATAATAAGAGTGCAGTAGCACTGAAGTGTTTGTTAGGGAACCTGAGAAAGCAACGTTTTAGGAAGTCTTTTAGAGCAGATATGCAAATGTGTTTCTGAATCATTATATAAGAAATGGCTGATTAAATGATCTAAGGCCCTTTCTACTTTAGATTTTTCATATTATGTGATTAGTATAGCTTAATACACATACTATGTCCTTAAACTTTTTCGGAACCATCATCTATCTTACTGAAATCACCACGACAAAACTCTAATCCACAAGCAACTGGAATAAACTTGTCAGTTATGACTTTGAACTTCTTGTGTTATCCTTCAGCAGAGTTGAGTGAATTATTTGTACTAGTAAAAATGATAACGTGAAATGATTGCTCCCTCTTCTGCACTGGAAGTAGGCACGATCTTATGGAATGTATCTGGCCCCAAATAACCAGGGAATCCTTGTACAGTGTGCTTAGAAACATAAACTAGGTTTTGAAATTACTGTCATTAGTGTGTGTAGGATTTATTTACTTACAGTTCTGCTATATTTTTACTGCATTGATTCATGCTTTTTATATTGTTGGGCTGAAGTGATGCTGAGTTTTACCTTTTTAACTCCCTTGGTACTACAGATTGTGTGGATAAATGCTATTTTTCCCATTAATCTTCAGTATGCTTCCTCTGCTCAAAACTGCAGTATCAAGTAGCGCAGTTGAAAAGTTTTGCTTAATGGGAGTTGAGTATTTTCAATGTTGAATGCAAGAAGGAGAAAATGAGTTTGCTTATGTTTAGGGATATTCTGCCACAGACAATCCAAATGTATTTTGGTTCAATTCAGTTTGGAATGAAACTTGAGAAATTGAGGTTCTAGTATTCTGTACAATCTTTCAGTTCTCTGCTCCGTTCCATGTCAGTTCTGCAATACCTCTTACCTCTGTCCTCTTCAAAAATAATACAAGTGCTAAAAGTGGGCTTCAGAATAGAAAGAAAAAAAAAAAAAAACTTAGTAAAAGCCGAATCCTACAATTCTGCAACTTTGTATATGAATTGTAAAAATCACATACAGTTTTTAGTGCAATAATTCTTGAATTATTTTGCTCTAGTTACTGAAAATGTAGGATTCTCTAAATATAAGTAAGGTGGAATGTACAAAATTGTGTTTTGGAAAAACTGTGAAAGCCAAAGATTCGCAGAATGAATGAAGTATCCTACCAGGATAGCAAAGTATTTTGGTCCAAGAAAACTGAGCCCAAGGTGTTGGACATTCTATACCATGTTTGGGCAAAACAGTGAAATGCTAGACTGGAACGGTCTCTAAAACCCTCTCTAAAGCCCAGCTGTATTACATTTCACTTTGTGGCTGCTAGCACGTTCACACTGACAGAAGCTTTCAGCTACGCTTGGCAGCAACCAGTATGCTCTCCTCTCAAAGCTGGAGAAATTTGCTCACAAAATCTCAAGTCAGAAAAGGTCATGGAACCAAACCCGTCAATAGAATCTGCATGAAAGTTTGATCTGGGAAAATCAGATGATTACGGGTCTTAATGTAGCTATTAGAATTTCTTAGTGAGCTGCTAATTACACGTTTAGAGAAGCAATTTGTAGTTGTCTCAGAACATCTCCAGGTGTCACAGATGTTGCCCACTTGCTGACTGTACTGTCTGATCTCAGCTTAAAAACAGAGGAAATAACAGTGTAAAGGAAATGAGTGGTGCTAATGTGGATTAGTAGCTAGTATTGGTAATATCTTGAAGAGCAAGATGTTTGTATGAGATCTGCGCAGACACTTTACATGAAGGTAATGTGTTAAAATATTCATGTACAGTAATACAATAATAGTGATCTTTTTTTATATGCATAACATTATATTAGGTGGAAGTAATATCAAGTGTTTTGTTGCTTTGTAACTATAAATTTTGATGAAGACATAATGCATAAAAATAATCCAAATGTTACACCAAATCACAGAATCACAGGGTTTGGAAGCGACCTCTGGAGATCATCAAGTCTAACCCCTGTGCTAAAGCAGGTTCCCTAGAGCGTGTTACACAGGACAGCATCCAGGCGGATTTTGAATATCTCCAGTGGAGACTGTACAGCCTTTCTGGGCAGCTTGCTCCATGCTCTGCCGCCCTCAAAGTAAAGAAGGTTTTTCTCACGTTCATACAGAACTTCCTATGTTTTCGTTTGTGCCCATTGCCCCTTGTTCTGTTGTTGGGCACCACTGAAAAGAGCCTGAGCCCATCCTTTTGACTCCTTCCCATTAGGTATTTATAAGCATTGATAAGATCTCCCCCTCAGTATTCTCTTCTCCAAGACGAAGAGTCTTAGATCTCTCAGCCTTTCGTCATAAGGGAGATGCCCCAGGCCCTTCATCTTCCTGGCCCTCCACTGGACTCTCTATAGAAGTTCCCTGGCTTTCTTGAGCTGCAGAGCCCAGAACTGGACACAGTACTTGACTGAAAGCAAGCAAGGGTTATAATCTGTTCTAACAGCTAATTACAGCTTTGGGGACCCTCTGCTCATTATTTCATTTGTTTGTTTCTTCAGCAAAGAAGAGAAAATTTTACTTGATAGGTGGACATGCAAGCCCAATGAGCTCAGTTACTCAGTGTATTTTCAGTATCAATTTATTTATGTCTAAACTGATTATAACTGCATTAAAAAAATCCCTTCTCAGCTGAAACAATTAAAGATGCATCTGCACAGGGTTTTATGAATTTCAAAATGCATTTATATTTACGCAAAGTCAGTACAACATCGTAGAAGTATGATGGGAAGCAGCAGCTAAGACAGTTACCAAAAGAAAATATTTGAGGGTACATACTCTAAATTGAAAGATCTTTTTTTCCTTGTGATTCTCTTTGATTTTGTGAATATTTATAGGAGATGACAGGCTGAATACATATTTGAGCATTAATACTCCTAAGGCTATATTGCTCTAAACAACTTTGTGCGGGTACCAGTTCAGAAAATTTCTGCCCTACCCCAGCTCTGTTTTGAAATTATTGTTTACGGTTTGTGTTAAATTGTAGTACCTAAAAATGATGCCTGGCTGTCTCTAGCAGTTGGAAGCAGTGCCAGAACTTCCCAAGCACTGAACTTTAAATGAATAAACAAAACATATTCTTCATCTATGAAGAGAGAAACCCACTAGGCTACAAGGAGAATACTAGTTCAAAGCTTTCAGTGTAATACTGCATTCTTTGAAAGCTCTTACAAGTTTCAGTGGTAACTGTTTTTGAGAAAGTTGGGCTGTAAGTATTTTATTTCCTGGAAAAAATCTTTCTCCAAAAGGGAACGACCTTTAAAACACCTAAGGAGGAACTCTTTTGAGACTCAGATTGTGTATTGTATTCACTGCTGGCACTTGGTAGCACAATGTTTACCCAAGAAAGTGTGAAAAACACATTCTTTTTTTTTTTTTCCTTTCAACTTTTAAGGCAGGGAAGGTTAACTTTTTCTAAAAGAAAAGGAAAAGAAAAGAAAAAGAAAATATTTTGGTAATTGCCCACGATTAGGAAAATACTAGAGAGATGTTGTGTTTATTTTTGAGTTGTATGGCACTGGGAAGTGAGAACATTTGATAGCCTGTCCTGTAATTTCACCCTTTTTGCTGTCCTCGGCAGTATTTGCATGTAGATTGGTTTTTGCTGCGCTGAACCTGTTATTCAGAAACATTTCATTTTGTATGCCGATTTCTTAGAATATGTTTTTAATTTCATGAATTAATGGCAAATTGATTATGCAAACATTTCATTTGGTTAGCCGCCATCAAGGCTGCGATTTGAGCTGTGATTGGCTAGACGTATCGTATTGTTTCTGGTCCCAGGGTGAATGAACACTTAAAACACTTCTGCTGTGAACAAACTTCATTATGGATGTAAAATTAATTGCCTACGAGTTCTTTCTCATAACATCTTTGATGTTCAATTTCTATGAACGTTCACGCCAATTAAAATCTGTCTCTCAAGAAATCCAAAAGCAGAAAAGGCCAAACATTACAAAAGCAACTTTCTTGAAAAACTCTTCTGTGCAATCCTAGAACAATTCTTGGAACATAAGAGTCTAATTTACTGCTAATGTTGAAAATATTGGTATTTCAAAGTTGTCATTGTCAGCCACAGCATATTTTGCATATATTAGAAAATAAATTAATAGTTACAGTGATGCTAAAAATAAATCAAAGCCTCCCTCTCTTTTTCATAAAGTACTGTTTGACCCTCCTCTAAGAGAAGAGGCCTCTGTGTCCTTTGTCACTGAGTAAACTGGCAGTGTGCTGTTATTCCACTGGGCAATACATGTACAGCCACTGAAATGAGGTCACTTTGCATGAAACCGTAACAGCAGAATCCTCCTGTAAACCGGTCATTTAAAGCTTCTCTCTCTATTTGTTTGTGGCTTTTCTGATAACTGGAATTGGGTACTGCCCAGGTGGCAGTGCCTGTGGGGCTGCGGCAGGTGAGATGGCAGCTCCAGCACTGCGCAGAACCCAGCTGTGAAAGCCAGGCCAGGGATGCTCCCACAAGGTGGGATTGAGCATTTAGCTCACCCGTGGGTTTGCAGCAATTTGTTTAAATGGCCAAAGCACTGCGATACAACTAGAGAGGGAGAATGGGTTTTTGCATCCTACGAGAAGGCAAAGGGTAACTGAGCTGGCTTTTAAGGTGGTCTGTACTCTTCCTGTTCCTTAGAATGCCAAGGTGTCGACAGCACAGACTGGTTGTAGGATTGAAGCACTGGAAGTCAAAGTTTTGAAATAATCTGCTTTCTCTCTCGCTTGACCTTTCTGGCAGTGCTGATGGCAGAGGTGAGCTGCTGGCTCTTCTCACCGAGGCTCCCAGTTGAGGGGGCTCACACAGCTGACAGGGCAAATGATTGAGGCCGCAGTGTCAGCAACATGATGGGGTAGGACTGCATGCTGCAGGAGGAGTGGCGTGGAGTGTCTGATGGAGGCAGGGACGGGACCTGGGGCTGTCATCCTTGTCATTCAGCTGACCTCGCCAGACCTGCTGTTTCCTTAAGACTGAGTTGTGCTGAATATGATTAATTTTTTCTCTACTTATGTCATACAGGGAGTCTCTTTTCCGTATAACTGTTGTAGAGCATATGCAAGCTTTACTCAATATTTTGTAACATGCAGTGTCACTGTAATTGTCTGAACCTTAATCATCCAAAATTACTTGTTATCCAAAGAGGGGTCTTGTCCCCTGACACATCTGTTGCTTAGAATGAAAACTATCTTGATTATCGAGATGCTTTAAGCGTCCATTCCTCTTCACATTTCCCTCTGGGAACGTGCAGTAGTCCAGGTCACTTCTTACTATGCGTAGGTACAAAGTTATGCAAGTTAAATAGCTTTAAACAGTGCAGGTTGCTGAACAGGCGCTGCATAAATAACTGAGCTTGTCCTCCAGAGACCCGCTACAGCAGTCAGTGTGCCACTTTTTACATTTTGCATAAACTTTTCTCTGATTTCTGCCTGGCATGATTTGCCTACTTTGTTTTTTATTTTATTAATCCCTTTGCTCCTCTCATTCTTTCAGTCCCTTCCTAGGACAGAAGGTGTGCAAATGTTTCATGGAGTTTTCAACTAACACCTTTCAGAACACAGAAGCTGTTTCACTGCTTATATAGTTGTGTGGGTTTTGTCCCTTTTTTATTCATTTGAGAAACACAATTTTCATTCGAGCAAATGTTCACTAAAACAGGTTTCAAGCTCTCCTAGACATGGATTTCATAGATTTTTTATTTTCTGCAATGAGAAGGGGTACTGTTTGATGCCGATAGTAAAAGTTGCCCAAACTTCACAGTCCTTCCAGATGTAATGAAACTAAACAGAAAGATGTGTTGTAAATGCCATTCTAAATTCTAAAACCTGAGATGCACTCTTCTATAAATATCATTTGACTCTTGAAGGATGTGAAAGTTATTTTTTTTAATTTTATGAAATCTAAAAACCAGTGTGAATTTCACATATCTAATATGGCAAAATGTTTGAATCAGTTCTTATAGTCCAAATCTCATAGAAAAGGATGGGAACCAGGAATTTAAAGCATGAAATCTAGAGGAAGTGTAATCAGCTTAGAGAATGTCTTTTTAGCAGAGCATAAGATAAATTATTCAATGTGATGTGATTTATTTGCTCGGCTTGAAAACCTTCCATGATGTTACTTTTTCAGTTCTACAAATCTAATAATTTGACTTTTAGGAGCATCAACTTATCTTCCTCTCATTACATCATGATGCTTTTACAGTATGTCCTGCTTGTTATACCAAGTAATTGTTTTTATCAGCATTATTTTCTCCCTTCTTATCCATCATCTCTCTGATAACATCCCATTTCTTTGCCAGCTCTGTTTCACAGCGCCTGCATCATATTAATAATAGCACAGATGGGACAGTTCTGTGAGGTCATCCAGTACAATCCATTTCCTGATGCAATGTTGGGCTTTTATATTTTTTCCAATATATATGTAGCTCGATGGTAAATGAGTCAAGTGACTGGATTTTCACAATCTCTTTCAAGTTTTAATGCAGTATTTTTTCTTCTATCTTTCTCCCTTTCTGCCTTTTTATGTTTTTTTTTTCTCAGTAGCTAAAAAGTGCTTCTTGACAGATAAGAAATTGCACTGGCTTAAGAAATCTCTGGCACTGAGTCAAGCACATCATATTCTTAACAGCATTATTAGTATGTTCACAGGTGGAAACTTATTATTCTTCAGTGCTTTAAACGTGAAATGTCTCATACTCTTTTTATTCAGTTTTGTAGTTTACAGTTAGCATGATTAACAGCTTGGGCTGTTCAATTTTGAATTTATTTCACAGAGCTGAAATGCAGTAGTAGGCAATTCTTTTGGTTTTGGCACAGGAACGTAACCTGGTTTAGCTTTTAGTCTTCATGAAATCTAAACTGAGAGATTTCTCACAAGTGTGGAATAACTCCTTCATGTTGTTTTCTAATAACATGGGCAGAAAATAAAGAAATGGAAAAGGTAGGGAATGTACAGCAACTGGATTAGTTGCGTGCTCCGACTGTACATAGATGTCTCCTGTATCTTGTCAGTATGTATTGGATCAAAATAAGAGATTTTAGCAATTGACTGACTGATGTATCTTCTTTTAGTCTTTTTATGAAACAGCTGTTTATAGCAGTGAAAATTGCTGCAACAGAGATTTGGAATAGAACAGGAGATATTCAGTTCCGATCAGGGCAGCCTAGGCATGTGCTCAATAATATCTCCTTCTTTTGAGTCTTCACTTCCCTTTTAAAGGATGCTATGCTGATATTTTTTTAACCCACCTCACCTGATTTCCATATAAGATATATAGTGATAAAAACAAAATTCTTGTTTAAGGCTTCCCAAAATTATTAAAAGAGTTGTAGGAGACTCAGGGGTAACATTCTCAGCCCTGAAAACTATTATCGCGTCTCCCTCTTGGTGAGGAAACTTGATCCAGTGACCTGATAACCTTGGCTTTGTGCCTAAGATGCTGACCAGCTTATGCTCACTCCAAGCTTACTGGGCCAGCTGCCCACACCAGTGCCACTCCTGTTTGTTCACAAAGGTGATGCTTACGCCTCCAGTTTGGCCATTCTCTGCAGTAGTCCTCCTCCCACTGAAGGTACAAGCTATGTAGAAGTGTGTGTGCCGGGGTGATGCTGGGTGTCCAGTTCTTTCATTCATGTAAATGTTTGAGTTTTGATTTTGAGTACCCCCTGAAAGCTCTAATTCTTTCACAAAGGCTATCTTAGAGTCTTGATATTGATAAATATTGTACAAATTAAGTATTTAAATATAAAATTCTAAACCCACAGATGTTCTTCTTTTTAGAGGCAATCTAACCATGTCAGAAGTGAAAGAAATTTTGGGTCTGGCAGTTGTTCTTTCACGTGATCTTGGCAAAGTTATTTTACTTTAAAATATTCAGTCTGTTTTGTTTTCTCATGCTCTTTTTACATAAGATGTACAGGAGAAAATTCTCTCCTATACAGGGTTTGCAAAGTTCCTAGTAGAACAGGGCATCGGTCAGTTGCCTACTGGAATATAAATTTGGTTTACAAATATAAATCAGGCAACCTATAGCTATTGTACACAGATTTCCCTACTACATTTCACTGGTTAGACTGATTTGGAACTATCTATCTCAAGTACATGACAGAGGAGCCACTGTTGAGACCTCACCCCTCACCCTACCCTGAGATAGGCAGAGCTTTGCACACCGTACTTAGGGCTATTCGTATGCCTTGGAATACAGGCTACTACAAGGGGTAGTCTTGACTTGTATCAGAAATTCTTGTCACGTTAGGAATTTTGCCAGTTCAGAAATATTAGCCAAGTCCATTATTTAAATAAATGAGGAAATCAATGCCATGCAGAAATATATTTGAAACATACGTGTGAGCATGGCTTCATTGAAACTGCTTTATTTTATTTGTGAACCAGCAATATCTCTTTCTCTAGATACAGCATATAAACTGTTTTGCCAACAGAAGGGTGTACCTACAGCAGACACGATGATAGTTATACTTGGTGACATTTTAAGGCTTATTATAATTTGCAAAAGACACCTATTCAAACTATTTGAAATGTTAAGTATATGTTATAGTTCCACAAGCACTTAAAGGTAATATAATCCTGCCACTGGAGGAAACTTTTCCTTCCCTTCTATCCACTTGTGCTGACTGTGAAATGAAACAGGATGAGATGCTGCTATGGTTTGAACTGTCTTTATTCCTTCCCTGCTCAGTTTGTTTTCAATCTATCAGTTCCCTGAAGGGGTCATTTTGCAATGGTTTGAACACTTGCTTAAAGGAGAGTGTGAAGTGAGGAGCTGAGAAATGAGTAGCTAAGCGTCAAAAGGACACTTTTTGCATCAGTTAATCTGTGCCAGATGAGGCTACTTGCAAAACTGAAATGTTACAGTGTTACCTGTGTTACCCATATACAGCTTTCAGGGGATGTGGATCACCTGGGAAGAAAGAAGTTCAGGAGGCAAAGTGGTTTTATGGATCCTTGAAATGCCTTGTTAAAAATTCTAATATGTTTCCTAATTTTAAGTTTCATATTGGTCAGTTCTTTTTTTCAGTGTTCTTTCAGTTTTTTCCATCTCTTTCTGTGTATCTGTGGGACGTTATCACTCCACATACTTATTTATGACACAAACTGTTACTGGAGTTCTCCAACAAACTGTATTAATCAATTCTTCTCAAGTTTCATAAATGAGCTCTGTATATTTTAATAAATCCTTGGGCACTACTGCTAATTGCTAAATTCATTCATTCTTTAAGAAACAAGGATTCTGCTTCACAAGAAAACTGGCTATGTTTTTTCTGTGACATTATAGCACTGAACGGGTCACCCTAATCACTCAGAGAGCTGGCTTCGAGAGTCTCTGGGTTTCCTCTTTTTAATCTTTGTAACTTACACCAAACCAAATATCAACTTTATTTTTTGTGGCTTCTTCTTAGGGACAAAAAGAGTTTCTGCTTGGAAGCATGAGCGGGTAAAAAAAGATCCTGAGATCTTATTTAATACAATGCATGTACTCTACATCTACCAATAAATAAATAAATAAATAAAAAATCATATCCTAAATTAAGAATCATTCAAACCTTACATTTCTGGTATCAAAGATAATATCCAGGGTGGTCAACAGATGGAAGGGGAATATGGTTATGCGCTGTCTGTGGAGGAAAGACTACTGCAGGCTCCATCCTTGTGTCCCCACATAATGCTTATCTGGGGTCTGGTACATGGTCAGGTTGCTGAGGCACAGGAGTGTGATCAAATGGTGAAACAAGGGAAAGCATCATTTGATTCACAGTGCATTACCTTGGGAAAAGGTGAGATAAATCAGTTTACCACAACGCTCTCTCATTTCAAACAAAGCAAAGTTTTACTGTTTCATTTGTCATATATAATATGAGGAAACTGGATGCTAATGAACACGTTGAGCCACCGCTATGTGATCAGGTAGCTTTGCTTTCTCTGCTTGCATTTGCCAAAGCATGGTAATGGTTACTTAAAGAATTTTTGTGGTTCCTTGTGAGGTAATTTTAAAACAAAAATTCCATTAAAATGAAGAGTTATTAAATACTAAAAAAATTCTCTCTTTTATTTCCAGCTTGATTTTTTTTTTTTTTTGAATGATTAGTTGGTGAAGCGCCCTATTTCTGATGCTTGAAATTAGAACTACTATTGAAACTCCAGTCTTGAACATCATTTGTATTTCAGCATGTTTCATGCCTGTGAAGCTGAGCTTCATGCTGATGTGGTTATTTTGTTATGGCAAAGATAGAAGTCTACCTAATGTAAACGTTAGGGCTTTATAGGTAAAAAATATTTCAGTCTGTTTTTTGCAGTGGTAATCTACTGTCTTTATGTGACAGCTGCCCCTTTTTGTTCTCTTTTGAGATCAGCTTACCAGTGTTGTTCTTTTGTGGTATTTTGGGACAGTAATACAGCTATTTTAAGGTTGAAATATTTGGGCCTGAATGTATCTTATTTTATGTCTGTGTAGTTGCCTAAAGTTCTCCTACAACCAGCAAAGGGAGAGGTTTTCTCCTATAATTAGTGGGGAGAGAAGAGAGGAACTTTGAGAGGAGATTATAAACAAGATGACTCCTCCAACACATGCTGAGAGATACAGGAGGGAGGATTTGGAAGCCAGTCATATTTTGTGAACACAGGTAGGTTTGGTGGCTTTTGCCACCTTAGGCAGATGAAGAGGCTCTGAACAATGCTGGATGCTGGAGTCCTGGCACGCTGAGCAAGTTGCTATAGCTACTGGCACTCAACAAGTCAGGTGCTGAAATCAGGGAAGAAAAATGTAGATATTGCGTTCAAAGTTATGACAGTTGCTGTTTTTCTGCTCTTTCTTTTAAAGATTGTTAACTCTCATATTTCATTTAAGCCATGTGTTGGTTTTTTGGTGAGGTGCTGTACGCACATATGCTTTCTGCATGAATTCCTGTCTGTTGTCCTGCTTATTTTTGCTTTGGGTTTTTCTTCTGAGAAAGAATAGAATTTAGGAGGGGAAAGTGAAAGAAGAGAGAAAATATAATGTGGGGCTGATCATTTCTTCTGTGTATTCTAAAATAGTATATTTAGTGTTTGTCATGATTTAAAGAATAAGTACCCCACTGTTTAATAGAGATTAATATCCCCTAGGCTTGTGTTTTGATACTGCATATAGTAAATGAAATGTTAATTTTTATTTGGAGCCAAACTATTGAAAAGATTACTCCTTTTTGAAGAATGTTTGACAGCCTGCCCTATACCAACATTCATCTAAACACTGAGCTGGACACTGATGGATCTGTTGGGCAGCTACAAGATTTGTGTAATTTACTTCATTGATTATGGTGCTGACTGAAAACCTTTTCAGTGGCCTGGATCATGAAATAAGTCATTTCTTGCATTTAGATGAGAAGTTACAGTTCTATTCACAAGGAGAAATTTTCTGAAATTTAGTAACAGGTACATATACAAAATTACAGAGATTATTGCAGGTGATGATTTATGTACACTTGAATGCTTAGTGGTAATTTGAGTGGCATCTTTCATTCTAAGGACATAATTTCCCTTCTCAAATGGAATCTATTGCAATTCTTGTTGAGTGAGAAAGAGGAGAGGAAATGTCTTCTAGGTAGTAAGTGAAAACATGAGCGTCTGCTAAATGAAAGGATTGGAGCTAGTGATTAGGTGTGTGTGACTTCCATTTTGTTCAAATAAAGACAAAATAATTTGGGGGAAATATTTTCTCAATATTATTTAAAAAAATATTTAAAAAAATGAGATGTTCACTTTGAACACAAACACAGTGCATAACAGGACGTCACTTCTGCATGTTTTGAAACATGTGCAAACTACAAGGTTTTTTAGCTTGGTAAAACACTGTTTGATTCTGAGGAAGTCAAAACAATCCTTTCATTCTCCCCTTATGTCCATTGCCCAGATTCCTGGAGGAGCAGAGTTATTCTCTTGGTGACACGTTGTTGTCCTTAACTCTTTGTTCAAAAAACGTTGGTGACGTTCTTGTGGATTCTCAGGAATGTTTGCCCAGCGACAGTGCGCAGTCAGAACGCTCTCCTGCAATGACCGTGTAACAGACAATAAGTTTTTGAGTATGATAATCATGTTTTCTTAGAATCTGTACAATTAATCAGAAAAAATCAGCTTCTTTCTGAGTTATGATGTTTTGGAATTAAAAAAAAAACACCCCAAAAACCCACTATCTAAGGATTGCATCATCAAATTGTGTAATTGTGATTTCTACGGTATTTTTATTGTTTTATACATGCTTTTTATATCAAATGTTCCTGATATATTAAAGTAATCTAACAGTAGGTATAATACATGTTTAGCGTTAAAAACAAACCAACAAACAAAATTCCTGAACCCCGGCAAGTCTCTAATGGGTGGGATTTGGAAACGGAGGGTTTTTTTTGTTGTTATTATTTGTATATGTATAGCTGAAGATATACTGTCAGGGTTTAAATGAAATTGCTGGCAGGGTTAGATCATCTTTTTAGCTTCAAGCATCAACTGGCTTTAAAATGCGTTTCCTCTATTACTTTCTCTTCGTGATGTTAAGAGAAAATAATCCTCTTGTTAACATCAATTAAGTAATGCATCTGAGATGGTGCTGAGGTCCAGCAGCATGATTTATCCATGGCATTTGAGCAGTTATTGTGTAAGCACCATCTCTTCAGAAAGCAGAGACAAGAGTCTAACTTGTTTCTCAAGCTACTGAAAAAATGACAGAAAAACCATTCATATCCCTGATGAAATGTTTCTTTCTATGCATTTTGGATCTGAGATTTTCAGCAAGATACCTGTATCCCAGGAAATAGAGTAAGAATTGAACCTTGAATCCTTTGCACGGCTTGGTATATATTACAGATCTTTTATCTCCAAAGATATTGGTGGAAATAACAAAAATAATTTTGTTTTGTATCATAATTACTTTTTTATTTCAGGCAATGCTATTATCTCCTATTATCCCTTTATCGGTACTTTTACAAAGTATCTTCTTTCCTTCTTAATCACACAGAACTCTACAGAAATTACTCAAAAAAAAAAAAAAAAAAAAAAGACCTTAAGTTTTTAAAATACAGGACTATCCCATATAAGTGATTTGCATTCCTGTTACGTGATATTTTGAAGTGTTACTATAGTGCAGAGGAATTCTTTCAGGTTCATATTCCATCGGTGATACAAGTGCAGCTGACAGCAGTGAAAAAGGAGAGCGCTAAACAAGGGAGCAGTGGGGATGGAGGAGGCAGCATGGCTGTGGTCCTCAGGAGGCACTTGGCTCTCTGCTTCTCCTGCATGCCCCTGGAGGAGAGGGCCGCTTGTTACATAGCTTCTGCTGACTGAGCAGGGAGGAACTGAGCAGTCTGCTTAGCCTGTGGTCTGCATGAGGTGCTGAAGTGATAAGACAAAGCCCTGTGGAACTAATGTGAGATGGAGGTACCCTACGAGTTACATATCCCCTGTGTGATGATCAGTTTGTTATCGCAGCCAATTCTGTACACTCTCTGGGGATAAAAAGGTTGTTCTCAGTGTCTGGAAGCTGGTTAATGGTGCCATTTCTCTTTTTGGGTATAGCTAAAATAAAGTCTTATGGTGTTGCTTCTATCTCCCTGCTATCGTGGACAGGGCCATCTGCTTTGCTTTGTTTTTCAAAACTTCAAAAATAAACTGAAGGGATAAAAGAAATGTCATGTTTAAATGGCTCCTTCCTGCTTTCAGTTCCTTGGACAGCAATTGCTACATCAGAAAAATGTGTTACGTGCAAAGCGCTCTTTAGAACAGGAGGAAATATTGAAACTCTTCACAGTTAGAGCAGTAGTAGCAATAAAGCAAAGCATTACACAACAAACTGTAACTTAATGTTAGAACTGTTCATGTATAATCAAAATCTTAGAGCTAGAAAACTACACACGTACCTGATAGCGCTACGTAGGTGACACTTTTGCCTGGATTCTCAATCTCTACTGCCTTTTTTCTCTGTCCCAAAACAAAAATGATCCTCTGAACACTGACCCTTTGTCGTGTAAAAGTAAATGGCACAGGTGCAGCAAATACTTATTGGAAAGAAAACTATAATTTACATTAGCAATATTTTAAGAGTAATGTACTAACAGAATATTATTATAGGATAATTTAAGTTGGAAAGGACCTCAGAGGCTCATGCTCAAGGTTAGGACCACTTAGCAGGTTCTCACGATTTTGGACTAGATCTTTAAGTTCCCTTCCAACCCTATCCATTCTATATCCATGGAGATAGTCAGAGCTTGGCTGAACAAAGTCATAGAATCATGACTATCTCCAAGGATATAGAGTTTCCACAGCCTCTCTGGACATTCTATTCCAGCATTTGATGGTTCTTGCTGTGTTTGCATGCCTCCCTCCCTGTATTGAATCATTATTTACCAGGCTGCAACATATTACCTTGAAGTGATTGTTAATCAGTTTGGCATTTTCTAAAAACTTGTTTTGTAATTCCTGCTCAATGGGTGATTGGGTAAGCATGGGTAAGATTGCAAGTCGCACTTAAACCAGGTAGGCTGGAGAAGCAAGAGTATATTATATGCACAGGTGATTCTGGGAATATGGCTGAACTTTGAAGATGTTTTCAAAAGGCTGATAAGTGGCCACACCAGTCCTTTCATCTCAACTGAGCTCATTAAAGTGATTACTGGGATTTGCTGCCGTTGTTAACTGATGCTGGCATAAAAGTATTCTGTATTCTTCAGAGATAATTTTACTCCTGACTGTTTAAACTTACTAGTTGTCTTTTTTTGGTGTAAAAATCTTCCAATATAAATATTTAATAATTAAAAAATCCAGTTTATTTCATATCTAGTTACTAAATATGTCTTGAAGTTTAGTTAAAAATTGTAACATTGATTAATGAGAATTTCTAAAATATCTGTGCAAGCTTCATTCATTTTTCTCCTTGCTGTTTGTAGCGATTTGTCTTGCTCAGCATCACAGATGATTTCTATGAGATGGGCAAAAACTGAACTTGCAGCTGATCCTATTCCAGACGCTTCACTGCACTGAAATTCTTTTCTTCTTTGAAACCTCCATTTAGACCTTTGTGTTGATGCACTGAATAAAACACAAGTAACACTTGGCCATGCAATTGAAGAATGGACCTTAATATGGTTGAGAATCCTGGTTTTAAAAAAAAAAAAAAAAAAAAAGGGGTAAAAATAGACCTAAATATATGGGTAGAAAGCAAGACCAAAATTTTAGCTGAAGTGCTGATGACCAAAGAATGTGCAAAATAAATAGCATGAAACAATATAACCTATTAACGTTACTTCATTTACAACAATGAGGTAGTTTTTCTTACCAAATAGTACGAAAATCTGTAGAACTAACTTGCACATTCACGTAAAGTAGCTCATCAATACACAGGGTGAGAGTTACAAATTGTGTACCTGTAAAAAGTCCTTTCCTTGAATTTGGCAAAACTGCACAAATATTTGTGATTTTACTTTCTTCACTTCTCAGTACCTTTTTAGTCAGCTTGTCACTTCTATGTCATACGTTTTCTACAGCCACAGGCTTGACAGTTTTTGTCCTTGTGGTTTAGTCAGTCTTTTTCAAAGGTTTCTTTCCTTCTTGTTTAGAGCCACAGTCCATCAGGCCAGTGTGGCAAGCATGTGGACGGGATTTCTTCCTGGGTATTTTCAATTCTGTGTATTTCATTCAAATACCTGCCCTCCCTTACTTCGCCTTCTGAAAGAACTGTAGCATCCCCTAACACTTGTTCATACCATTTGAGTGAATTTACAATTAAGAGGTATGTAAATTAATTTCAGTTTTTAAGGCTTTCGAGTTCTTAGCAATGCCTGGGATCTCTGAAATACTTACAAAGCAATCCTCATCTCCTCTGCTCCACTGAATAGATTGCTACTCAGTCATACCAAATATGTTCTCTGTAGTGTTAGAAAATTATGTACGTTTAAGAATTCACTTGTGAGCTGGACAGCTAAGGGCTGTCATCATCATTTAACTACACTGTACTGGTATTAGAGCTGTATTTAGTTTTATGGAGTTGTATTACACTCATGAGAAAGACAGAAGGCTTCACAGAGTTGTGCATATTTCAGAAACTTTGGCTATTAAAACTATGCAATTGCAATAATTTCTTGCCTTTTGTAGAACCTGAGAAATGCTAAGAGTAGGATTAATTGAGTAGACAAATGTGCTGCCTTTGATTTACTTCTTTGGATGATAGGGATAACTGCTCAGGAGACAGAATCACATGGCAGCTTGTCTGTCAGTGGTTTCTGGGCCGGTTTAGCCCGATTCCATGACTAATTGTTCAAGCATTGTACTGCTATGCTCCTGTTCTTGAAATGCTAATGTGGAGGATAATGAGAATTCTCAGATTTCTCACAGTTGTTGAAAGGTCTCTTAAGAAAAAGTGGGTCTATTAATTCATTGTAAAGGCCTCTGGGAGAGGTTGATTTAAGCCATTTAACATAAGTTGCAATAGCAATGTGAACTTCATGTAAACTGCATAACACATGCAGGTACATAACACAATAACTGTGTGTCAGTAAAATGCTCCCATTTGTGGCCTTCTGTGAGGCTTTATTCTTTATATCCTGTCCCAGTACGTGTTTTCTGAACAGCCCGGTTCCATCTCTGTAGGTGCACTGGACCCTTCTGGCTCACGCAGAGCTTCTCCCCATGCCTGTCAGTGAGCTGTGTCACCAGCATCACTGCACTGTCATATCTGGTCCCAGCTGTCCCTGTGAGACTTACAAATGCTGAGGTGTATTAAAAACCTCATGCTGGCTCTGGATGAATTTTGGATGAGTTCAAATCCCAGTAATTCAGCTGAAAAAACAGTTGATTTCAGCTTGCTCTGGGGTGTACTTTTGGAGTGTATGAAGGATATATGTATGTTCCATAAAAACTCTCACTATATATGTACTTCTTCCGAGAGTGTTTAAATTCTAAATCAATACTACTAAAGAAAATAAAATCAACTGATTTCATTTCATCTCGTACAGGATAAAACAAACTGATTTTCTTCTAGGACTCTTGCTTTAGTGATTAATAATATGAAAAGGAAGAATAAAATGTGATGTGGGCAGTCAGCCGCTTGAGTCAAAGAGTGATCTGCATAAAAATAGTCAGGAGCCATTGGTGGAGTATGTTGGTATGGCTGTTACCTTCATGATAGATACAATGCCATGTAACAGCTGAAACTGCACTTTCAAGTATTGTTTACCTTCTTGAGCTAACTGACACCTGAAATCTTTATGCATTGCAATCAATGAAAGCACAGAAAGATATTTCATTTTTTCTTCTTTTTCTTCTCCCCTGAGGAGGAAGAAGCTGTATATTTGGGTCCAGTACTTCCTCGGATGTGACAGCTGACACTCATGACCAGAGACATTTATCCCCCAGAGCTGATTTTTTTTTCTCTCTGGTGTTATGATTTCTTGATCTTCAGAGAAAATTCCATCCTATAATCACAGCAAATACCAAAGTACTGCCTTTCTCAGGCAGCCCAAGCAGTTCAGCAAGCCCTGAACAACAATGACATTCTCCTTGAATGTCAGGATTGTATGGGAGGATGGTGCAGGTTTGCAGCTATGAGGGACATACAGAGACAGAGGGCTTTTCAAGACATACGTGTATGTGTTTAACTAGAATCTGGAGTAAACGCTCTGTGAAAAGAAAAAGACAGCAACAAACCCATGGTTTTGAAGTAGCTTGATTTGTAATAAGCGCTGATCACTTATTTATGATTTTTCCATGTGAAAGGCCTCACATCATACTTACAGACAACTTGTTGGTTGATGATTTTTTTCTAAGAAATGCTGCCTTAAAGAGAGTGATTATTATGCACAGTAGGTATCAATGAATTATTTATCAAACATATTTTCAGTCTCACTGAAAACACAGTTGATATGTTTTTCTAAGTGTTTTATTGTTGTAGTCATTTGCACACCAAACAAGTCTTTACTTAAGTTAATGCTTATGTATCACCATACACATGAAAAATGAAAGATACTTTTCAAAAAGAATTGGTCATGCCTTTTGTTTTTTATTATCTGCTCTTTTTTTGGGGGGAAAAAAAAAAAATGTATTTGCCAGGAGGAAAAAAGAAAGAAAAAAGGACAAGCACATGTGATGCTAAGAGATCTGTGTCAACAAAACTGCTGTCCAAAAAGTTATCCAGGTCATGGATGGGTAACAGCAGCACTTGAGCAGGGAGTTGGTGACTGCAGCTTCTAAGCCAGTTTTCACCCAAGTACTCTGTATAGCTTTTGCCTTCTCCTGGGTGGGAACCTTTCCATCTCCCATACTGGAGCTTTTTCCTTCTGTAAAAAAAAAACCTAACGAGTAATGATTAAATACTAATCCATGAAACTTCTGTGTACAACGTGCTTATCTAGTTGTTCTCTCTGAACCAATTAATAATTTTAGGCTTAAGTGCAACATGCTCAAAATAAGTATTGTTTAGCTTCTTAACCTCAAAGACAAAGAAAAACTTGATTCTGGCACACAGTCATCCTAACTGATTTCCTAACTCATCAGGCTGTTAGGTAGTCAGAGACATGCAGTGCTTTTGTGAGAGACTTTGGAGGGTTTTGGCTTTCTTGGGATAGAAGCTTTTGCTGCCCCATTCACTGTGTGTAAAAAAGTGTAGTTTAAGAATAATCATGCTGTTTCATAAAACTCACACAGAGAGGTCATTCTTAGTGTTCAGCATTAAAGCAGTATTTTAACACTGAAACAAAATTTCAGAAATTTAGCTTCTTAAGGAAATGTATGTATCAGTCTTTCTCCTTTTCTGTGAAAGCTATTCAACTAATGTTACAGAATTTAAAGGAGAAGACTGAAGGCATTAGAAGGAATCGGGCAAAGAGACTTTGATTTGTAAGAAATTTACCCAGAATAAATATTTGAAATTGAATTATGTGTTCTGAAGTTAGTTTAGGAAGTGGCAAGGCATATGCTGTGTGTATGCCTGCTGTGCATGCCTCTTCAGGAGAATTTGTGATAGAAATGGTTTGGGTGTATTTATTGGTGAGATGACGGGAGGCAGGTAGGAATGGCAACATCTGTCTCGATATGGAGCATCAGAAGTGTTCAGCTGTGGAATTGAAATTAGTTGTCATGAAGAAATCATTCTTTTCTGTGAATTGTGCTGTTTCACTGCGTCTTGGACTCTGAAGAGTAAAATGCAATCACACGGTGGTAAAAAGGGAGAAGCTTGCTTCTAGCTTTCTGGGTTACTGCTAATGCATGTTACCAAGTAAGGTGAAGCTTGATCCTCTAGAGATCAGAGAATGTCACAACAATCTGAGTTTGTGAATTTAAGTCAAGAAAATAGGATCATATTGAAAAGAGTTTTGGTTACGTGGATTTAGAGCAATCAGAAATATTCTTTAAGGTGGTAGGAACTACATAAACCTTTTAGAAATGAAGTAATAAAAACTTTCAACTTTTCAAAGAAAAAAACCTAAACCTGTCAGTTTCTTTTTCACATCCAGGCAAATGAATACCATTTATGGTACTCAGGAAGTTTGGGCTTTGAGGGAGAAAGAGTGTGATGTCCAGCCAGCTCTGATGAGCCCCTGAGGCTGAGGTGTTTGGAGCGGGGTGTGGGAAGAGTTCCAGCTGTCCCTGCAGAACCTGGGCTGCTGGAGGGGCTTGGGACAGGCGGGTCCCTCCGGACCTGGCTTTGGGCAGCACGATGGTCACACATTTCAATTTGTTATGTTGGATAAAAGCTAGGTAACAACCATGAATGCATTTAGTTACATTAATTGACCCCTGTTGTGATTTGCAGTTTTAATAAACAGCAATGTAATAATAAACCAAAACAAAACAGAAAAAAATACCACTACAAAACAACAGCAAAATGTTCCACCATCACCTTAGAAAACTGTCAGCTGCTAAACACACATGACAGATTGTTTACCAGGTTTTTTCACAAGCTGTTGTTAGGCTGTAATAAGGAATTTGGAAAAGACAGATAACCCTTCCCCAGCTAAGTTGATTTTGACTATGAACTTTAATAAAACAATTTGCTCCTGGGCATTTTCAGATTGTAAACAATCCCTTTTCTACTGAAGAACTTCCTAGATATGCATAGACACATGCAGAGTGACCTCTGAGACTGAATGAGTTAATGGCAAATATGGGCACAGTGTTTAGATCACAGCACACTGCCTATATTTTCTTGCAGGGAACTTATATCAAGCATGATAATAAAACCAGACTTATGGAAAGAAGATTTTTGTTGCTGTGAGTTGCAAAGAAAAATGTAAGGAATGACTTGAGTGTGAGGAGAAAGGAAGGAATGTGCAAAGCATTCTAAACTCGTGTATGTCATGCATGGAAGAATGAGATGCAATCAAACGCTTTTATCTTTGAGCTAATCTGGGCAAGGAATGAAGACTTTTTTTCTTCAAGTATGATATCCCGGTTATGATGTAAGTGGTGATTTGTAAAGCTGCAGAAAGTAAGTGACAAATGGCAGTTGTGTGGTTGTCACAGTGTTCGTTAGCACTCACCTGTGTGTCAGCTGGAGTAAACAGATTAGAGATCCTTGTTCTAGTGGGGAAGACTTTCAACAACTGTCTGCTGATTTCTGACACCTGCAAGAAGAAGATTATGCTAAATTGAGAACATTGTTGGGACATTTATAGAGCTGACATTATGCACAGTAAAAAAAAGAGAAATCATCCAAAAGAACTTTGACATAAGTTGGAACCTGACATTAGCAACTTAACTTGGAGAGAGCAAAAATTACAGAAATGGGCAGGTGTTCAAAGAATACTGAATTTCTTGGTACCCCTTGAGAGTAAAAGTAAAGTAACACTGTGTGCAGGTCAGCAGCTACCTGCAGTGTTTTCCCTAAAAGACTGGTTCTTCTTACCTTCAGCACAAGAACCACCTATTTGCTTGCCATAAAAAGAACAGGTGTGAGACACATGCATATACCTCAAGGAAATAATAACGTAAGACAACACAAGGATTTACCTGTGGAAAAAAAAAAAAAAACCCAAAACAAGCAGAAAACATGAATACTTATTATCAAGTAAGTTTGCACTTTTTTTGTTCAAATGTCTGAGGTACAAAGCAGGAAAGTACAGGAATGTGCAGTGTGCCGGCCATTCTCTTTAGATGGGAAAACTTAGGATACTGTCAGTTTCACAGGCAGTTTTTGAACACAGCAGAGATTTGCTAGGGGCTGTGGAAGAGCACTTGGTGGCCTTTCTTTTGTCTTTCGTAACAGACTGGATAACCAGATGTTTCACAGTTTCTCAGAAGAAAGTTTCTCGTTGTTTTAAATTAATTTTAGGACTGCCAGCATTTAATAAGCTTTGAATGGTATATTCATGCCAACATCACATTCTGCTGAAGTGAAAGAAACAGTAAATCTTGTGCATGAACTCGTGCTAACTAGCTGGCAGGGTTTTCCAGTCAGAATAGCTCACTGGAGGAGCAGTGCTGTGGCTGGATCTTACAGGGCTGCTGCATAACACGCTAGCTAAAACTGACTTCCCGGGAAGCACAGATTCATTCAAGCTCAACTCTGTTCTTTAAAAAAGCTGCAGCAGTGCAGTCTGGAGACTTTGTTTCACTTGCTCAGGAGCTCTGCTGCTTTCAGTTAAGCCCTTTCTCAAATCCAGATTCACTGTTATTCATCCTCCACTTCACCTACCTTGTCTTCTGAAATTGTGTAGGAACTTTCTGATTCCTCCTTGAAGTTAAACTTCTGTTGTAACATCTACCATGAACTGAAGGAGCACATTGCAACCTGTTGTGTATGAAGGGATATGGCTTGTCTGGCCTGAATTGCTATTGATTTTAAAGCAGGATGTAGGTTGCTATATAAATCCTTCTCCTCAACATTCAGAAAAGAGAACGCCGCTAAATCCATTGCTGTATACATACGAGAAACTCAGGTTCTTGGGCTGAGAGTTTCAAACATCTCATACCTTTTCTATCACATTTCTAGTGATATTTGGTTTCAGTTGTAGATAGCTTGTATGATAAATATGTAAAATTACAGTGTTACACGTATTTTCCAAATGTGCATTACCCAAGATGCTTTATCCATGACTGGATTGCCACAGTAAAGAGAAACAAAATCAGTTTCATGTATGTATTCTCAGGGCAAACTTGTCACTCACGGAATAACAATCCCAAACGGGTGACAGCACTCACACCAGCTGCTTGACATCCAGGCAGGTGCAGCAGCCCTAGGAAATGTCACACTATCAGATGCAGCTTCAGAGTGTGCAACTGGAAAAAAGCTCCTGGCCGCAGCTATCACCCCAGGCCATAGCTAACACCCCAGGCCACATCATCCTGTAGCTTGAAACTATTGCTGAGCTGTCAGTTTAATAAATGAGGAGCCACTTTGTTTTGATCAGTATTGTCAGGGCTTATTTCAAAAGTGATTCTGATTCCATCACGTAGCCTAGCCCAGCCAAAGTCAATTGGTACAATTTCAAGGTGAATTTATTCATTCTTTATAGAAGTTCTATGCACGAATATATCAAGACAGTTGAATAAATTGAAATAAATAGACTTGGAGTTGCATAGTCTCCTAATAATTGAAAGTGTTTCCCTCCAGTATATTTGTAGTAATACTGCTACCTTTGTGAAGAGTGGACTGTCTATGGTAAGGGAAAGTGGGGAATTACCATATTGATAACATATTTGAAAAATGGAATTGGGGCTAATATGTAGAAAAGGGCAGCTGAAAGTTGTCCTTGCCTTCAGCTTAGCACTGAAGATAAAGTCAGAAGAAAGCCTGCTGCTAAATTATGATGCATAATTAGTTCCTTCTTCCACTGAGAATAACTTTCAGTAACTTTCTTTTTGTGCAGATGTTAACTTTTACAACAGAGGATCTGTAGGTGAATATAAGAAAAGTTTATTTCTGTAGAAGTGTGCTGTGTGGATGGTTTGTTACCTACAATCTCAGGATACAAAATAAGTAGAAGATGTCAAGCCTGTACTTTAAGAAAGTCTTTTTTTTTGGAATGTCAATTACTTGTTTCTTTCTTCATGTACAACAGTATCAAATGTACACAAGCTCGAGTCTTTCTCCTTGCTTCATTTAAAAAACGATTCAAGGTTGAATATTTTCTGTTATTCAGAAAAGAACTTAAGCGAAAAAAGAGTTCTTACTTTTCCATCAGAGGGAGAATGAATAGATGGAAGGGAAACAAAAGGCATCAAGTAGAAGGCAACAGTTCATTGCTCAGGTGGCTTTTCAAAGTAGTCTAGTACATCAGCTAGCAGAAGTGCAAATCTGATTTGAGTCTTTCAAGGGCTCTTAACAGGTGTTCTTAGGATAATTGAGATTTTGAAAGCTTTTCAAAAGAGGAGTTTTGCTGTTTCCATGTTATTCTTCTAAAACAATACCCCAAACTAACCAAAAGGATTACCATGGCCATAAGAGGTGAAGACATTCTTTTCTTTCTTTCTTGGTTTGCTTGCACTGACTTAGATACAGGAATAGCAGTTACCACAATGAACTTCCTCCTCATCATGATGTTGCAACCCCACCTGTACATCCCAGCAGACCAGGACTTGGAGTGACACCTGGCCTCCCGGGTCAAGGGTGGAATGGGATACATTCTTTACATGAACAGTAAGGAGTCGGGGGCTGGTCCGGGCTGTAGCTGCAGCTGCCATTATGCAGCCTGCCGCAACTTTGTCAAAGGGGACTTGGCCATGGCTCAACTGACTTGAATGCAGAGCTGGGAGCCTCCTTCCCATCAGGTGAGAGTCTAGGGAGGGCAGGGCTGGCAAGAACCTGTTATAGAGTTGTAGCAGGGACAAGGAGAGAGGATAAAGGCTAATCTAATTCTGGAAACAAGAGAAAGAAAGCAGTAAAGCAAGTGAGCACACACTTAGGAATAGGCATGTGCTTAACTAAGTCAGGGAAGACAATGAAATGCTGAATATTTAGCTTTTTTTCTAATTCCTACTTCACGTTCTCAGTAATCTTTTTATAATCCTTCTTAATTAGCGCATTCAGAATAAGTAAAAGAATGGATTAGGTGCTAAGATAGTATCATCAGTACTGGGAGTTAAAAAATGGAATTCTGATTTTTCCACAGAAGCTGGGGAATATGTAACAGTGCTGGAGCCCTTATTTTATTCACATTTTAATGTGTTAATTTTTTAACATGTTGAAATGTTAATATATCATTAAATATAATTAGTTACTTATTGATTAAATAAACACGTTTTTCAACAATTAGCAGCCAATGTTATGAACTAATGACTGAAAATACTATAATTTAAAAAATGAAAACCTTAGATTAAAAAAAGAAAGAGCCGTATCAACAGTCTGCTTCTGAAATTACATTTTTGTTTTCTTCTTCTTAAATTATACCTTCTAAATTGGAGGAAGATTATGACTTGATAATCTTGCACAGTAAGTTTAGTTCTAGAGAGAAATTTTATGGATAACTTATATATCCCCTTGGAAATCAAAGTTTTTTTAATGGTAGCATCAGCTTTTTAATGAGAGCAAACTGTGCTGCTGTGATAAGAGAAAAATATATGTTTGTCTTCAGGAGATTCATCTTTTCTCCAAATCTTGATCAGTATGTGGCAAGACAATATAGCATTGAACTATATGCAAAGATAACCACGATTTAAAATATAAATATTTTACCAGTGTAAAAGATGAATATGACAGTTGTAATCTCTTCAGATTCATAATTTACTTAAACTTTGGGCAAGTCTGAAATGACTGATGCTCTCTAGGCAAGATTTAGTGATTTAAAAAGCACTGTATTGTATTACGCAAATGTGAAATCTTAAAGTTTTAGTCCATTGTTATCTATTACTTGTACAGCTCAGGGCAGCAGATCTACTTTTGGAATGTAAAGGAAAAAATGTGGAGTTACTACAGTAAAACTACTGTAAGATAGTCTTTACATCATCTTCTGTACAGTGAGCTATGCTTAGTAATTTGCACAGCCCTCGAGAGGCCAAGAATTATTCTTTCCATCAAGAAGATCAGTCATGGCAAGCTTGGGTTAAACACATTCATTAACACATGTTATCACATGATAACAGTGCAATTAACTTATAGACCCAAAATATTTGCATATTTCAATTCACTGGTCTTAGTATATCTTGAGAGAGATAAATGAAATAGTTCAGTGTTAATTATTACCATACATTTGCATGAAACTTAGGACATTTATTAATCTTCAATGAAAGGGAAGTTCATTGCATCTAAAGTGTGAAAGGTGAAGGGTGGATGTTTTTTTTTCAAATTAAACCATACCTCTGCTCTGTCTAGTGTCTGATTCTTTTAACTAGGGCGAGCCCTAGCAGTTAGGGAGCTAACTCACAGCGGCCAGGAATATCTCTGTGACAGTTGCTTTATACAATTCTAGAAAACGATAGGCTGGATATATTTTGGGATCAAAATCAAGATTGCCTAAATGCTTGCATAGTATTACACAAAACAGTAAATAGTATCTCCCTAAAGTTTACTTTCCCCATGAGAAGTGTGACCATTTTATTTCCCTGCCAAGTCACTTTGGATGCAAAATACATACAGGCTTTGACCCATTAAACACAGTTCAACAACTTAAATAAAAAATTAATTCAAAATATTCAAGAGAGATGCTGGATTTTTTCCTACCTCTCTCAAAAGACCTTCCCAAAACCTGACAGATCCTTTAGGAATTTTCATCAAGACATTTTAGAATTATCACTGATCTCTTATGTAAAATTTTTTACAAGTAAGATGTATAGAACTAATGTTTTCAGATTCAGATTTTATCCTGATCTGGTCTCCATTGCAAAATCCCAGTCTCACCCCCTAAGATTAAGCTCTAGGTTGTTCTTAAGTTTCAGGATTTGTTATAGTTAGAAGGTATAAATCCAAACATCTCAGAAACTAGAGGGAAATCTCTACATATACAGTTCTGCTAACGATTTCTCATCTAAAGATTTCTCAACTATTTTCCATTTTTCTACAATTGCAGTAAAATCATCTATTCTTACAAAGTAGTTCTGATGTCCACCATGTTTTGATGGTAAACGAGTTTCTCTTTTTTTCTGAACATATCTGAAAAAAATAACCTGTTAAGCTGTGCTCTTTTGATTTCTAGATTGTCTTAAGCAGCTTTTTTGGGCCGGCAACGGTTATTTATGTGGTTTTGTGGTACAGATATGGCCTGAACCAGAAACACTGTCTGCACCCCAGAACTGTATTTGAAAAGCACTGAAGCCTTCATCTGCGCTTAAATCCAGATCTGTTTGAAGTCTCGTGGGAGCTATACAGAACTGACTTTTGTCACTGTTTCATTATTTCTGTAATCAGCCATCAGCAAATATTAGAAAAAGCTCATCTAGGCAATAGTGAGCAGAAATCCAAGGAAGGTGCCTATTAGTAATACAGAAAATTCAACAAATTTTATATAATAGCCTGAGCAATCAGATAAATTAATTTTTAAAGTTGGTTGAAGAGAAAAATTAAATAGATGAATTCATTCAGCCGTGACCAGTCTGAGTTTTGTCCACTGGGGTGTCAGTCCTGACACATTATTAAAATTATCAGATTAAAATATGAAGAAATTTAGCTAATAAAACTGAAGGGAAAAAAATCTGCAATATAATTGCTTGTAACAGTTTTCAGCCTCCTGTCTGCCACCTGCCATGCTCTAGTAAACTGTATTTTAGGAAAGGCCATTGCATAATAACTTTTTATATTGTAACAAGATTATGTTTTCTTGCACTGACATTCAAGCACAAACATTTATAATTAAATGTGGAACTGTGCCTAAGCTGTACCTTGTTATGAGTGATATAGCTGTTTTCAGAATGTGTACCGTACCGTTGCCCTTTTTAGCTCTATCTTTAGCATGAATAAATGCATAAATTTTAATGGTGTACAGAGAACAAAGGAATTGAACGAACGAGAAGTTCTGAGAGAGGATTTGCCGGAACTTTGGTTTCATAATTGAGAACTCATTATCAATTAATGTTCTCTGTGATATTGTCCTTATGAAAAGGTAATTATAAAAACAAAGCCATTTAGTGGTCCCATGTACTGCCTTCTAAAAGGGTGGCTGGATTTTTCTTGTTGTTGTTTACGGTAGTTATGCTGCTTTACTGAGACTGAGTAGTTTCGAAGCTATCACACATGGCCACCTACACCCTGAACATTTTTAAGAGACTGATGATAGTGAGTAATTTTCTCATCAGTATGTTACAGCCAAAGACATGGTCATTTGTGAAGCAGTTTTAAATATAAGAGCAAAAACAGAAGCCACTCAGCTTTTCCCCATGCCTTTCCATCCTTTGTCTTCATTGCACCATCTGAACTTTTTGCAAATGAAACCTTTAAACCGGTGATGAGATAGTTTGTGAGATCCTAGATAGATCCTAGATAGAGATAGAGCAGATAAGAATGAGAAAGAAATCAGAACAGTGCTGAAATTAAGGGTGAATACAGCATACCACTCAAAAAATACTAAGGTAAAATACAGTGCCTTGTCATTTACCTTAAGACAAATCATCTGAAAGTACCTCATTCTCAGTAATCCGTTGCACAGGATACCATAGCTTGCTTGAACTACCAGAATATGGATGTCATCTGAAAGATAAACGATGCACTGAAGTTCTGCAACTCCCTGTCACATAAGATACAGGACAAAATAAAGTGAGATAGTATTTTTTTCATGCTTTATGCCATGCAAGAAATATAAATTCAAAGATATTAAGTGCCATTATGCAAGCATTTGAAAAGCTAATAGGAATCCCTGATATCCATAGGTTTTCTTTGGTTTTGAAACAGAATTTCTCTCATAGGGCAAAATTAGGTGATAAACTCCTTATCCATAGGCCATGTTGCTGTCGATACCATTTGTTTGAAAGTCTGCAATCAGTTGGCTAACCACAAAACCATCGGTGTCATACATCCTTGTCTGTGATCTATATTGTATTTTGCATTTCGATACCGACTTCCAGTACCACATCTGCAGTATTTAGTAGCATTCTGGGTACGTGGAGTGAAAATACAGTAGAGGTTCCTGGTAGGTCTACTTTAGAGAGAGATTTTTACAATAAGGTGTAATGGTTCTTGGAATATAAATTTAGTTTATTGCTGAGTAATTTGAAGATTTATTTGATATAAATTGATATTCCTCTGGAAACAAAATGTAACTTCAGAAATCTTTGGATCAAAAGTCATTCACAAGTGGAAAAAAAATTCTAGTTTGAGGCTTAGGATGATCAATTTTTTATGCCAAGATAGAAGTGGTGCATTTCTCTTTTCGTAAAGAAAACAAATGACCATCAATTCTAGCACTGACTTATGCTTACAATTTGTCCTCTTTGTTTATTTCACAATTAGTGTACATAGATTAATAATTACAATTCACGAGTCTAATAATTTATGCATTAGTATTTAGCCCTTGTCATGTCTTTAATTTTTGCAATTAATTGTTTTAATAACGGAAAGGTTAATTGCACTATTCATCAGAACTGCTTGCTGTGAAATGGTAGACAAATAAGAATCTTCAAAGATAAAGGGCATACTGAGTAGTCAGAGCTGTCATTCCAGCTGAGGGAAATTTGCTGAAATAGCCCAGCAGATTCATGTGGCTGCTGAAATCTTGGGGATCAGAACTGATTCTGTTCAGACAAAGAGAACTGTACCAAAGTATATGTCACTAGAAAGAAATACAATCTTCTTTGAAGACTATACTATGATCTTATATATGTATTGTGGGGGGAATTCCTCTTCAGCTTAACTTTGAATGATTATGTTTAAAATGTGTTTTTAGGGCTACTGTGTGGAACCTGAGTGTTGTTTATATCCTGATTTTTCTTCGCCACAAGGCCAAATTCTCTTGCTGACACAACCTGCAAGCTAGCTGCTGCTCAGCTGTCAGAGCTCTGACAAAACCAAAACCATCATTAACGCGTGCTTGTGGTTATATGTATACAAAGTGTTCAATGGCCAGTTAGCATTAAACATAAATTAAATGTGCAGGCATTAATTGTTGGTAAAAATGACCAGATTTGTGTTTTCAAGTCCATCTTCCTTATTAATTTACTAAAATATTTATGTATGAATTTAATTGTTAAGTTGATACAGTGATGCTAACTTCTATATGGTAAACTCAACAGTAGGGTGTGTTTAAAAAGGAAATGGATTATCATTCTGGAGCCAACACATAGCACTTTAACACAGACCTTCGCTAATCTTATTCGCTCATGCTCTTAACTGTTCTAGACACAGGAAAACTGTTTGGTTTTCAGAGCTGACGGTCAGATCCATCAATTAGCATAAATTTAAACCGAAGGACATGCAAAATTTTTAATTTAATTTCCCACACCTATTTAGTACTTGCTTTCTCTTTCCCCAAAAATACACTATTTATTCTTTTTTCCAGTTTGAATAAAATCCTGTTTCACAATACTGGATTTGCCAGCTGAACGAGAATTGCGTTTTCTAAACCCACCTATTGTGGGTTTAGTTTTTTTTACTGTGTCAAAGTTTTGTTAAGCTTATAATAAATTACCTATATCATCTTCAGGCAGCAATTTTTTGCTTCAGCTGGCACGTACCGAAATGAAGAGCAGATGGAAGATCAAAGAAAAAGTGAACAGGTTAACCATGTCAGTGTGAAGTGTCAGATTTTTAATTTTTGTACTTTTTGCAAATCGGATTATAAAATGACAGTTTATTGACACCTGTAGCTTGGTAACTGTTTTTTCACTTCATCTGTGTGAATGTCGTAATTTGCAATTGGCTGTAAGATGCCACCGGTGTTAAACTCAGTGGGAGAAATCAAGACAGTTCTCTCCATCAATCTGAAAGAAATATGTTTACCTTAATTGAGAATTTTGTCAAGAAATAGGAAAAAAAAAAATTGTTTAAGCTAAATCTTTTGAATTATACAGTAGATGCTATTTTTATTTTCTGCATAAGAAGCCAGCTAAGGATTGCTGGAAAGTGCCAGACTGATTTCTAATCCAGCCATGAACACTACAAACCATAGATCTCCAGTATGGGTGTGTTTTCATCATCCAGTTATTCAGTAGGATCCTCTCAGGAACCACACATTGTCTAGACCTCAGTGTAATCTCCTTTGGCCTAAATCAGAAGGATTGTATGGACAATGAAAGCAAGGGACTGAAAAGACAAAAATAAATATAAAAATCCTGTGCTTTCAAAAGTAAATCTGATCGTAAGTATCCACTAATTAATTTTTGTTGGATGAAAACCTTTTAAATTGCCTTCTTAAATCTGTATTCCATAATGATTCTTGTGATGACACTTTAACAGCAGAGGTGTCTTCTTTAAAATAACTGTAATTAAGGGCGTCTCCATGCAGACACTTCTGACATAATTTTTGTTCCATTGGCACCAACATAGACAGTTTAACTGATTTTGCTGGGCTCCAAAATGACATCTGTGTATTTTCCTTGAATGCTTGGGCTTCATTTCTCTCTTTTGAGGATGAGCAGCTCATTTCATTCCAAACCCAGTACGTACTGTAAGAAAAAGAATCAAGTGAATCAAATGCTTTCTGAATTTCAATACAAATACTTTTTGCAATCTGTGTGTGTGCAAACATACATGTTTAATATATCATACTGTAGGCATTCTTTCCAATCTTTTTATTCTTCCTGCAGCCTCACAGAAGCTGATACTCACTATCAAGGACTTTGACAAATGCAGAACTCTAACTGTTCCGTCACTTTTTCCTCTGTACATGGTAAAAAATACAGGATCCTTGACTCTTAAAGGAAATTGGCTGAAATAGATTTTGCGGCATGCACCAGGAGGTCGCAAACTGAGACTAGATGATCTTGTAGGTCCTTTCCAACCTTGTGTGATTCTATGATTCTCTGAGGGCCAGGAGGCTGCTGGGGCTGCTGGCTGCACCTCGCCCTGTGCTGCCTGCACTCACACAGGTCTGCTGGGCACTTCTAGGCCTTAAATACCAGGTTCTTGAGATACACACGCAAAGCAGGACTGAGATGAGATCCAGCTTGGTTAATGGTAATTTAGCTGAAGCAGGCAAGGTGGCAGTGAGGGTGCTGCAGCCGTGGGCTCCCCAGGTTGTGCCCTGCAGTGCCCGCCTGAGCGTCTGTGTGAGCACTTAGGTTTATGGGTCAAGTTCAGGCAATGCTAGCTGCTGATTAACTAGCTATCCACAACACAATAACATAGGATTTTTGAAGAGCTGGTGGATTTTATTCAACCATTGAATTTTCACATGCTAAGTTGTTTAAGAAAAGCTTTTTGTAACTGATTCTAAGTGATTATAAGGCACTCTTCATACTTCTTAAAGCTTGGTAAAACTGAAGAATTAAAAAAGACATTAAAGACTAAATAACAGCTGTTGCCGTCATAGTTTCCAAAATGATTCGCTCCCAAGTAAGCACTTCCACCAGAGCTACAAGGTAGTTTTATACAGCATTGTTATTGGGATTGGATATAGCCCAAACATAGGCTCCGCCTGATAAAATGGAACTGTATAACTGTTAGCCCATTGTCACCAGTCTCGTTGCAGGATTATAACCTCACTGTGAACTCTTTAATGAAGTAAGCATTTCTTTGCATGTGCTATGGTTTAACCCATGACTCCCCTAACCAAAGCAGAGAATAGCCATGTGATCCACTGTAAGATTCAAATTTGTCTTCGGTCCAGAGGATGACTGCAGTCCAAGTCTGACTTTCTCACCCATGTACGTATGTTGCAAGTAGCCAGCCTCGGTGTCCTTTCCCTGCAGCATCCCAAACTGCACTGCTGCCTGGCTCGCAGTGCAGCCTGCTCCCTCCACCAGTCACCCACCATGCAGCAGTGCTCCCTTGCTCTTTGTGCTCGGTGATGGACTGACTGGTGAGAACTGGATCCTCTTAGGTCATTCTCAATCTTTCTGTTCCAGAGAATTTCAGTGTGGACATAAATGGTATTGGTAATTACAAAAAAGAAATTCTGGAAATAAACTTAGCCTTTTTTTTTTTTTTTTTTTTCCCCCATAATAAATAGTATTATTTGTCTTCTACCTAGAGATGAACTATTTTCTAGGATTCTGTTTTTTTGTTTTTTTTTTTTGCTTATACTATAATCTTCCTGTAAGAAAAACCCTACTACCACTTAATAATGCTTCTTTGAAGTATTTGTAGCTGAAATAGTTTGTACCCATTTACTGCTAATTTTCCTTGCCTTTCTACTGCAGTATGCTTACAGCGTATGTCAGAAGTTGGACTTCCTGATATTTATTAATACCTTTAAGTGATAAGCAAAAATTACTTATTGGAAAGCATAATAACTGCTTATATAAAGCAGCTGCTCATCTCCACCACAAAGATGGGCGTTAAGCACCAAACAGAAGGTTTTGTCCTTTGGCAGTTCTAATGCTGAAGGCATCAGTTAAATTAGAATTCTTTGATATGTTAATTATTTATTGTTGTGAATTATGCATCCTCTAAAATCAAAGGGACACATAACCTATAATTTATTATTCATTTAGCATGAAAACTTGTCTTCATATAACAATTTCTCTGTTAGGTACAGAATTCTGATTTGAAAAAAAATCTTTTAATATGGTCTACATTTAAAACATAAAAGAGGCTGAGGTTTTCCTGATAATGTGAAAATGATCTTTAAGACACTGTTTAACCCCTCCAACTTCTTTATTAAGCTTCTAAGTTCACTGAGAGATATAGAGATTCATCAGACATAGGTTAAATGACAGGTGTAATTTGTGTACCTCTGTTAGGAGATGGGCAGCTGAAGGTGGGCTCTTTTAATGCAAGAACAGTGAGGAGCAGCTGCATGTTTTTTCATATGCACTGAATTTTGCAGATCTTGCTTCCTTTTTACGTTAAGAAGGAGGCTTTGAAAGTCTTGGACCGTGTCTCAGTTGCTCTTTGACTTCGTTTTATTGCATTTATAACTTAGAACAAAATTATGACTTTTGAATCAGTTAAACAAAACTACAGATCTGTACTGCAAGAGGAGAAGCCATACATATTTGTAAAGCTGTAACAAAATGGTTAGCAAAACTGTAAGGTCTTGGGACCAGCAGAAAGATAGAAAGGTCCTATTGTTCAGGACCTATTTGTAAAGTTCCAATGTTCTTGCTTCTAATGCTTTTTTTTTTCATAGAAAAATGCTACATGGCAAAATATTTTTGAGTTTTAGTCTGAATGAAGAATTAACAGAAATTCAGTAAACACAGATAATGCAAATGTTCTTTAAATGGTTTAGATCCTAAATGCTTAGGGGTATTTCTGACTTGTTACAGTATTTAGAACAATACTATATTGCATATATAGTAAATCATTTGAAAAGATTTTGTTTGGCTATGTCTATATTAACGGTATAAATATGTTATATTATATTCAGGGAGACCTGAGCTCAACAGAAAAATAAGAAGTACAGAATAGCATTAGACTAAGGGTATAAATATGGTAATATCTTTGTAGACAAAGAGTAAAAATTCTATGCAAGAACCATTGCAGGGGAAGGGCTCATTTCAGCCTGACTGTGACACCCTCACTTGGTCAGATCAGGAGACCTCACTTCGTCTAATGGGAACAGAGTTGTAGCGCAGAAAAGAATGGGAGTGGAGACAAATGCCAAACCCATTACAGGCAAGTCATGTGTTCTGACTGGATTAAGATTTATGGTGCACTGAAGTTTATCAGATGAGGAAGAAGTCCACAGAGAATGGTTAAATGGTTAAATTTATTTTCTTTGCCACTTTCCTGGGCAAAGACACTGGACAAAAACTTCTAAAATTGAGGTGTTCTTTAGGAATGCCTGCTCAAGAGTGCTCACATCGGTGAGCAGTGTGCCTCCATTAAGCGTGCAAGACATGTATTTGTAAATAAAAATTTGAATAAACATTTGCTAATAATTCCCATTGAAACTGGGAAAGTGAGCCTGTTCCCCAGAATGAGAAAAATGAGGTACAGTTATGGTACAGATTCTGCATTCCTTGTAGTTTTACTCCTACAGTGAAGCTATGTTTTTTTCTTTCTGCCATAAAACCCTCTGAAGATGCTTCTGTGCCTACTGGTTTTGCACACAAACTGATCTTGTTGAAGAGAAAAAGGATGTAAAATAAGAAAGGAGTTTTTCCAATAGTTCTTGCAAACTCAGCAGGGATCTGGGGCCTATCAACTCCATTCTGCGTGTGGAATTGTTTGAATAGTTGCAGAGACAGCTAATGTTTCTAGGGCTTCCTTAAGGAAAGGTCAGTGCAAACTACAAGGCACTGTAGGCAAGTCAAAATAATAGAAAAAATATATATTCTTCCATCCATTTGGCTATTTTAACAAGCTCGCTTACTCAGGGCTTAAAGTGGTCAGTGTCAAAACAAGAATATAGTCTACCATCTTGCAAAGATACTGCAGGTTTTCATGTACACAAAAGTAGGTGTATTTCTTTGTACACATATATGTTTAGACACATCTTACACATTCTTCTGCTTTGAGTAACAACTGCTGTTTCTTCTCCCTTAGAGAAGTTACCTAGTGTTTGCTAGTTGACCTTGGAAACAAGCTTGTTTCTTTATGCACTGAAAAATTATTTATCTCTGTAAACGATGATCCGATGTGTGTTAGCAGCTTCTGTTATTTGTGGTTCCCTGTTTAGTCAGTCATTGTTAAAGCAACCGTCTAATGCTCTTCTATACTTCTTATTTTTCTGTTGAGCTCAGGTCTCCCTGAATATAATGCTGTAAAAAGAAATTCCTGTCATCAGACCATTTCCTCATCATTTTATATAACGAAAGATAATAATCTTATCTCATAATCTAGAACTATATTCTCTGTAGCATAAATCTTTAAAATGTTAAACCTTAGTATTTATTACATGTTCCATCTTGCTGCTGACATTCCTATTAATGCTTCGCTTAGCAAGGCAGAAATGGTACTTCTGTTCTTTATAGTGCAGGAAAAGATTGAGAAAACTCTTTGTGCACAAATCACAAGAAAGCATAACTTATCTATTACAGAGCAGGAAGATTAAATACGTGGCCATAAACTCCTTGCAATCATGGTGACTGAGTAGGGGTTTCTTCTGATTGCTTTAATAAATCCTTTGAGTACGCTTTCAATCTCTCAACGATTCCTGACAAAGCTTGTACGCTGTTGTTGTGCATCTGCCTACATCTAAAGTTCCGGTTATGAATATTTTATATGTCTTATCACTGCACTTGTGTCACTGGTTCAGAAGATGCTGGTGTGCCATTTGTTAGTGCTTTTTAATGCTGTACTAGGCAGAAAAAGAGAGAGATGTAGGTTTAGATTCTAGCCTCTCCTTTTATGGAAGATATAAAAATAATAATCTTTGTGAATGATTGATGAGGTGATTATGTTTCACAGATTTTGAGACCTTGGTCCATTAGCAAAATCATTTTGAGAACCTGTCTTAGCATTCTGCCTGCGGTGCACAAAGGACTAGGTCAATGATACTGCATACAGCAGTAATGAAATGCTGTGCTGGAAAAACTGCCATGTCCATGACTGCTCAGCTTCTCCTTTTGGTGTGGGAATCTGAAGCCTAAGAATTGAGTGTCCTTGTAAAAATATGTTTTTTGGTCATATTTACATTTACAGTTTTCCTTTTCAAATATTTACAATTACTGAGACATTTGCTACTAGATTAATTTAAATCAACACCATTAATCATTTAAATATTGCTAGGCGCTGAAGTGTGAAACCCTAAGAACGCATCAGATGATTCCTGTATACTCACATTCCGTCCTAGCAAACCCCAGTGTTTATCGAACAGCATTTACACAGCTCCATAAAAGCACTGCCTCCTGTGTTCATGGATGGCTGTGTCTTGGTGGAAGAAGGGAGAAGCAAAGAAGTGACCATTTTCAGAGGGTTTTTTTTTCTTATTTTGGATGAAAAAAGAGAGACATAATGATAATGACAAGCAATTGTACCTTAATTCTGGCAATTGTTCAGTCTTTTTTGTTGCTGTTGTTCAACTAGGAAGGAACTATGTTACTCAGGTTATGTTTGATATCTAACAATAATCAAAATTATCCGGTGATGATTAGGTACTAATTAATAAAGGAATAAAATTGAACTTATCTTGGGTTTGGGTGTATCTGTTTAGATTCTTTTTAAGAAATACTTTGTCTGACTGGGGTTGTTATTAGAGTTGTTTGCAGAACAATGTATTTCAAGTCAATAATAGTGAATGTAGAACGCAAAGGTTGGACTCCTGAGTGAGAATGCTTTAAAAATGTAGTTGGTGGATTAAGGTCTTTAGGGAAGACATGATTAAATATTTTTCCACTATAGATCCTGCAGTATATGTCTGTTAAATAATTACATTTGTGGCACTCAACCAAATGATTTGGGTTAAACAGATTTTGAAAATGAAGTAATAAACATTAAATCAGAAAATGCAGCTAAATAACATAATTCCATGCAAATAGAAGAGAAACCAGTGCATGAAAACTGCAAATGTATCTGGGTACATGAGAGAATTGGGTTCAATAGTTCAATGAGAGCATTACCTAGCTATCTGCATTTGATGATGTAATTATATTTGTTGGTGCCTGCTTTCAGCACATGCAGATAACAGATCTATGTAACTGTACTTAAGATCGAAGGCAATTTATTGCCACTCACCTTTAAGACAGGATTTTCTTTTTACCTGTCATTATTTTTCTTGGCATGAAACAGAGTTTCCGGAAGAAATCTGATTTGAGATTTCATAAAGTTTTATAAAAGATGATGATGCATTTGATAATTATAGCTAGAACAGGCCTACTTATTTTCACTGGCTTAGAAGAGCTCCCTTGCAGAGTTATCAATGACTGCATTACTTTCTTAGGTCTCTGTTTTACTTGCTAAAATGTGAGCCAGAGTCTTCACTGTACTTTTATTGTTGAGACATTTGTCCAGAATGTGTTTACTCAATTCTTTCAGAAAGGAATCATTCCAGAATTGGTGTGCCTTCCAAATATTAAAAAATAAAGCCAATAAATAACTTGTCTATTATCTTGCTCACAAATGAGCTAGTAATGTATCAAAAGCAGATGGACAATGGTCTGTTTCAATTTGGCCATCATTTCAATCCAACTGTGATGTCTCTTAGATGAACAACAGTGTTTGTACAAATATTATCTTGCTAACAGTGCATTTTTATTTTCTTCCCGCAAAAAAAGAACAAGGATATATACAGTACTCTGATAATAAAACACATATCTATAGATTCTGATGAATATAGAACTATAAAGATGATACTTTGTGATTCTGACAATGGAATGAAGTATTTTGGGCGAATATATAAGGTAAAAGAGTGTACAGATTCCAGGAATTCCTGCTGGTAAAAACCAAGAATAATAATAACTGAGTTCCGACAATGGCAGAAGAGATGAACAATATAGATAAGCTTTTTTTCTTGAAAACTACTTTTTGCTTCTTCTGAAGTACATTGATATATAAAAATTTTACATTATTTTGTGCCAGGGCTTTATTTTTTTTTTCCTCTATTAGTAGTTTAGAATTCAACATGCAATCACAGGAGATTTTTTGATTCTTGGAAATCTAAAACCTTGAAACTGAGGAATGCAGAAATTACTTCATCAAGACAATTACATACCACGTCAATTAATGGAATAAATTCATCATTAATAACACACTCTGTCTCATCCCCTGAAGTCTGTTGTAAACTCCAGTTTAATTGTGATTTCATGTCCAGTTCTAAATCCCGAATTCAGTGTGCTTGACATGCCTTCTGTACCAAAAACTCCAATACTGGAGGCCAAATCATCTCACCTTAAGTATCTTAATGAAGTTGAGAAAGTTGTTTTCAAATTAACTGTGTGAGATTACTTGCATGAACAGAAGAGGAAAACTGGTAGACGTCATGGTTTTTAGTGGGCTCTGTCACCTCTGAAAGGTCTAGTCTAAAAACTGTGAGTTTGCTCTTGTAGCACAAAGGAAGAGGTGCTCTAGGCGCCCAGGGTTTTATTGCTCCGGACAAGACCTGTACAGACAGAAAAGCAACTCATTCTGTTCTTTTCATTTCTCACTAAAGCAAAAATTCCCCCTGTACCTTCCTCATTCTGGTTCCTCAGTATTTCTATTAAGCCTATGATTCCCATAAGTTTGTGTGATTGATTTCCTTCCCGCATTTCCTCCTAAGGCACATTTGAAGAGTGTCCTTTTCATCCCTGGGCTCTCTTGGCTTCCAGTAAGGTTTATAAGGGGCTGTCAGTTCATCTTTGCTGATCCCTCCAGCCAGCAACTTTCAGCATCATTTCTCAGTAACAAAGCCTAGTATTCTTCCTAAGACACTATCAGCTCTAACATAGCTATTTTTCCGTATTTTCCATTATTAATGAATTAAACTTTGACTGTTGCACAAAAAAAAAAGAAAAAAGAAAAAAACAAAAACAAAAACAAAACAACCCACAAGCGTTTGGTGGGGTGAGGGTTGCTTTGTAGTTGGAAGTGCATCAAAAGTTTTTTTCAGAGGCAATGAAAACTAAGTATACGCCTGAAATTTTTACAGCTGGATGAATGTGTACATGTTATACTATTCATAATTATTCTCTAGAGAGATATACATTGATTTTGATATATCCACATGTGCACATAATTATTACTTTGCTTGATTCTTTTTTGTTTTAAATTTTCTGTATTTGATTTTTTTTGTGGGGGTGGGGGGCTGATGTTTAATGGTGCTCTGAGAAGTGAATAAACAAAGTCAGAAGAAACCAAAACTGTGATTTTTTTGTTTTGTAAAAGTAATATAATGGGAAGTGCTAAGGAGATTGATACCTAGTGAGTGAAACTTCGTGACAATGTCTAAGTGTGGAATATTCACTGCAGGTGACTTATTGAAATGTTCATCTCTTGAGATAAGGTAAAACCACCAGGGTAGAATGTGCTGGATAATCTGTTCCATGATAGTTCCCTTTTAGTTGTTAGCAAACAGCAGGGGAGCCTGGTATGCTGATTCTAAGAAAAACATATGGAGTGTGAAGCTGGATGGAGGTCCCGTGGCCAAATTCCTGTGATCATCCTGCAGGGATGGGAACTTGATACTATTGGAGCTGATAAACTATCTTGTTTCCCTGAGCCAGCAGTTTTCCACCTTTCTGTCAAAAACATGGTTTTGAGTAAACTTTGCAATACTAGAATTACTCAAGTATGTTTGACTAGCCACTCAAGTTCCACAAGAAAGTAAGAAATAGTATAAAATGACTTAAAAGAAAAAGGATTTGGGGAATGGAATGATACCGTCACAGATAACTGAGGAAGATACAGACAAGCTGGGATTAGTCAATGAGCTGAGCCTCCCCTCCACCCCCACCAGGGACAGCTACTGGGTAAGATGTGCACACTCAGCTATACCAAGTGCTTCCCTGGGAAACTTAGAAATCACTATAAAGTTATTCCATGATTTAAAATGACTGTAGTTACCTGTATTGTTTACTCATCCAGTCATAAGACTTCTTACTGGGTGTGGCCAAACTCCTTAAGTGTGGTTGTGAGAGCCATTCAAATGTGACTAGATAAATTGAGCAGTGCTTTATATGTTAAACTGTAATCGTGATAGTTCATATATTAAACCTGACTGGACTTATAGTGTGGAATTGAGCATCAGTCAGAATATAAGCTTGGTGACGCCCAGCCCCTCTGACATCTGAGGACAAGCTGGAATGCAAGGGAGTTTATTTTCTACCAAACTTCTGCGCCCTTTTCACATGGCCCTAAGACAAGAAGGAATGCATCTGTCAGTGATTTGGCTCTTAGGAAAGCATTCCTAAATTTGAGTGATTCAGAATACTGCTACTGCTAAGAACAACAAAACACTCTGCGAGTTATTAATTGTCAATTATTTTATTGTAGATCTCACAATACCTGAGGTCAGGTAACCACAGTTCTTAGATTTAGTGAGAAAACACTTGAGATTGTTTTCATGGTAGAAGTGTTTGGAAACACAGATTCTGGAAGTTTTAAATTCAGAAATAAACAGAAAGAAACAAAGTAATATTTGTGTTCTCAAACCCATTTTGGCATCATAGAAATTCTGTTCCTATTCTAAAAGTAGGAACAGTAGGTAAATATAGGTAGGGCATTATAAAGCTATTCTGGTGTGTCCTCTCCACTATTTATTTCTATTTGAAAGAAAATAATTGAGGCAAGGAAGGAATCAGTAGCTTCATTCTCTAAAAACCAATGGGGGGAGAAAAAGAGAAGAAGTGAGCAAGTCAAACAATTATTTGATATGATTCCTCATTTTGGAACCAACACTTTTGTAGCTGGTGCCCACTTGGACCTACAGAAACCAAAGAGGTTTGACCTATGACAACTGATCCATTTTAAAGTGCATGGAAAGTAAAGAGAAAGATCTCTGTTTCTGAGTATTAACAAAATCCTTATGTTGAGAAAAGAATATTTACCTCCTGCATAGAATAACATGAAGGGGACTGAAACTGCAGTTGTTTTGTTGCTAAAGAATCTTTGACAGCTTTTCTCTCTGGAGTACATTAAATTATTGGCACAAGGCAGTGATTGGTATATTCTCATATACAGGCCATAAATATGCATGGTATACAGGTGAGTAGGGAAAAGAGCACAGAGCTAGATCAGAAAACTCACATACCTTATCTACTCTGAGATTAAACTGGGTGATGATGGGGATAGAGTGGCTTGCTCAGCTGAGAAACCAATGAACATCTTTGGCATAAGAGAAATTAATTCTGTGACAAGCTACACTAAAATATTCTTCATGTAAAACTTGGAAAATATAGACAATCTGCTTTTCCTTTAAAGTAAGCAGAACAATTAACCACTCAGTAAAAGCAAGTTTGAATAATGAAAAATTCTTGCAATAGTTGAATTTGTGTAACCCTTTCTACTGAACTACCTTGGATTTTCATTCTGTCTTCTCATACTGGATGAAATTACTATGTCATTCTTGTCCAGCCACAGCTAACCCACATTCACAGTTTTATAATGTGTATCATAACATCTTTTGTTTACCTGGGGATATTTTTACAGTATCTCAAAGGGTCATATGAAACCATCTATTGTTTACTCTCTCATATGTTGTTTCAGAAGCATCACCTAAATTTGTATGTATTATTCATTCAGGTTTATTGTATGCTGTTTCCATTCAGCATGTTTTACTTTGTGGGTCTGTATTTTGTCATCCTCCTTTTTTAATTCAGTTCAGCATTCCAAGTGATGAACCTGTAGGAAAAGATATTTCTAACACGAGTACTTCCAACAGTCATTGTTATGAGAAATGCTGGTACAACAAGCCTTTCTCATCTCTGGAGGTCAAGTTCGCCTCAGAGGAACTGCAAACAAGCAGTTCTGACTCAGCTTACTCAGACAGTCCTACTGGACAGCTGCACTGACAAAGCTGGGTTAGCTTGCATAGCCCATAATTAGTTTCCCTTCTCTCAGTTAAACTGACTCTAGAGCATCTTCTTTTTTCTTCTAAACACAGTACAGTCTCATTTTAAATGGATTTACTGTTTTTGCTTGCTTGATAAGCATCCCTGTTATGATGTATAGGATAGAAACCATTAGGAAATAAAATACATACCATCTTTTACTGTTGTTTGAAGTCCCACTCAACCAGTAATAATATTGGAGAATTTACATCCATAATGGTACAAATGAAAACTAGAAAATTGCTTAATTTGCTGCTGCTGCCATTACTGAAATAAGCTTTTGTCTAAACTGAGCATTCAGTACATGAGAGACACAGAACTGAACTGTTGGGGCAGTAAATTTCTTTTTATTAGTTTGACTCCAACATAATTGTTTTTTGTTTTACCTGAGAGCAGAATTTAAGCATCCTGTATGTGATTTTACTTTCCTTTTACCTCAGATAAAAGGTTTCAGAAAATAATAATAAAGTTAATAGGATTAAGAATTTTTTGAAATATTTTTTTCCACAATAACGTATAGTATGTCTATACTTACTATTGAAATCTGTAGGACCAACTATAGGAAAAAAAAATGTAGTAGAACCAGGATTTATTTGTTGGTCAAAATTGGAGAATGAGGATATAGGGAGACAGTTGAGCTCAGAGTAATCTTGTATTAATCCATTCAGCTAAGCTATAGGAGAGTCATAAGCACTGTGCGCTCTTCCTGGGGGCAGTGAGGACACCGCTGGAGCTAAGCTCCTGGAGATGACTGCTTCTGCAGAATGGCCACCAGGACAGCGTGCATCCTCAGCTGCTGCCCGGAAACCAAGGGTGGTCAGCAATGCCTCCAGTTGCCCCCGCTGAATCCAGCAGGTTTCTGACACACACAGCTGGGGCACTCTGGGATCTCAGCTTCTCCTCTCCACTTTTTGTCCACATGTGTCCACATCTTAATGTCTGTGCTCCCTTGTTTGCTCCAGGAACATGCCTTGCAAGAGAACAAGGGCTTGAGCAAACCTGCTAAAGCTGCCGCAGAGTAGAAATATCCTGCTGAACTGATGTAGGTGAACATGAAATTACATTACGTGTGAATTTTAAAAGATTAAGCCACCTGTATTTGGTTTAAATTCTTGAAGTTGCATACATTAAACATACGTCATACTGAAAAAAAATTAATTCAACTTTACAGTATTTATGAGCATGGAATTGTTAATTTTTTATTTCTTACCTGCACTGCAGTAAAATACATTTCATTGGATCTTTAAAATATGTATCATTTACTGTATTGTTAATTTATCAGTTTCTCCAATAAATTTAAGTTACTTGTTGTCTCTGCTTCTACTTATGAAAGTTGACTGCTCTTTCATAATAGCTTGTGGGAAGATTGAACAGAAAACCAAACTAATGCCAGCCATTTTTCAGTCTCATAAAATGATTAAAGCTGATGTAAAATGACTCATTAAAACTGAAAACATTAGGATCATTAAAAAGCCATTAAACCACCTCACTCTTCTGATTTATTTTACAATAACCTTTTTTGGCCAGTATTTTAAAGTCACAGAATCCAATCTTTTGTCTCTAATTATTGGCTGTACATCCACCATCCAGTAGGAAGATGTGTTCATTATGATTCCATTCTTTGTAAGTCTCCTTTTCAGCTAATTCTTCAACCTTTGCAGATCCTACTACAGCAGTCACTTTGGCCTTGTGCTTAAGTTTAGACATGAATAGATCAATTGTAATATGCACAACTGGTTGCCTACTTAAAGACTATGTTCAGAGTATCTGGACCTGTTCAAATAAGCCGCAGTGAATTCTATTATTACCGTAATGGATCATGTTTAGTTCCAAGTGCTTTGCTTACAAATGGCATCGGAATTTTAAACAGTGCTGTCTGAAAAAGCTAAAATTGAGACGTTTTGAAGCCTACGCAATTCTTACAAAAAGAACAGATTTTCCTTAACCCAGTATAACACTGAAAATCTCAGGCCATGAGGAAAAAAAAACCTTTATCCCAATTCTCATTTGATCTTGGTCCCTGATACTTAATGACTCATACATATGATTAACTTTATATATAGTTGTTGTCCCAGGGATTTTATCGCAGCTATTCATGTACTTAATAAACAAGCATATTTATATTTTTTATGTGGAGAACTAGACTTTTCAAAAGGGCTTTTATCTTTCTGAGTAGGCTCTTGATTTCAGCAAACAAGAATTAGGAAAAATTCTTGTTTCCTTTACTCAAAGGATACTACCAGTAGTTTTTTAAAAATTCTGAAAATTAGTGAAAATTAATTATTTTGAAAAGACTGCATTCAAATTAAAAACAGAGCTTTCAGACATACCGAGAGGAATAAAGCCAATATTTTTAATAAGCCTTTTCTGAGGGACTTGTAAATCGATTATTAATTCTGAAGAAAAAAAAAAAGAAAAGAAAAAATGACTTAAGTAGGAGGATTTTCACTAAATACTCTCTTGAAGAAAAAAATACCTTATGAAAACTTACATTTAATATAAACTTGCAATTAAATAAGCCATAAGTAAAATTGTTCATTTCCAAGAGTATGTGTGGCTGGAGAGCTGTGTGGAGGAAAAGGATCTGGGGATGTTGATTGACACTCAGCTGGACATGAGCCAGCAGTGTGCCCAGGTGGCCAAGAAGACCAATGGCATCCTGGGTATATCAGAATTAGTGCAGCCAGCAGGAAGAGGGAGGTGATCGTTCCTGTGTACTCAGCTCTGGTAAGGAGGCACCCTGAGTACTGTGTTCAGGTTTGGGCCCTTCTCTACAAGAAAGGCATTGAGGCCCTGGAGTGTGTCCAGAGAAGGGCAGCGAAGTTGTGAATGATCTGTAGCAGAAGTCTTATGGGGGGTGGCTGAGGGAATTGAGATTGTTTAGTTTGGAGAAGAGGAGGCTCAGGGAGACCTTATTGCTCTCCACAGCTCCATGAAAGGAGGTTGGGGTGGGGGTCAGCCTATTCTTCCAGGTATCAGGAGTAGTACAAGAGATAACGGCCTCAAGTTGAGGCAGTGGAGGTTCAGGTTGGATATTAGGAAAAATTTCTTCTCAGAAAGGGTCTTGGGGCATTTCAACAGGTTGTCCAGGGAAGTGGTGTAGTCACCATCCCTGGAGGTGTTTAAGGAAAGGGTAGAACACAGAAAGAGATCATTGAGTCCAACCCCATCTGCTAAAGCAGGTACCCTATAATAGGTTGCACAGGTAGGCATTCAGATGGGTCTTGAATATCTCCACAGGAAGAGACTCCACAACCTCTCTGGGTAGCCTGTTCCAATGCTCTGTCACCCTTACCATAAACAAGTTCTTCTGCGTGTTAGTATGGAACTTCCTATGTTCAAGTTCTAGGCCATTACTCCTTGTCCTATTGCAACATACCACTGAGAAGAGCCTGGCCTCATCCATTTGCCTCCTACCTCCCTTTAGATATTTGTAAACATTTATCAGATCCCCCCTCAGTCTTCTTTTCCCCAAACGTAGACATAGTACACAGGGACATGGTTCAGTGGGCAATAGTGATGATAAGCAGACTAGATGACCTAAGAGTCTTTTCTAACATGCTATGATTCTGTGATCTTCATTTTGCCTTCTAGCCTATCCTACTGAAAGCACTGGACTGTTTCCCTTGTTAGTATGACTTTAATTCACACATAAGGCTTCTTACTTCAGCATGTCAGGGGACCACTGTGTTGTTTGTATATCAGTGACGCTTCTGTAGTTTATGACAGGCTTAATTGAAGTGCAAGGCTCACAAGAACGTAATTCACCTTAATGGTTCCATTCTGTAGGTTTCTAACTTTTAGGAAGACAATTATTATATGTATTGCATTTGATGCTGATTATCAATGCTTTCTTTAATACCTTTTTTTTTTTTACCTTACCAAAAATGTGCACTCTTGCTTTGAGACTACTTCCAAAGTTTCTTGCTTTGTGACAGTGTTAAAGCATCCAAATGGATCAGTTGTATTAAAACTAATTCATTGTTCTGAATGATATAATTTTTTTATGGACCGTGCTTTATATTCTAAATGTTTCCTTATAAATTCTCCTGACACAACTATCAAGAAGAAGAGGATTGAACGCAGTAATGTTTTTAATTAAGGAATTTAATGAAAGCTAGGAGCTCATCTAATACTGTTGAAAGGAGAGCATAACACTTCTCACAAAAGAGTGTATGACTAGCCAGCAAACAGCTATTAACTGTAATTTTAAATATAAATATTATCTATTTTTTGATGCAAATATCTCTAGATGTATGTTCCTTAAAGTGCATTTGGAAATCTGAAGGTCGCTTATTAGCTGTAACTCCATTAACTAGCAGGAGTCTTGAGTCTTTTGTCTTTTGAAAGGGAGTGCGTCAGAGAGTTGTGTTTGGTAATGAACATAGCATGGGTTTAAAAGGACATGATTGTTTTATGTGCTTTACGCTCTTCACAAACACCATGCCCCTAAAAGGATGTAAGATATCATTCTTCTGTGCTTCTCTAAAATTCCTCAATTCTCCAGAAAAGCTGGATGAAAAAATTAAGGTTTGAGGCTCATTTTAAATTTTAACTTGAAGAATAATTTACCTATGTAAAGATCTAACACTGGGCAACTGCACAAGATGACTTATCAAGCCTGCTAGCTGATCTCTGATAGTTTCCTGTACAATTTTTCTGCTTTACTTTCTGTAAAACTGTTGAGCACCCTATTGCTTTTCCTTCCTGATGTACCTTGTGCATATTTCTGCTCTTTTCCTGCAGGTCATTTGACTTGACCTATAAATCTACTGCTAGCAATAACATAGGAAGATAACTGCCATTGGTAAGTGCTTCTTAAAACAAAAGCTTCATGTCAATCATTTCCTAACAGGGAATTGAACAGAATCTTTTTTCCTAGTGCCACTATAGGGAGAATTCATGCCATACCGCTGATAAAGCTGTCATTTCACTATAAAGTGCTCCTGGCTGAAGTGGTTGAAACATGGTTCATTAGAATATAGAATATATATTTTAATACCACTTTCATATGGTCACATTTTCTAGCTACTGAATAACCAAGTACAGTAATTAATGTCCCAATTAACTGAATGCCAACTGCTGGCTGGGCTTGTTGTGTTGACATCACAACACAAATCCTCTTCTAGGTGTCATTGTCCTCTTGACTGTACTGCTAAGAATTGGGATGGCCTGTGGCCAAACACTTGTTCATTAAAAGAAATTCTTAGACATTCATATCTGAGATTTGCAGGGGCAGAAATTAAACCAGAATACATAATAAGAGAAGACTGTAAAGCTGAGCCAAACTGAGCAGCGCTCAGTTTTGTCCTTATTTAAAGATACCGATGTTTTAAAATGTGAGGATGATTGAGAAAAAAAGCCTTAGTGTTGTGACACCCTGGTAACATCCACATTATATGTGTCAAATATGCTGTGGAAAAGACACATAACTTCATAAAGATCAAAGTTTATAAAGATTGAGCCTAGTAAAAAGAAGCATTATGACCTTCAGAAAGCCTGGCTGAATCTCCTTTCAGCTGGTGACCCAGGATTATAAAGCCATTCAGCCTCTTGGATAGATTTTGGAAAGGGTTCCTCTTCAGAGGGCAATCAGCAAATTCTGCACTCCATTTTAAGACTGCTTCTGGGTATCCAGAGATACTCAGTTTTGAGTTGGCAAACCTGATCCAAGAGTCTGTTTTTCCTGTGGATGAGAATAATCCATAATCTTTTGTTACAGTATTATAGTATATTATCAGATAATGGTATTTAAGTTTGAGAAGAATGCTACAATAGCATGGCTGCCAAAGTGTTTAGCGCCCCTTCTCTGTTCTGAAGAATAGTCCCTGGTCTCATCTTTTCATCATTAATGGTTTGTTATAATAAATTAGGAAAAAAAAAAAAAAGGGAGAGATCAAAGAATATCTTTGAATTGGGCATGTTAGTTGTACACTGGACTAATAAGGCTAATGGATTATATTTTTGCAAGAGTGCCATATGAAAAATTGATGCACTTGGTAGCCGTTGATGTTAAGCACATCTTCTGCCTTTCTTGAAAATTAAAGTAGCTGCTTTTTCTGTACCCAGCACAGCACAAAATGGACAAATTAAAAGATTTATTTTTATGCTAACTTGTGACAGTATACTGCAGGAACAGATGAAGGTTTTTTAAAGGATGGTTACAAAGCTGAGGTCCTAATTTGCTTCACAGCTTTATTTTAGTTTAGTTCTCAATTGCCATGAGGCAAAAGTTACTGAGTTATACTATATTCACCTCACGCTGGCTTCCTATCAAACAAGGTATTGGTGGAACACCTCCACTGACTTCTCTACATGAAATTGTCCTTTTGTACATCTCATAATCGGCTGCAATGTGACCAAGCATCTGGTGGTGACAAGCAGACGTCTTTGATTTATTGGCTAATATCACTGCTTGTTAGTGGATGGTTGAGCAGGAGACTAAAAGAGCATAAAATCAGAGAGAATAAATTATGAAGGCACTGAACTGTGGCATTATAAATCCCCCCTTGTCACAGCTGTGACATCTCCCAGGAAATGTGGGATGAGAGAGACATTCTCTCTTCAAAGACAATGGCCACTGCTGTATGATTTCAAATAAAATAAAGAAAGAAACATCTCAAATCCACCACCATCTTACTGGAAGAGATGATGTTTTCTCCCGTTGAAGCGCTCCACATGAAACATAACATCTGCTTGGAAATTGAGTTGATTAGCATCTCATTCAGAAATGTGGGGAATTTGAAGGATGATAGGGGGAAGAAGGATATCTCTAAGGCAATTGTAGGTCTATGGTTTCCGTTAAACGCTACCCAAAAATTGAATCAGAACCCACACGAAGCCACGCTGAAGGTGTTCTGCTTCTCACTTTCAACGTTAGTATTCACACTAAGCTTGAAAATATGCATGGTCCATGTAGTGCAGAGTGGTCACCCTGGCCTTGTCCCACATAATACATGGATAACAGGAATTAGCTTCCTGTTGGTGTGTTGCAGTGTGTTCTGTTTTTTAAACAGCATATAAGCAACTAAGATGTTTAGGTCTATTTTGAATTGCAAAGATTCTTTGTGGACTTGCCAGGAGGATTTTAATAGGGGAGGTGTGCAAACACATGACAAAAAAAGTAGTCCCAGCATTTAAGAGATGCACGTGGCATTTTATATCTCCTTTTAAATAGTACGTAACAAATTTAACAATGCATGTGACTGAACACAGTGTTTCTGGCTCCCTCAGGACAGAAATGCAATAGAACTCAACTATTACTCAGTGATGACAATTACTGTGAGCTGCAGAGCAGTGATAATTGTGACTACTCATAATGTCAAATAAACATTATGCATATGTTTATTCAATAAATTAGCTTCAAGGGTGAAAGAAAGAATATGATATTCACTATTTCACTCCTGTGCAGTAAAGAGATGTTTAACTAATTAATGGCAACAAGTCTTGCTACGGTTTAGAAGGAAGCCAGTTAGCAGATTTAATATCTTCAAGGAAATAATGTGGACAAAAAATATATGTAGTTGATGGTTTTGTGCTAAAACCAAATAGTGTCCACAAGAGCAATTATGCAAATATTGCCCACAAATGAAAGACTAGCAACTGATTCAAAGGTGAAAATTTGTGAGAGAAAGTTGTGTATGTGTTTGGTGAAAAATGTAATTTTACTATTTCAATTAAAACCCAGTGGGAGTTATTGCAAAGTTTCATTTTACCTATTCAGTGTTAGATAAGCTGTAGCCATAACGAGGAGATATTCCTAGTACATTTAATGAGCAACACCAGTAACTGGTTCTGACTTACTGAGAAGTAAAAGGAAACTTTTAAGGGTGCCCAGTGGAATTATTTTCCTACTGCGGTTATCTGAGGGTATTAGCCTTGAGCAGATTCTGGGAACCGCAGAAAGCAGCTGTGCAATTAAAAAGACAGGAACAAGACAAGTAGTAGCTCTTAGTAGAAGAGAAGAGGAGCATGAGCTAATGACATGAGACCCTCAGGCAGAAGTAAGCCAATATGGTACTACATAGCAGTTACATCAGAATACCCTAAAACCATTTGTTCAGGGTTTTCAGTTTATTGGGGAAAAAATGGGAATTCCCCAAAGAAAGAGTTTGTGAGCTTTTTTTGTTGTTGTTTTCTTTTTTTGTTCTTGTAATTTTCTTGGTTATCATCGTTGTTTGGGTTTTCTTTTTTTAACAATTTCGTGATGGTCATAATCAGAAACTGTAGTCTAAAGATTTTTAATATATGCTATCACAGATAATAAAATTTATCTTCCGCTGAGAATTTTAGACTAAGAACTTGTCAAGAAACAGTTGCAGAGAGTGAAGTCCTGGTGTTTATTGTTTCAGTATATTTCCCTGAGTAGTCTTTTTTAATTTTAAATTCTTTTTTCAAGGGAGAGCTGTTCCATCTAATGGATTTGAATGTATTGAATAGATTTGAAAGGATTTCCTTCATGTTCACTTTATTTCTTAAGCAGTTCATCCTGTTTCTGCTTAGAGTTACAAAATGGAACAATGAGAAAATCTCCATAAAATTTGCATACAGTTTTTAATAATGAGTCCCAAAAATCTGTCCTTATTTATATAAGAGCTACTGATCAAATCCTTGTGTGGGTTTTCAATAAGAAGAAAAGCGTAACACCTGGAGACAGAATTCTGTTGTTAGATAGTGGCCATATGTCAGTCAAAATGTTTCTGACAGTGGAAGACATTCAGAAGCCATAATGGTGCAGAATCTTGAAAGATAAGTTAAATAGAAGATAGTTTATTAGTAGAAAACATAAAAATAAATACCAGCCAAAACAGGTGCTTCTTTCACAGTGTTTGAAAAAATCAACCTGGTAGAATTGTCACAGACATCAGAATCCTAGTAAATAGATTTTACTTTCTCTGAAGTGTTTCTTCTCTTAAGAACAAAAATAAGAGAGGAAAATAAACAACCTCAAGTTAGGAGAAGCAAATACCTAATAAATTAGACAAATTTTCAAGATGTACAGATGCAAAAAATAAGAAAGCAAGATCTTTCATTTCAGAATATGAAACTCAGGAGATCTGAACTTAGTTTGAAATCTCACCAAAGACTGCATGTAGCTTGGGCAGCAAACTTAGATGTTGTTCAGTGTCCCAGGCATACAATGGGAATTGCTACCAGGTTAGCGCTTGAACCAAATTTCTCTTGGTTTTATCATCCCTATGTCTGTTTGCTGTTTGATGAAGATGTGATTCACCAAAAAGATCTGTAGCTCCACTTGTATTCTTCAACTTATTTAGGTCTTATAATTTCAGTTTTGTGATTTAGCAGTTTAAAGGATACATGGTTGGAAATGCCCATGCATTGGAAGGTCTTCAAACAATTCAAAGGAGTAGTAGTTATTTTAAACAAAATACATACTTTTATAAATTTTCTATTTATTTTTTCTAAACAGTAGAAACAAATTTTGCTTATTTATAGAAAATAAATATAATTGCACATTTCTGAAGATCAAAGCCAATATTTTATTCTGAAACCTGATTTGTGATCAGGGAATAATCATTTAGTTTCACCCGGACAGTTAGTTATCATTATCTGTTTCTTATTAGAGGATGTTTTCTGAGGGTGTCCATAAGGAGGTAAGTATGATACAAGTAGTTAAAGCAATGGTTAGTATAGAAATTTTGGTTTAGTCATTTGGATTTTGTTGGAGTGCATGAGTTGAAAATAAGATGTGAACATAGGCTCCCAGGTCAGATCCCATTTTCATGTTCAACAGATCATCAGTTCACATAAAATCTTAAAGTTTCACTGAATCGGAAAGGATCTGGATATGTGTATTAATATGTGTAATGAGGAGGTGGAAAACTGCTAAAATCCTTGCCTAGATGGATTTCCAGTCAAAACCCAAAAGCAACTGATGCCACATTTTTCAGTATTTTCATCACTGAGTTATTTGCAGGAAGCATCAGAAGTGTATTCTTGCTTCATATTACATTGGTTTAGGGAGAGATATCCCATGAGAGATGGGATGGGAAACCACTCAATAGCTGTGTGAATAGTTCTCAAGGTTTGTCTTTCTGTAAGTCACATTCTCTGTACTGACTGCATTTTTTTTTTCCATGTTATTGTTTGTTTCATAAATCATTACTTAAAAACAACAGCAATAAAACTTGAATAATCATGATGTAGTTAGTGGAGAGATACTCTTCCTATGGGCAGTTTAAAGCAGAAATTTGTGTCAGGATACTGTGAATTGTCCTCTAATTGAATTGGTCTCCACTGAGCACTGCAGAGGACAAGTGATACTCTGACATGATACTTCAGTGTGCACCACAGTTAATACACACTAGATAAGCTGTAGGATCATACATAATTGCTCTTCACAGTTGCTCAAAGTGAATGCAACATCCTACGCGTTAAGAGTGGCAGTATTTTATAGTGATGTAGTGCTGAAGTGGCTGCTCTTTCACTTAATAATTATGGTTCTGGAGAAAGTATTTTGACTCAGACTGTCCCAACAAATTAGTCAGCATAACTGCAGTTGCACCTCCTTCATGAATTGCAAGCTCTCCTCTGAAGTGCAGTTAGATATAGATATGATTCATTAGTAGTTCAGCACCCATCACACTGTACATACAAGCAGAATCAAATCCCAGGAGTGCAAGGACTTACACAAAAGGGGGCAAGTATTTTTCGATGCCTAGCTCTTTACACTGTACAGGATTGCTGGAGAGACTGCTCAAATATACTGTAAGATTCCAGCTTGTTTTTCAAATCAGATAAAAAGCTTCATACCATGCGAAAGCTTTCACCATCAGGTATTAGTCATTCTTCAGCATCTTTGCAATTAAAACATTACTATTGCAAAGCCGCAGAGGCTTAGGAATAGGCATTTCTGGTATACTTGAGTGAATGCGAGTGTAACCATGTGCAGCCATGTGTGGTGAATCTGTCAGAACTAACAGCAGGAACTTTGATAAGAGTTCTCCATCAGTAAACCTGTTTGATAGCTCAAGGTCTTTGAATTGTTATTAGAAGTGGCATCCAGTAGTGCTGCCGCAGTTAAGGGTCTATCAGATTTCCCCACACGTGTGCTTCCCTAGGGATTTATTATACCTCAGCTTTTTCAAGTTCTGTTGGGGCTAAAACTACAGCCAACAACTTGTCAGGACAGACATTATTTTATTTTTCTCCCTTGAATGATCAAACAAGTTAGCTTAAGATTTGGAGAGGGTGAGGATCAAGCTGCTGAGTGTCCTTTGTTTATTGGAGTGCACTGGGGTGAGAATCATTAACAGCAATTAATAGGAATAAACACTGCTCTTCTAGAAGGGAGGCCTTTCCCCATGCAAAGATCTGCAGCAGAAGGAGGTGGGTGGTGGGAGAGAAGAACTAAAGCAGAATACTTGAAGTAACTCATTTCTTAGGGGCAGTGACGCTGCTGGTAGTTTATTGCTGCATGACTCAATATTTTGAAGGTGGAAGAACCACTATTTTTTAAGTTTCATCTGTCTAAAATAAAAGAAAATAGGAAGACTATTAACATAGTTCACTGATAATAAGCTGGTATGTACCCAAAGCAAAGGTGGAAGTAGGCAGAAGTGTGGATATTTCTCATTTAGACATGTAATTTAAAAGCCACACACCAGTAATGTTCGAGGCTTTCTGTCCATAAGGACAATCACAAAGGGAGACATTAAATGGGCCTGAAAAACACGCACCCCAAAATGCAGAGGTGAGTAGGGTGCTGAGCTGATACCTGATGGGGGAGGGGAGATATGGATCCCCTTTAGTGACAGCCGAAATAGTAGCAAATTAATATTTATGCCCTGTATGTAGAGCATAAAACTATTTAAACTGCCATTGCACTTGGCACAGCAGCTTTATGGATGTTTCCACTGTGACTGCAGAATTACATTTTTGAAGATGTAGAAAAATTCAGAGAAAAAAATTATAAGTTTCTTGCAATTGTTTTGCTTGAGGACTCTCTAAGGTGTAGGGTATGGCAATACAGACAGCCATGTGACATCAGATGAAATAAGGAACTGGTTTACTGGTTCACTGGGTTAAAATCACGTTGCTGCTTTGGGAACAATGACATACACAAGGGTTTTCATTTTTTTGACATCCCTTTCATCTGCAAATAAGTTTTACACACCAATTTCTATATGCTGCAAAGTGCACTCAGAAAATAAAAACTACACCTAGGAAAGCGTAAATGTTGGTGTATATACACACGTTGTTGTATTACTTAAAAAGTGTGTCCCCAGTCCTGCAATGTACTGTACGTTCTTTTCAGCATACAGAGCTTTAGTTACGTTTTGGTTTAGTTACACACTTTTGGTTTAGGACGGCGGTTGATGAAAAGCATTCCTCCTAGGGGCAATAGGATCAGGTGCTCCTTAAGAAATCTTATTTTGAAGACAAATTCCCCCTTCATTGCCCTACCTATCCATTCAGCCCAGAGTTTCTAGTACTTCTTCAGCAATTGTTTGCTTCTTTTTTTATATTTGTTGTTCGTTTTTTCTTTTCCTATCGCTTTCACCAGTCTGACCGTAACTGCTCCAACTATGGATACATACCCGGCATGCTTTCTCAGGAGAGGGAAATGGGGGAGGACAAGGGTGTCTGTATAGAAATTTGGCTTATTTCTGTCAGGATAGCATGGTAAAGGGGCCCTAATCTTGTGATGCTCCCTACATCAAATTAAGCCTGTGAAAGGATAGAGATATAGTCCAAACAGATCAAAGGTCTGCGTTCGACCTTCCCTGCCCAAGGCAAGCTCTCGCCACACAAATAAATCCCAGATGAAAGCATTTATTCAGCTGCTTAAATCAGGCTTCTTTAAATCCATATTTCCTAAGTCTAAATAGTGCAACCTTTTTATCTTATTGCAAGAGTTAGAACTTGTATTTCAACACAGCTATAGAAAATACAGACAGTTTGATGGCAGCCTGCATAGAAAGGTTGCGATTCAGCAACCATGTCTTCTGTTGGTCTTTGTTGTTTTTGTTTGTTTGAGTACATCTCGTTTATTTGTTTCTGGTCTGGATTGGTGTTTAAAATATGAGGGCAGCTCTGAATGTAGTGCCTCTCCTATTTTATCTTGTTGGCCCACAGTGTCAGAGGCAGATGTTGGTGGGATGGCTCTACAGGTTGAACCTTCCCACCAATATTCGACCACATTTTGTGACTGTGCAGCACACGGAAGCAGAGTGGCAGTCTGACATAATGGTGTCTGTTATTGTACTGTTATTCTTTTTCTTTTGCTGGGCCTAAGATAAAAGTCACTTCAGTTGTTTCTGTCCCCAGTTTCGTGCATAATCTTTCTCCGTATTTCCATATTTTTTGCCTAGGACTAGAACTGGCAAAATAAAAATGTCAGCAGAGACACTGTCTTTTATTGAGCCAATAAAAAATGAAATCCAGTGAGAGAAGTGAAAGAGATTTTTTTTTTCTCATCAGAAGTGAAATGTTATGTGAAGTTGGTTTAATTCTTATGAAGATTCTGTGGAAAGGGAAAAGGTTTTAGCTACAACCCTGTCTGATTATTAGCCAGCTCTTCTGCTGAGCCCTTCAGCATTCCATTAAGCTGGAAGCCATAGAGTTGAGAGCCAATACTCTTGAGCTCTCAGTTCTCTGTTAGCCAGGTGAGAGATAGACATGTGTGGCTTTGAATCTTGCAAGGCACTCCTGCTGTGGTGCTGGTGATGCTGGGAGCTTTAGCAAGCTGCAGGCTGCAGGCTGAAGTCAGATGAAGTCTCTCAGGTTCAGCACTGCTCCCTGCATGGAAATGGTAAAAGTGACCAGAGTAGCTGTAATTGCAGGGTGGCAACCCTGTCCTTTTTTGTGAGCAGCTGCCTGGGCTGTGCACAACTCTGTAAGCGGGCAGCAGGGGTGCATGGAAGGAGCCATCATTTTCAGAAGACTCTGTTGTGGTGCATCCTAAGCAAAAGACCACAGATTTCATTGCTGAAATATCTTTTTTGCATTTCATCTTAGTTCAGTCCCAAAAAAATACTTGTGAAAACAAAACTTCTAATGGAACTAAAATGCAGATTCTCAAAAAGTTGAGGCATTTCTGTGGTGGTTATGCCAGTGAATGTGAACTTTGTCCTCTGCCCTTCTGCACAGAAGTCTAGAATTGGATTTGGAGAATGTATGCTATATTGATTAAAAATAAAGAAAAATTAACAGAGCCCTTCAGAGCATTATGTGAATTTGGTCATTTATTTTTTTCCAAATTAGTGATTTGGGACCCCGATATCACCCCTAAGAATTTATGTTAAGAAGTAACGTAGAAGTACTTTTTATTTTTCTTCTCTTTTTTTTTTCCAGTTATTATAATGTGTTACCAAATCGCTATCAGCTACAGCCGAGCAGTACATTTTGTCTCTGCTTAAAAGCATAGGATGGGCAATGTGCAATGGCTAGAGAATCTTCAGCTTTATTTAATCACTTCACTTTACATTTGAAAAGTAATTCATCATTGAAAGTCAGTGGGGTATAGAGAGCACTAATTGCAGCAAAATATCAAGGACAGTTTTCCTCTGTCTTAATTAAACATTAATGAGTAAAGTTATTTGCAAATGCATGCTGCAGGGATGGACTTGTCTATCCAAGTTTTGTAAATACTGACACCAGGTGTCAAAATAAAACACCTTAATTGATTTATACAGAAATAGTTTAAAAAGAGTGCACCTGGAGTGACATTTCTCTAGCTTTTTATAGAGTAGTTTCCTGATGAATTATTTATAAAGAAACTTGGCCTGACCTATCTTAATTACAGAAGTGATTGTTTCCAAACTAATCAATTTTCTAAGTGAAGTGAATTCTCTCCACTGTCAGCCCTTACCACTTTAAAAAGGAAAAAAAGTAAGAAATGTATCTTTTAACAAAAGTTTCTACTGTATCTATCAGCGGACTGCCAATAGCATGCTTCAAGTTACTTGTGAGCTAAACAGAACGCTTCTTCTAATCTCAAGTTATCCATTTATTAATGAGTATTGGAAGTAAGAAAGTAATGCAAAAGGCTGTGAAAAATCCGGTATCAGTACCTAATTCTTAGAGCCTAGCCATAAGGCATATAGAGTAAATAAAGATAACAAAGAAGGAAGAGGCCAGATTGTTTGGTATCAGAAGGCAGTTGGAATTGAAATGTTCTGTAGTAAGCTTTTAGTGTTTCTGAAACACGCTAATGAGATGATAAATATTCAAATAACTTTTTCTTCCTGTATTCCCATTTATTTCCTGAATATTCGTATACATATAGATATAAAACTGTATGGTTGTGTAAATAAAATATTTTGATCAATTCTTAAAACTAAAGTGAACCAAAAAATATCCCAACCATATACAAACAAACAAAACAAAAACAAAGAAAACCAACCACACCTGAAGCTTGTGTGTTAGAATTAAGGGTATAATGAATGGTAACAACTGTTGTGTGAAAGGAAGAATGCACATATGCGACTCTGTTTTTGCTGAGAACAGTAGTAGAGAAGAATGTTAAATAGAAGAACTCCAGAAATATCCATTCTGAACTTCCACTAAACTATATTCTGTGAGAAAACATGAAGAGAGATGTAAGGAAAGAAATTATTCAGGCAAGAGGGAAAAAATGGAAAAGATAGATAATGTCAGGACAAGGGGAAATGGTTTTAAGTTGAAGGAGGGAAGATTCAGGTTGGATGTCAGGAGGAAGTTCTTTACCAAGAGAGTGGTGAGGTGCTGGCACAGGCTGCCCAGAGAGGTTGTGGATGCCCCATCCCTGGAGGTGTTCAAGGCCAGACTGGATGGAACCCTGGGCAGCCTGGTCTAGTATTAAATGTGGAAGTTGATGGCCCTACCTGTGGCAGGGGGGTTGGAGCTTGATGATCCTTGAGGTCCCTTCCAACCCAAGCCATTCTATGATCTTATGATTCTATGAAAAAAAGGAATTTAAGCTCTGGTTGAAGAAAGCTCTGCAATCTATGCAGCTTTCTATTAAGTTTTTTATACTAGGTAATCCATTTGCTGTATCAGAGATATATTGCCTTTATATATTCCTGAAGTTAATATTGCTGAAATGTTTTTCATGTGTGTCTTACATTCACTGCATTCATCACATGCAATTTAATTCTAAAAACATCCAATTATACTTGGAAATCTTCCCCAACTTTGGAAAAGGAACCATCTTGATCGACAAAGTGTTTGATGAAACAGTTCTCAGAGTGATTTTCAGTAGTTCGCTGTCAGATTAGAAAAATGTATCAGGTATGTTTCTAAAGAGATTTGTGACACAACTGAACATTTCCATTAGACACAGGCAAAAGAATTACGAGTGACTTTATTACATTTTTGTGTGATAGCAGATGTATACTTAGCAAGATGATTAGAATGTATGGTGATCCTGAGATGCTTGGAAACAGCTCTCGCAAATTATTCAAAATTCCTCTTCTAAAATACTGTGTTCTATATTCAAGCAGGGTGAATAGACTACACAAATAAATGATGCAGAGAAACAAGCTAAGGAATGGGTCTGTAATAAAGGATATAGCGTCGATCATGAAATAGCAGATGAAGATGTTACACTTACGTGAATTAAGTTCATAGTTCATGTGCTTTTTTTTAGTTGTTTGCTTTCTATGGAGACAATCTTTGCAATATCATTGCTAGTAAAGCCACAGGAAGAATACTAGCCTGATTTGGGGTGTCACATTTGAAAACTATTATGTGGACCAGAGTAAGAGTTCTGATAAAAGCAAAAGAGGAAACAATATTGTTAGGAAGCTTGAAAAGACTGGAAATAAGATTCTGAAAAAAAGAATTTTATTTTTTTTAATTTTGGTATACACTGAGTGGAGACTTAAGATGCATAATGGGCTGATGTGAAAGGAAAGGCAGTAATATCTTTTTTGTGACTATAATAAAATAGCAAAAGAAATACTGAACTGAAAATGCCATAAAAGATGTTTGGAACCTTAGAGGCACCAGAACAATTTTTTTTTGTACAGCTTGTAAAATCTCTACTGCTACAGCAAATAATATCAGGTGTTATTTAGATATAGTTGGCTTTATGGCTTTGCACAGTGTCTATTTCTGACTTGTTTCCTGTTGATTTTCCTAAAAAGTGAATTTGTAGACATTATAGTCTCTCAGAGAACTCAGGCTCTTTTAAATATCTGCTGAAGAACCTTTGATTCTACATATTTAGGTATGGATTTGAAGGATGGACTGTTCGATGGATGAGGAATTGGCTGGCTGGACACAGTCAAAGGGTTGTGATCAGTGGTTCTGTGTCAGGGTGGAGGGACAAGTGGTGTCCCTCAGGGGTCGGTCCTGGGACCGGTGCTCTTCAACATCTTCATAGATGATGGCATCGACTGCACCCTCAGCAAGTTTGCAGGTGACAACAAGCTGAGTGGTGCAGTCAATACACTGGAGGGAAGAGAAGCCATCCAGAGGGACCTGGACAGGCTGGATAAGTGGGCCCATGAAAACCTAATGAGGTTCAATAAGGCCAAGTGCAGGGTACTGCACTTGGGTCGGGGTATTCCCAGGTATTTATACAAACTGGGGGAAGATCTCCTTGAGAGCTGCCCTGTGGAGAGGGACTTGGGGGGTCCTGGTGGATGAGAAGCTGGACATGAGCCAGCAGTGTGCACTTGCAGCCTGGACGGCCATCTGTGTTCTGGGCTGCATTAAAAAAGGGGTGGCCAGCAGGGAGAGAGAGGTGATTGTCTCCCTCTACTCAGCTCTTGTGAGGCCCCATCTGGAGCGCTGCATCCAGGCCTGGGGCCCCCAGTACAGGAAGGATGTGGAGCTCTAGGAGCGGGTCCAGAGAAGGGCCACTAAGATGATCAGAGGGCTGGAGCACCTCTCCTAAAAAATGTAGAAAGTTTGAGGGAACTAGGCTTGGTTAGCTTGGAAAAGAGAAGGCTCCAGGAAGACCTCATTGCAGCCTTCCAGTACTTGAAGGGAGCATATAAACAGGAGGGGAAATAGTTGTTTATGAGGGTGGATAGTGATAGGACAAGGGGGAATGGTTTTAAGCTGAGACAGGGGAGGTTTAGGTTGGATATTAGGAGGAAGTTTTTCACGCAGAGGGTGGTGACGCACTGGAACAGGTTGCCCAAGGAGGTTGTGGATGCCCCATCCCTGGAGGCATTCAAGGCCAGGCTGGATGTGGCTCTGGGCAGCCTGATCTGGTGGTTGGTGACCCTGCCCATGGCAGGGAGGTTGGAACTAGATGGTCATTGTGGTCCTTTTCAACCCAGGCCATTCTATGATTCTATGAATACTGTAGTTTCCATTAAGTTTATGAAATACTAAACTATTTAAACTGAAGTTTATTCTTTTATTCACCTCTATTCAGTGAGAACTTAAGGTTGACAGTATTGAGGACATTCAGCATTTACCAAGAACATAGCAAAGTCACAAGTCCAGTGGGAATGTCACCAACATGATCTACCAATTACAATATGTAATAATTTAGTTACCTTTCCTAAGGGATATAAATGATTTCCTGAGCGCTGTTGGTCTGGATATGAAAACGGAATGTTAATGGAACTTAACAACAAATTCTAGAATGATATCCCAAAAGAGATATCAAAAAATAGTCCTGAAACTTTATGAATATTTGGGTTAATACATACATTCAAACATGCAAAATACTGGGTGCGAAAAGTCATTTAACCAGTCAAGAAACTAGAAATATTGCTAAAGATTTACCTTCCTTTCAAAAGGAAAATAATGCATGATGTTGAAGAAAAAAATTATCTTGTGAGATTTATTTTCTTTGTGATATCTTGGCTGAATACCAAACAGTATTCCTTTTGGTGGGCTGTAAGTCACTTAGATCTGAATTGTCTGAAATTCTTCTTATTGGAACTATTTGCATGACTTCAAAATGTGAATAAACATGTAAAAGTTTGGTCTATAGTGATCAGCTAAACAGGAGCAAAATCTGGAGAATAAGTATCTGTACTGCCTGAGCTAGTAAGTTTCTAACCTCAGCTTTTATTCTGTTTTAAGTGAGAGAGTTCAAGCTGCCCTACCATTACAAAAACCTCACTGCACGTAATACTTGTATGTCCTGGTGTTTGTGCCTCTGTTCTAGCTGTATGCACTTGGTTCACAATGAACTGATCTAAGTCATATTTATGCCACAGGCCTTGAAGGTTGCTGGGTCTTGTAACTTCTTAAATTTTATTCTATTTTTCTGTTATTTTTAGGAATAAGAGTAAAGGCCTGCCCCTTTATCACTGCTATAACTCTTACCTATTTCACTCAAGAAAGCCAAAATGAGATAGGGTCTTGTGTGTCATACTGAAATTTTTCCTAAAATTAAAAAAGCAAAATGTCCCAGTTGTTTTCATTGGATATTTCCATAGACAAAGTCATCTTATGTTCCCATGGGGTCCAGACTTAATCAGTTTGTTTGAGCATAGCCCAGGGAACTATATAAAATGTTGCACAGAAAAATTAAAAATAATGAAGAGATGAAGGCCTGTTCAAATATTTGTTCACTGCGCACTCAAGAAAACCAAACCATTGTTTGTGGGCAAAGTGGCAGTATTTACTCTGTTGTTTTGCTTACAGTGCTACTTGTTTCTTGTCTCATTTTTTAGTAAAAAAAAATAAAAGGGGTAACTTTGTGCAGCTTTATGAGAACTGTCATTGTCCATTGATGTGGGAGGTGTGAACGGGCATTCGCCACTTTGACATTGTAAAAAGGCTTCGTCAGCCTCCATGGGCTGCAGTCAGTCTGTTTCTACTTCTTACTGGAGCTGTCATCCTGTCCAATATCTGTTTGCCTCCTGTGTTACAAATACTTGTGTAACTAAATCAGAAAGGAGAGTGGGGGCTACTGCTTGTGCTTGGGTACGAAGGAGAAAAGGCAGAGCTTTGTCTCGTCTCTCTGCTACACTCGTAGCATTCAGAACTAGACTGCACAGAGGAGTAGTGTGTAAGTCAGTTTCTCTCCTCCACAGCTAAACGTCCTAAAAGTCATTTTGAAATGGAAAAACATAAATGGTATCTCATCTCTTACTGCATGTCTTTGAGCAGCTGCTCAGTGCATAGTAAGTGGCAGCTACCTGAGGGCTGCTACAGTGAGCTCTTTCCCTCTTAATGGTGGCTGTTTGAGACAGAACATTCAAAACTAGTTTTCACATTTGACTCACTAACCTCAGGGGTCTACAAGACAGCACCTCAAAAGCTTTGGTCCCTTCTTGTTAGAAATTAACTCATTTGAAAAGAATGTCACTTGCCATGTTCCAGAGTGGTGATGCTACAGGCATTGTTCACTTCACCCCTGTTTTCAAGTCTTACTCTGCACTACTGATGTTGGCTTCGTTCCACCTTTGTGCCTGTTCTTCTTCTTTTTCTTGTTGTTAAATTACTACAACTGCTGCAAATGCAGCTATTATTCTCCCTGCACATGCTCATTTTGTTACTTACGAGTAGCTTGTAGTATACCCCATCTTTATCACTGCTGTTCTGTATACCCTTCCTACCCTGACATTCACTTCTGGATTGTGATGACCTTAGTTTCCCTTTGGATAGATAACAGTGATCACAGGATCTTATGGTTTAATAAGTCTTGGCATTCACAATAACTCCAAAGAATGTAATATAACTGTAGTAGTTAGGAAATCACACGTACTTAATCAATGTGTGTCAGTACTGTGCATTTTCTATGGAACTACTATCAAACTGTAATTGTAATTGTAGAAGATAGAATAATTCAGCATAATGGTGGCTATCGTGGACCTTCATGTGCAACTACCAGAGCTAAAATCTGATGTTCCTAATGAAAATTGTCCAGGAAGGAACCACAACAAAAGGTCCAAAGCCTTAAGAGTGCTACAGGTCCCCTTCCCTTTTTGTTTGCACCAGCTCACATTGATACACCTCTTAAAATGGAGCAATTTCCAGTTCACTGCTATAATTTGCCCAGACTGTAGCTTAGAGACTGTTCAATGTTTCTGTACATGCACCAGAGCCTTCGTTTACCAACTCTACACGCATCATGTTATCTTCTATTGTAGTCAGACTTGAGGTGATATACTTGCAACAGTAGGTATGTTTGATTATAAGAACAAGTGTTAATTGGATAACGAGTGATGCTTCTGATCACTTACGCTGCATTTCTGAAAATTTAAATCCAGATGGGAATAACGGCAGAAAAAAAAATCTATGCTTTCGAAAACTACAGACGAAAGTCTAATTTCTAATTTCCCTATATATTATGCAAATATTAGATTGTGGTGACATTTACCCTTCAGGAGTATGGTTCACAGGCATTACCTAATCTCTCTGATAACTATGTCATTCAAGACTACTGTATCTATAAATATTGGTAGAATAATAGTGGGTTTGGTTGTTGGTTTTTTTTTGAGAGGAATGGGATTAAAGCTGAAATTTATCAGACTTGATCTTGTGCTCCTCACTCAACCATGCAAAAACTGAACTTTGGAGTTTGTTTATTCCCAATTATCCATTGTATTTTTAGTTCTACTTAGTACTCAGCCCTGCAGTTCATGTTTTTCAGATGCATGATAATCCCATTAGAAAGAGGGAAGTGTAACTTGAAGGAATAGCCACTTGAGAGACATAAGAATCTGAATATCAACTGTTCTGGTAGCTTCTACCCAAGCTTCTGTTCATATTTGAAATATTAGATATGTTAGAAATATTGAAAGTGGTATTTCTGTACTAAATATCTTTTTTTTTTTTTTAACTATGCTACAAATCTACAACGTAAATTATTTCCTTTTTAATGGCATAGGTTTTCTGTAGTTATGGCCATCACTTGTGTACTCAATATTCTCATTTCTGTCCAAAGTGTCTGTAGATGTAGATAGATTCAGAACGAAGATTTTATTTGAAATTTCTTGCCAGTGCTATCTACAGAGATGTCTTTTCTGTGAAATGAATGGAGTCCAGAGATTCCCCAAGATAGCAGAGGTCTTAGCTGTTAGATCCATTTTACATGGCACAGCATCATTCAGACTTCCTCAGGTCAAGTTGCAGCATATCAACATTCTTAACATGTTTCAGTTCAGCTAATGCATCGTACCAGGGAACACGGCATAAATAAACTACTGCTTATTACCAGTCAGCTTGGGGACTTCTGCTGTTTCTCATCTCCACTTGCAGACTCTTCCAAGTCCTGATTAGTCACTCTCCAACATGAGTGTAAGTTGTTATATTTCAGGGGAGAGTCATCCTTACAGCATTTTCATCAAAGATTTTCATCACACCTGCTTAGGTTTCCATATTTTTTCTCTGTGGCCTTATAGAAATTGCCTGCAGCCATACTACCTTGTGTTAAGAGTCTTTGCCTCACTCCCCCTCAGTTCCTTAACTGTACAGAAAAATCAAAAGGAGGAATTAAAGACTACACAGATTTCAAACAAAGACCCTGATTAACTGATGTTTTACTTCTTGCACATTGGAAAATTCCTCAGTATGAGTAAAGTTTATATGTATGGAAGGAGTGATTACTTACTAATCTGAAAGTATGGAATAAGCTCTTCCACCAACTAAATCCAATGGCTAATCTTACTATTGTTTACTTCTTTTTACTTTGTGTCCAATAGTTGTATGAATTTTTAAAATACCAAAATAGGAGACTGTCATGGATTCATAGATCCCAGGTGTTTTAAGAATCAAATAGAGGGGCTTTTCATGGGCATGAATAGAAAATCAACCCTACTCCATGTTTCAGGAGACTTAAAATGGAGAAGCATAGCTATAATGATTAAAAAGATTCCATGAAGCCATTTGCAAGATAAAGGCTGTGAATCACAGAACACCATTCAAATTCAACATTTGGCCTATTTTTTGTGTGCCTTTAGTTCCTTTTGCACTGTCATTGGATGGTGGTGTTAACATAATTGGCACATAGAGCTGAAAACCAAGGGCTGTACCATTTTCTCAGCTTGCAAGCAGGAGATGCATTTACGTGTTTTCAAAGTCAGCTGTATCTATGGATGATTTCCCATACGGGTTATGGGATCAGGGCTCCAGTAAAGTCAGTTTTTTTAAGAGTCAGTCTTTTTGTGTATTCATTTCTGGCCTCAAGCTGTAGCTCCTGAGCTAGGACCAGAGGGACACAGTATTTGCATTGCTTGTTCAAGCATCTTGAGCTGTGGTTTTCCTTTCCATCTCCTGTCAGCGCAGGAAAAGTGAGGACACTGCACTTCATTTTGGAATTTATTGGGTCACAGGTACAGTGCAGCATTTAAAACCATGGGCTGTCCATGCAGCACCAGAGTGCATAAGAAGCTTAAGAATTACTGATAATTCATCTAGAAGGCCAGAAGGCATTTTTTAATACTTGTGTTATAAAAATATGATGTAACCAAGTAATGTATATAATTCAGGCACTGACTTTGTATATGTCAGCTATGTTGTGTGTTACACACATAGAAATACTAGGGATGAGTAGAAACCAGCGACTGAACAAAACGTAAGAAATCTCAGGAGATTATTTTAGTCAAATCCACTTGCAAGTTTTCTTGGAACAGAAATGTCCAAGTCCTGTTTCTATGACAGTGAAACCAAGAAATGGTAGAGGAAATAAATGAAAACAAAATCACCTCCATTAAAGTGGTCAAATTAGCTGGGAGGCAATAAAACACAATAATGATATCTTGAGCGTAAAGCAAAGGTGAGAAAAAGGTAGCTATAAATTAGAAATCATTATACAGTATAGGAAGAAGGAAACTGCTGGTAGTGCAAAGCATTGAAGCGTAGTGTTTAAAAGAACTCAGGCATCTGAAGTCCAAATAAAGGACCAGCCTCCCCCTCCCCCCCCCCAAATTCATAAACTGATCAGTGCACATAAATTTTCAGAAAGGGAAGAGTATTAAGGAAAGTGTAAACTGCAACAGTTAGTCCGCAGCAGAGATTCCAACCTAATTAATCAAGTTCCTAAAATGTGTTGCAGACACTGCAGCGCGTGCATATATATATATATCATATAATATTAAGTGGCTCAGTGGACTGATGATACAAGATAGAGACTATCTTTACAGGCCACGGTGTTGAGAGTGCTGTAAAGGCTACTCCTCACTTTCCGTATGTCTTCCTTGACAGTGACTGGGGAAAGCACCTGAGGGTGACTCCTGTTCAGCCAATAGGTGCAGGCAGGACTTGATGAAGTCCAATGGGCACTGGGAAACACCAGGAGTGCTGCTGCCCCCTTTGGAGGCAATTTCTGGCTTTCAAGTGTATGCTGTGATTCAGCAAGTGCTGCTGAGCAGTCCTGCTTGAGGGCTGCTGCTGCTGCTGATGCTCTACTTTCTATTTCCCTGGCCCTTTGCTCCAACTCTTTGCTTTTCTGTAGCGTTAACACGTGGCATTCCTTGCCTGCCATCCTCCTGCTGGTCACCTGATTACTTAGCTGAGAAATACAAGGGCTAAATCTTCAGAAACAAAGAAATGAGACTAGCTTTATGTTCTCTGTGGATCTCGATTCATTATTTTTAAAGCAACAGCAACAGCAACAACAATTGCAACATTTCTGCAGGTAATTATTTGTGCCATGAAGCCAGCTTTATGAGAGGATCCTGATTCTTACTAGAAGAATATGAGGTCCATCTTTTGTGTGTTGGGGCCCATGCTTGTTCTACTAGGACTGCTTGTTCTATATGACTGGCTGGTTTCTGATGGTGGAAGTGAACGTCTGATTCTGTGGCTTTCCCTAGAACCAGAAAAGGGAGCAAACAGTGTGGGTAGGGACAGCAACCCCATTTGCCTCGTCAGTAACAGAGACTTTTTTTTCTTCTCTTTTACTTTTTATTTTGTCTCAGAAGCAGACTGAGAGATGGACGTTAGTCTCCCAGCCCACCTGAGCCATGCTCTGCGCGGCTGCTGGATGCCGGCCTAGCGCTGCTTCCGGGGCCGCCTCTTGCTTGGTGGGGCTGAGTCCTGGGGACTGCTGCTGGCCCTCCTCTTCGTGGTGCGCTGGAGCCCCGCAGGCTAGCCATCCCTGCCCTAGGAGGAGGGCCCTGCTATTGCCACCTGCCCTGGCTCCTCCCCTGCGGGCACAGTGTCTGTGGTGGGGTGCCCGGGACCCCCACGAGGGATACCGGGGAGCTCCTCGGTGCTGGGGCCGGCAGGGCTGGCAGTGTGGCCGGGGCTGGAGGTAGGAGGCCCCTGCTGGGAGGCGGTGGGGCTGGGGCTGTCCGCTGGGTTGTTCCGGAGGTCCTGCAGCTGGCGGATCTTTGGGCCGTACATGGCTGCAGTGACAGTAATGAGCCTCCTCACAAAGCTCAGCGTTTGGCCTCTGAGGCATTGCCGCAGCTCCTGCAGCAAAGCCTCTTCGTTGAGCCCCAGCCTGCAGCGGAACACCATCACGATGCTCTGCTTCGTGTGCACCACCCACCACTTGTTCCCAGAGGTCCTCCTGAACTCTTGGTGGAGCCACCGGAGCAGGGCTCTGAGGTCTTCCGGATGTTCTCGGAAAAAGGCAGCCCAGACCTCAGGGGGGAAGTTGTGCTCCGGGGCCACAAAGGCCGGCTCTGCAGGCCCCTGCTCATCCTGCAGGCCGTCATCCGAATGTTGTGTGGGCTGTGGAACGGGACACTCGAGGTAATCGTCCTCTGATCTCACTGAGTATCGGATGGTCCTGACGTTCTGCCCACAGATGGCACAGCTTGGCTTCTTGTTGGCCCACCACAGTGCGCAGCCATAGCAAATTTGGTGGAGGCAGGGGGTGACATAGGCCGCGTCGTCCCGAGTCCGCCCACATATGGGGCAGATCCAGTTGGACTGCAGCTCCATGGTCTCAGGCTGCGCGGTGGGCTGGGGAGAGCTCAGATGGGGAAGCTGCTCCCCTCTCTGGCGCGGCAGTGGGCAGGTGTCTCAAACTGCAAAAGAGAGAGAGGCCGTGATCACTCTCTGTCCCCGGGGAAGGCAGCAGCTATGCCCCAATCCCTCAGCAGGAAACTCCCTGACCCCTGCTCCCCATAGGCTGCCCCGGGGCCGTGTCCTCTCACCACTCACCTCCACTGCTGCACGCACACCCCACAAGGCCCTGGCTGCCTGAGCCAGGCAGGGCCAGGGAAACACTGGTGAGGGGCACCAAGAACTGATGCCAGCAGCACCACAACACAACACAAGAATGTCTTCGATCAGTACTCCAAGTCTTGCAAGTCTGCTCGACGGGAGGCCAGGCACGAGTCCAGGCTGGACGCTGCCGACGCCCAAATTCATACAGGAGGGTCAGTGAGATCACAGTCATCTCTCTCTGATGTCACTCACAACCCCTTGGGCGGTGACCTCCCTGCCTATGGCTGCATGTATTTGGGCACCAGCCTGTGCCTCCATCACCCTGCATCCTTCCATGATTTTCCTTTGCAACGGTGATACATTTGGGAAAATAAAAGTTGCCGTTTACTGTCTCCACAAAAATCAATCTTCTGTGATGTCTTTATTCTTTCTGAAACTAGAGAGGTGCTTTTTTGCCTGTTCTGATTTGGATGCAGTACGAATTGATGGCAGTCTCTATGTTGGGCTTGGTTTTTATACCAAGACTTAATGGTCTCTGATTTTGCCTGGACCATGAGTGCAAGCCTTGGCGGGGCAAGCACTGTAGGCAGCTTCCCCAGGGAGCAGTCCTGGGGAACAATGGAACAATCTGAGCTCCCCTCATCCAGGAAAAAACATTTGCAATATGTTATACCATATCATAGGAAAGCTGAGGTAACTGAACTTCTGTGTATGTAGTGCACTTTCATTGAGTCCCTTCATGTTTTATATCTTTCTTCATGTTTCCAGTTAACTCCTACCCTACTCTCTGAATGTACTACAGAGGAACCCCATGTCTTCCTAACAAAGGAATCTCACTTAGTAATTCCAAGTATTATTTTGAGTTACTGCACTGCAGTTGTTATCAATAATAATATTCATGTTACTTTTCCTCTGAGGAGGAAGGTTTTCACACAGAGGGTGGTGACGCACTGGAATAGGTTTCCCAAGGAGGCTGTGGATGCCTCATCCCTGGAGGCATTCAAGGCCAGGCCAGATGTGGCTCTGGGCAAACTGGTCTGGTGGACGGTGACCCTGCACATAGCAGCGGGATTGAAACTAGATGATCATTGTGGTCCTTTTCAACCCAGGCAATTCTATGATTCTATAATTCTCTGTAGGTCAGGTGATAATAATGATGTTAACTGCTTTAACTCTTAAGACATTTGAATGTTTGCTATGTGCATATTAAATTTTTTCAATTAAAAAATGGTCATTTTTATGTAAAATGTTCCCCTAAAATATTGAAACTGTAAGTAGGAAGCTGTCATAAATGGCAATGTACTCTTTACCTAGTGTTCACAGCCTCAGATGTTCACGTTTCATAGCAGGGCATGTGTTGTCCGTCATGTTAAATGGAGTCCTCTGAATAGAAATCTGTGGTTTAATGGAATTCAGGAAAAGGATGATTCTGACTTCTTGGTATTACAGTTTTTATTTATTGATAGTATTTATGTTTCATTTTGTGTTGAATTGCACTTTCATTTTTTTTCTGTTTGCATATGTACTATGTGGTGATACCGAACCTGCTGTTAAAAAACAGGAGAATGAGCTTCATCTCCTAGACAACTGCACTTCAAAAGCAGGATGTCTTTATGCCAAGCTGTCCAATTTAAAGCTCCTTCCCAGTGCCCCTTTGAGAGACTTGTTGTAAGCACTAACCTCTCACATGACTGATGGTTTAATGAGAGAGCTGGAGGTTAGGGTGTAGGAACAAGACAGTGGTAGGAAAATTATCTCTTCCTTTGCTATCAATATTGAAAGATTAAAGTGTGTTTGTATTGTTTATACAGTAACTTATCAGGACAGAGCACTTGCTGCTGAGGCTGTAATAGTGCTATGAGCTACTATCCACAGTAGCTCACTCACCATTGCTCTCCAGTCAGTTTTGTACTGCAGATATACTCAGTGACTGGTGTCACTTGTATTTTATCTGTGTGACAGTCTAGTCATAGAAAGCTGTTCTGCTACCTTTGCTCCTGTTATGATTCCCTAATTGTATTATCTTGACTTTGAGGGCTTAAATGAGCAATAGCTTACTAAAAGATTATGAAGATTAGGTGTTAGATGAGGTCCTTCCACTACACGGAAAACACATGCTAGGCACCAAAGAAATTGAGCTGCTTGAATGAGTGGATAAATTAACTTCCGGAACATGCCTTTTTAACTTCTAGTTTTGTAGGCTTTGTATAGCCTCTAATCTCCACAGTGTTTTGATAATGTAATACTGTAGATAAATTCTAATGTCCATGGTAAGCTTATGTGAAAAACTTTCAGTTAAAATCCTTGTGTTTCTCTTGTAAACCTAATGTTAAAAATTAGTTTAGCAAAAGTGGTTTGCAGTTTGTCTAACGTCCCAATTCAGATTTCTTTTTCTTACAATCAGTCTGAACAGTTTCTATTACCTTCCAGTCTCAAATGAATAAATCAGCATCTGACACAGCCTTGTAGATCCTCAGCCCTGTTTGCCCAAGGCAATGGAAATGAAATCAAAAGCTACCTCTATGAGTAGAGGGTTGTAACTTGACACAGCAGAATAATGTTGTATTCTGCTGAATAAAATAAAATACACCACGAATAAATTGGACTATTTCCACTTCTGCTGGTTGTGAATTGGGATTTTTTGAGCTTATGGAGGGATTGAATCTATCCAGTCCATTAGGAAGTGGTTTTTAAAGATGTCTTTCATAATGATCTGAAGGGATGTTTGTCCCTTTCAGTTTTATAGCCCAAAGTTTATACTCTTAATTGAAATTTAATATATTACCTCTGGCTGTGATAACTCCTTATTATAGTTTCTGTACCCTAGCTTTGCACATTGCTGAGGATAAAAGAAAAAATAGAATGAAATAAAACTTCAATGTCCTTCATTTAGAGGTAAACATTGTACGCCAACTAAGAACATTTTAGAAAATGCTAATGGCTTTAGAAATGCATTGTGTTCATAATACAGTTTTTATTCATTCACATTTAAAATAACCAGTGACAGTTGTATCTGACCAATGTATATTTCTGGATGCCTAATTTGCCCTTGATTATCACAAATACTGAAAAAAATGATTATGTTGTCACCTAGTTAAATAGATGAAGGCAAAAGGAGTGTTCAGTGATTGTACGCCAGGGAATAAATCTGCCCAAGTTATGGAAGCTTTGAAGAAAAGCAAAAATTTTGGGAGCTTGCTGAACAGTTGACAGGTAAAGTTGCTGTAATGAAAATGGTGGAGCATCAGCTGAACAGGAGAATTAGCAATTTAAAAGGCAGCAGCCTTGTGTTGTGCATCAGATCAGTCACTTAGCTTCATCTCTGTAGTGTGGTAGGGCACAGGAGGGATCTAGCATCCTGTGTAACATTACTGCTATGTGCACTGGCTCTCTTGTGGAGAATTGTCCGAATCCTGTTAAACACAGCCCTGAGGTATTGGAGACTTGGCTGTATGTATCTGAGTGTTAGTGTCATAGGCAGGAACAGAAAGGTCTGTCAAAAACTCTCCTGACAAACTTCCAACCTACAGATAACAAAGAGGGAAATGCTTACAGTGAGGCTATGGTTGCATTTCAGTCCCTTCAAGGACTGCCATTTACGAGCTGTTGCAGGCACATCAGCCACTGTATATTATCTATTCCTATGAGAGTTTGTATGGAATAATTAAAATGGTCTTTTGTTTGTTTGTTTGTTTGTTTTTTACAAACCTATTATCAATATTATATCACTTGAAGTAGTGAAAGAACTGAAAAAAGTGACTTAAATATAAATAGGACCTATAAAGAATGAGCAGACTAATAATGTTTATGAAAACTTTCCTAAGTCTGTGTCAACTCCCAGCCAGCTTATGCATCATAAAAGTAAGTCATGAAAGTTGTTCCTGCTGACTAGGTAGCATATATGTTGTATTTACTGTTCTCCCTTTACAAGCCATAGATTCCAGTTGCTAAGAATTCTGTAATGAGAACACGTTCTATGATTACAACAGAGTGATTTTAAAAGGCTTGTCCTTTTTCTATAGTTCCTTGACAGAAGATAAAAGCCTGTAGTTAATACCTGAGGCATGCTTATTTGGCTTCTGTACAGGCAACCTGGTTTTTTTTATTCATAAACTGGAAGGAAATATCTGAATATAATTTGATTTTCAGTTCAGAAATATTTCAGAGGTGTCCATAGTAATATAGATTCATTGCCACTTACTTTAAAAAAAGCCAAAGAATATATTCTGTGTATTTTATGTTTTTATGTTTTATTGTTACTTTTCCTGTATTTGAAAACGTGAAGAATATAATAGAACTGTGGAAAAAGTACTGCAGGACAGATGTGTAAGTAATGGCAGCAGTGTGGTTTGTAAGTGCTGTGTTTTCCTACTCTTGAGTCTCTGCTGGAAAGGGTAAAGCATCATTTGGGCCATAAATGGAAACTATGAGACATACAAATAAAGCATTCCTGAATTAGTTCTGGTGTTTCTGGGACAAGAGCTATATGTGGGCACTTTTCACTCATGGAGTGCCAGCCAGCAAAGAGCCTCATCTCGTGTTAGCCAGCAGCTAGCACAGTGCCCAGCTCCCCTCAGGAGCACTCTGAGCTGGTTCAGAGTTGTTCAGCAAGCCCCAAGTTTCAAGAGGGGAAATAACGTATTCAGCTTCCTGTTAACAATACAGCTGAGAACTATAGTATCTTTCAGTACTCTAAGTTATCATCAACTCTAAAATCACACATGAATGGAATGACATGGGCAGGGAGCAGGGGAGAGCAGTTACTTGTGAGTGGAGAGGTGTAGATGAGGAGCAGCGCAGTCTGCCATGTGTGCCTCAGCATTTCCCTCCACGCATCTCGCAGTGAGGTCTCAGAGAGAACTCCTGGAGTCTCTCCTGCTACCAAGCTTCACTTCTTCCTAACAGGATCTGCCAAGGTGACGATAAGTTCTGCATGTGATAGGGTGTAATATGAGCAAATGGGAATGGCCTTTTGAAATTCATTTCACAGAGAAAATGGGAAGGCTCTATTCTGTTACTGATCAGGTCTTTCAGAGATTAAACATGTCGATTAACACATTTTAATTAGTATTTAGGGGCTAATGTTGCCAAATCCAATTACAGGTTTGCATACAGTTATGGAGGTTAAATATTTGCTGTAAGAAACAAGGTGCACGTGAAGCAAGGGAGATATATTGCCAATGGAAAGTATCTGAGGGATATTAACTGTCAACTGCTGCATAGAGAGCACAGCAGTTGTCACATGGCAGTTAGTCAGATGTGCAAGTCGTCATAGATTAAGATTACACGTGGGTAAATATTTAAGAGGCTGCTTTAGCTATTTTGTGCACTCATCAAGAAAATCAGTCTTCTGAAAGGAAGGGAGCTTCCACTGAAATTCTTGGTCATATCTCTACTGATCTCTACTGAAAAGAGGGACTTAAGTTGTATCGCTCATTTTTGCAGTCTACTTGAAGTCTGAGTTTCAATTTTAACTGGGGGTTTTATAACCTACAAAGCCACAGATACAGCAGATGATAAATGGCAAAATTGACAGTTCACAAGCCACTGCTTTTCCACTGCAGTGGATGGCAAAGCTGATTGTTGGGTGGCATCTTGTATCTATCTAGTGAGTATTCTTCTTTGTTCAAAAGAGCATAACAGGAGGGCTCTCTCTGTGAGCCTGCTGTGGGCTCCACAGCAGCAGCCCAGCAGAAGAGAGGCAGTCACAGAGGAACAGTGGGAGAGAGAGCACTTGTGCTGTGAGGTGCTGGCAGAGTGTGAGCCGAGCAGGGGTCAGGTGCTGGGTAGTCGGCAGCTGGGCCCAGAAACCCACAGTACCTCCTGTGGGATTAATTTCACCTGGGGCTCACTGAGCCGTGGAACTGCAAAGCAGGGCAGGAGGAAGGATGCAGCCTGCAGGACAGCAGGTTACAGCAGTCCTTAGGAAGGATCTCTGTGAGGAGTACTGATTCTGCTTTGACTTTTCTTCAGGATTCTCAATGTTGAAAGCATCAAATAAGAAAATCAAGCAAGTACTTCTCTTTTGGGTAGCTCTGTTGGATAGTATTTATTATAGTTTACTATGTACATTTTTGACAAATCTGTCACAGAGAAGAATATTAGACCGCTTTTGGTACTTAATCCCTAGAAATATGCTTCTGGATCCAGTGCTACAGTAGCTTGGCAGGGAGGGGACTACCTAAACTTGCACACTTACCTCCTGTAATGTGGAAGTTGTAGGAATAACAAGAAGTTAATGCCACCACCCTGAGCCTCCTGCCAGTGCTGAAATGTTCAGTATAAATGGAGTTTTGATAAAGTAAAAAGTCAAAAACAGAATGAAAACCAGAGGGCATCAGGAGCAGAGATATCAGCTCTCTTTTCAGCTGAGCTGAGGTGGTTGTGGTTGGCACGAGTGGTTGTCACCACCCATGTGTCTCTCAGTTCTGGCACTGCTCTGTTTGTGAGTCTGTAGTTTGGGGTGTGTGCATGTTTGTCCCTTTTTAAGATCTGTGCACAGGATCTGTGTATGCATATATAAGGAAGGTAGCTGACAAATAAGAACCTGATGATCAAGGCCCTAAACAAGAAAAATGCTGTGTGGGAATCACATTAGCTGGCTCAGTGGACTGATGATACAAGATAGAGACTATCTTTACAGGCCACGGTGTTGAGAGTGCTGTAAAGGCTACTCCTCACTTTCCGTATGTCTTCCTTGACAGTGACTGGGGAAAGCACCTGAGGGTGACTCCTGTTCAGCCAATAGGTGCAGGCAGGACTTGATGAAGTCCAATGGGCACTGGGAAACACCAGGAGTGCTGCTGCCCCCTTTGGAGGCAATTTCTGGCTTTCAAGTGTATGCTGTGATTCAGCAAGTGCTGCTGAGCAGTCCTGCTTGAGGGCTGCTGCTGCTGCTGATGCTCTACTTTCTATTTCCCTGGCCCTTTGCTCCAACTCTTTGCTTTTCTGTAGCGTTAACACGTGGCATTCCTTGCCTGCCATCCTCCTGCTGGTCACCTGATTACTTAGCTGAGAAATACAAGGGCTAAATCTTCAGAAACAAAGAAATGAGACTAGCTTTATGTTCCCTGTGGATCTCGATTCATTATTTTTAAAGCAACAGCAACAGCAACAACAATTGCAACATTTCTGCAGGTAATTATTTGTGCCATGAAGCCAGCTTTATGAGAGGATCCTGATTCTTTCTAGAAGAATATGAGGTCCATCTTTTGTGTGTTGGGGCCCATGCTTGTTCTACTAGGACTGCTTGTTCTATATGACTGGCTGGTTTCTGATGGTGGAAGTGAACGTCTGATTCTGTGGCTTTCCCTAGAACCAGAAAAGGGAGCAAACAGTGTGGGTAGGGACAGCAACCCCATTTGCCTCGTCAGTAACAGAGACTTTTTTTTCTTCTCTTTTACTTTTTATTTTGTCTCAGAAGCAGACTGAGAGATGGACGTTAGTCTCCCAGCCCACCTGAGCCATGCTCTGCGCGGCTGCGGGATGCCGGCCTAGCGCCGCTTCCGGGGCCGCCTCTTGCTTGGCGGGGCTGAGTCCTGGGGACTGCTGCTGGCCCTCCTCTTCGTGGGGCGCTGGAGCCCCGCAGGCGAGCCATCCCTGCCCTAGGAGGAGGGCCCCGCTATTGCCACCTGCCCTGGCTCCTCCCCTGCGGGCACAGTGTCTGTGGTGGGGTGCCCGGGACCCCCACGAGGGATACCGGGGAGCTCCTCGGTGCTGGGGCCGGCAGGGCTGGCAGTGTGGCCGGGGCTGGAGGCAGGAGGCCCCTGCTGGGAGGCGGTGGGGCTGGGGCTGTCCGCGGGGTTGTTCCGGAGGTCCTGCAGCTGGCGGATCTTTGGGCCGTACATGGCTGCAGTGACAGTAATGAGCCTCCTCACAAAGCTCAGCGTTTGGCCTCTGAGGCATTGCCGCAGCTCCTGCAGCAAAGCCTCTTCGTTGAGCCCCAGCCTGCAGCGGAACACCATCACGATGCTCTGCTTCGTGTGCACCACCCACCACTTGTTCCCAGAGGTCCTCCTGAACTCTTGGTGGAGCCACCGGAGCAGGGCTCTGAGGTCTTCCGGATGTTCTCGGAAAAAGGCAGCCCAGACCTCAGGGGGGAAGTTGTGCTCCGGGGCCACAAAGGCCGGCTCTGCAGGCCCCTGCTCATCCTGCAGGCCGTCATCCGAATGTTGTGTGGGCTGTGGAACGGGACACTCGAGGTAATCGTCCTCTGATCTCACTGAGTATCGGATGGTCCTGACGTTCTGCCCACAGATGGCACAGCTTGGCTTCTTGCTGGCCCACCACAGTGCGCAGCCATAGCAAAGTTGGTGGAGGCAGGGGGTGACATAGGCCGCGTCGTCCCGAGTCCGCCCACAAATGGGGCAGATCCAGTTGGACGGCAGCTCCATGGTCTCAGGCTGCGCGGTGGGCTGGGGAGAGCTCAGATGGGGAAGCTGCTCCCCTCTCTGGCGCGGCAGTGGGCAGGTGTCTCAAACTGCAAAAGAGAGAGAGGCCGTGATCACTCTCTGTCCCCGGGGAAGGCAGCAGCTATGCCCCAATCCCTCAGCAGGAAACTCCCTGACCCCTGCTCCCCATAGGCTGCCCCGGGGCCGTGTCCTCTCACCACTCACCTCCACTGCTGCACGCACACCCCACAAGGCCCTGGCTGCCTGAGCCAGGCAGGGCCAGGGAAACACTGGTGAGGGGCACCAAGAACTGATGCCAGCAGCACCACAACACAACACAAGAATGTCCTCGATCAGTACTCCAAGTCTTGCAAGTCTGCTCGACGGGAGGCCAGGCACGAGTCCAGGCTGGACGCTGCCGACGCCCAAATTCATACAGGAGGGTCAGTGAGATCACAGTCATCTCTCTCTGATGTCACTCACAACCCCTTGGGCGGTGACCTCCCTGCCGATGGCTGCATGTATTTGGGCACCAGCCTGTGCCTCCATCACCCTGCATCCTTCCATGATTTTCCTTTGCAACGGTGATACATTTGGGAAAATAAAAGTTGCCGTTTACTGTCTCCACAAAAATCAATCTTCTGTGATGTCTTTATTCTTTCTGAAACTAGAGAGATGCTTTTTTGCCTGTTCTGATTTGGATGCAATACGAATTGATGGCAGTCTCTATGTCGGGCTTGGTTTTTAAGAATTAGTGGTCAGAGTTGCCAACCCCAGGTCCCTATTCAACCTGAACTTGAGATCTCCCAAATATGGGGCTTTAACTGGTTCTCTGGGCAGCCTGTGCCTCACTGCCCTGTTCAGGCAGTTCCTGTTCCGGTCCCCGGGAGATCAGCTCTTTGCCTGCTCCTTGCATTGTAACATTTTTTAAAAATATTTTATAAATGTGTTTGTAACCTTAATAGAATATTTTGATGTCTTCTGAGATATTTAGTTCCCCAGCCTCCATGAATTTCCTTATAACAACAGCTTCAAAGGGATGGTAAGCTGATATAGCTATGGCTCTAATAAGACATTCAGTTTTTTTTCTGCAGCTTTTCTATATGTAGTGAGTGTTATTTTAACAGGCCAGGGCTCTTCAAAATGCACTCAGAGTGAGGAGAGAATTTATAGTGAAACTATCCTTTACCAAAATGCTTGATCCTCGTGAATAGCAAGGATATTAACTTAACTAATGATCCTTTAAATGGGTATGTAAAATATAATTTAAGCTTCTTGCAACATGCATAAGAGAGGTATCATTTGTTACTGCCAAGCTCACTGGCATGTGGAAATCAGAAAATCATTAGCCTCGATAGAAATAGTTTAATACAGCAGGGAAGAGAACACATTATTTAGAGCAGTTAAATGGCAATTGATGTAACTGCTGGGAAAATGCAGAAAAATGAGTGTGATATAGCAAATGATAAATACTGCACTTAGAACTTATGCATGCAAAAAATGAAAATCTTTCCTCATTATGCTGCATATTTAGCCCAAGAGACTAACTTTTCTAGAATGTAACATTCAGAAATCCTAATTTTTGTAACTTTATTTCTAGACAAGCCTCATCCTTTTTCTGTGCATGGAATGCCTTATATTGCATAGAGAGTAACTTAGAGATCACATCTCTCATTCTGTAATTGCAGAAATACATTAACGAAAGACATTTTCGCATACTTCAACATTTACTAATAGCATTCAGCAGTCCTGTGCTTGATGACGTCAGCTGTCTCTGAAGTGAGTTTTACCAGTGAACAAATCAGATCCTGCTCTTAGGTATGTGAAAATGATTTTATAAATCTTGAGGAAGGGATTTGACAGGGAATGCAAATGTAATTTCAGCTTTCTTTGAGGCCTTTGACTGGTGTAAAGTGACAAAGATAACCGAGAAGCAACTGGATTCTGCTTCCCTAGAGCAAAGCTTTATGTACTGCTCAGGGCAAGCTGAAGCAACAAACGCCTTGTTCAGTACAGGGAAAATGTAGCTGCATAAAAAATTATATTAAAAAGGGAAAAATTATGTCAGCATATAGTCCTCCTCCATACATATGTTAAAAACAAACAAAACAAACAAAATAAAAAGCAAACAAACAAAATGAGAGAAATAACCTCAGACACCACCACGTCCACCCCCACACAAAGCTATGCATTTCTCAGCAGAACTCACTATGTACTTGTCAAATGTGCTTTTCTGTGTCACTGAATTTCCTCTCAAAGGCAGGTTGCAATGTCAGGTTTCTTACTGTGGCTGTCTCCTTTGAAACTTGTAATGGACACAGCTATGTGATTTTAGGAACCACTACAGAGACATCCTCCTGAACTTGCAAAAGCTTTATACCTGCTGTTGTTTTGGAGTGCTATTCCTGCATTGTACCGGCACAAGAGATCAAAATGTAGCCTGTTGCTTCCAATATCCATTCTTATCTCTAATTATTAAGTGGCAAGTTTTCTTTAGAGAGGAAGAAATAATCAAATATTTGAAATGCATGAGTATTTGTCTGAGCATCTATAGAAGTTTGCGTAGCATATGATCTTTTGTCAGCTCTGATAGTAAGTGAAATGTGACAAGTAATATTTGACTGACTGGAAAGTTTGTACTTAAGAAATAGTTTTCCTATATAATCATCTGCTATTTTACTGTGGTAATATAGGTATGGTAATTTAAATATTACAAATTAGCATTAGAATTACAGTTGCTCAGGATTCTGTTATACATGAAGACTGCTTAGGAAATGGTAAAGTGAGAAGTATTTACATCAGTGCAACAAAACACTGTTTATGACCAGAAGTATCTTCTCCACTATGAAATTGCTCTAAGTAATGAAGTTGAGAAGATGATTTTAACAACAAAAACAAAAGTATCAAGTGAGTTAACCTGTTATAGGTTTCTATACAAAAAAAAAAAAAAAAGATATTATTTATTTATTCTTGCCATTATACACTTTTTTTTAAAAAAAAAACTTTCCTTTTCCCCCTAATTGTATGTATTTGAGATCTTAGAAGTCTTTGGAGAAAGCAAATTGAATTTTCTTCACAGATACTACAGGAGTGTGTAAGTGAGCTCAGTTTTTGTCCCTGCTCCTTTCCCTCCCACGTATTTTTTGATAAGTATGATGAATAAATATCCCTCTACATAGTGATTTATTCTGCGGAAAACAAGAGACCGCTGAACAAAATTCTCATTTCAAAGCTTTTTCTGGAAATCAAGGAGAACTAAATCAGTGCAAACAATGGATAAAAGTACACTTGGTGTTTTAACACATTTAAATGGCTGTTGTAATTCCAAGCCAAGGACATGCAAAACATCCAGTGCTCTTCACATCTGTCTGACTCATTCTAGCCGTGCTAGAAGCTGTTTAATGGATAGAATCAAGGAAGATTTTTAAAAAAGGCTCTCAACCTATACGTTTTTAATCTATAATTATTTGCCATCCTATAACAGACCAAATTTTCAAGGATGCATCATTAAGATTCTTATCAGTGTGTATGCAGTTCTTTGTTTGTAATCGAGATGCATATTATTTTGTTTAGAAACCTGACTACTTATCACTGTTTGGAAGCTCTGGGTAAGAGCCCATAAATCAAGTACCTCATGTTAAAGATTTTTCTGAACATTTATGTAGCTTAGGAGCTCAAGTAATTTTAAAAGATAACATACTCCTAGAGCACCTGTTTCAAAAAGCCTTCCCTCGATGTCTGAACCTATCGTGATTTTTTTTTTCATGTGGAAGTATTACCAGCCAGTATTTTCTGCAGCCACTCTGAGTGGGGATTCATATTATCCAGAATAATGTAACTTCATATAGCATAATTTATTTCTCTCTGTAAATTTGGGGAAAATTGAGAAATGAGCAATGGTCCAGCTAAAAGTGTGCTAATCAAATGGTTGGTATGAGCAAAGCAGTATAGAAACCTAACAAACCTCAGGGACAAACGATGACTATCGGAGAAGTAAAAGTTCAAGTGTTTTTGTACTGCATACCTAGTGCTGTTCATTTTGCAAGTCCAGGGCTGCCCACGGTTTGGATGGGCGTACGCTTTGCTGGGTGAAACACTGGCTAGATGGCAGGGCTCGGTACTGTTTAACATCTTTATTGATGATCTTGATGAGGAGATTGAGTGCACCCTCAGTAAGTTTGCAGACAACACCAAGTTGGGAGAGAGTGTTGATCTGCCAGAGGGGAGGAAGGCACTACAGAGGGACCTGGATAGACTGGATCAATGGGCCAAGGTAAACTGTATGAGTTTCAGTAGGGCCAAGTGTCAGGTCCTGCATTTTGGTCACAACAACCCCAGGCATCCCTATAGGCTTGGGGAAGAGTGGCTGGAAAGCTGCCTGATGGAAAGGGACCTTGGTGTACTCATGGACAGTCAGCTGTATATGAGCCAGCAGTGTGCCCAGGCAGCCAAGAAGGCCAATGGCATCCTGGCTTGTATCAGGAATGGTGTGGTGAGCGGGACTAGGGAAGTTATCCTGTGCCTGTACTTGGCACTGGTGAGGCCTCACCTCGAGTACTGTGTTCAGTTTTGGGCACCTCAATACAGAAAGGACACTGAAGTGCTGGAGCAGATCCAAAGAAGGGCAACAAGGCTTGTGAAGGGCTTGGAGAATATGGCCTACGAGGAGCAACTGAAGGAACAGGGGCTGTTTAGTCTGGGGAAAAGGAGGCTGAGGGGAGACCTTACTGCTCTCTTCCAATATCTGAAAGGTGCTTACAGCGAGAGCGGGGTTGGTCTCTTCTCGCTGGTGACAGGTGACAGGACGAGGGGAAATGGCCTTAAGTTGCACCGCGGTAAATTTAGTTTAGATATCAGGAAAAACTTCTTTACAGAAAGGGTTGTTAAGCACTGGAATAGGCTCCCCAGGGAGGTGGTTGAGTCACCATCCCTGGAGGTGTTTAAAAACCGTGCTCAGGGGCATGATTTAGCAGAGGGTTGTTAGAGTTAGGGTAGTTTGGTTAGGTCGAGGTTGGACTCGATGATCTTTAGGGTCTTTTCCAACCTGAGCAATTCTATGATTCTATGATTCAATTCTATCTCAAGGTGTTTGGTGCATTCATGTCCATCTGCAGAGACAAAGCTGCACTGCTGATTTTTTGGGGATCTTGCCTGCACTGCAGCTTTTTGTATCATTTGGATCAAACCAAAAAGAACTGAGAGTAGTGTGTGTCTGATTGTACCATGCCATAAACTTGCAAGAAACTGTTTTCAGAAAACACAGTACCCATGTTTTCACCTCTCCTTGCATTGTTAATGCTAGCACTGATGACAGTGTTTACAATATGAGCATCTATCTGGATTCTGTTTCTTCTTCCCATAAGCCCTCCCAAGTAATTTTTGACTTACTCTTGCAAGTTTTCTGAAAATGAATTCCAGCCAGGAGAATGCTGTGTGCCAGTGCTGAGAGAGAGGCTGCATTTCAACCATGCACGTCAGCTGTCACTGAAGCATAAGCCAGTCAGGTGGTTCTTTCTTGGATAATAATAATCAACCAATGTAGAAAGAAAAGGATGAATAAAGGGGGAAAAATGTGCTGAGAAGAAAAGTGCAGGAATGCGCACACGCTCATAATTACTATTTTGTTGTGTTCTTTTCTTTGAAGACATTTTGCATCTCAGAAGTGTTGTGACCTAGAGCTTGAAAAAAAATGATGTCAAATGATTTTATAATTATGATTCTTTTCTTTTCATAACAATGCTTTTATCAAAACATCCCTGCTGGAAGTCTTGGTTCCATTCATTCCTATTGTTATATAGAAATAATACGGACATTTCCTTAAAAAAGCAGTAGTCTGATTGTGGTTTAGATGTCAGAACTCATACAAACATTGCAACTAAAAGAATATTCATTTTGAGGTTTTTTTTTTTCCTTGTAAGATTCTATTCCATTCTCCCTTGTTTGATCAAATTAACTTTTCAGGCTTCCCAAGTGAAAAGAGGTACTTAGGTCACGCTGAAGGTAATGCCTCCGAATTATTTCCATGGAAACTACAACAGATGCAAAGAGCACAATAACACTGTTTCACAGAGGAAATTCTAAGCTACAGAGCACTATTTCTCAACATAGTCACCACCATTAGCCACGAATTTTCACTATGCATCTTCACAAGAGCCTGCATTCCACTATTGCAAAAATCTGCACCAGAAGAGGTGACCCGCTCTCTCGGTCACCACTGCAACCACCATCTTTCCCATCATCAACACAATGACTATTCATTATTTGCTTACTAAATATTGACACTGCTTATTTCAGTAAGAACTCCTTACAAAGAACTAATTTTATAGGACGAGACACCGAAAATGTTTATGTGCTATCGTTGCTATTAATACAATTTTCCATTTTACTCAATTTATTTAACATTTCCTTTTGATTCAGTGTATTGCAGAGGGAACCAGCATAGTGAATTCTCTTGCCTCTGAAGATAAATAGAATGTACTTGCACATTACTTGCAATTAAAAAGATAAGTGTGGATTTTCTACATGGAAAACATTGTAGATCATACGCTATGACATATATTATCTACAAAATTGGTCTTTATTAGTTCTGGTACTTACGAAACTATTCTTAAGAGTAGGAAATGGAGGTTACTAAATCAAAGTATGTTAGCTAATCGTAAAAAAAANGAGACTATCTTTACAGGCCACGGTGTTGAGAGTGCTGTAAAGGCTACTCCTCACTTTCCGTATGTCTTCCTTGACAGTGACTGGGGAAAGCACCTGAGGGTGACTCCTGTTCAGCCAATAGGTGCAGGCAGGACTTGATGAAGTCCAATGGGCACTGGGAAACACCAGGTGTGTTGCTGCCCCCTTTGGAAGCAATTTCTGGCTTTCACGTGTACGCTGTGATTCAGCAAGTGCCGCTGAGCAGTCCTGCTTGAGGGCTGCTGCTGCTGCTGATGCTGCTGATGCTCTACTTTCTATTTCCGTGGTCCTTTGCTCCAACTCTTTGCTTTTCTGTAGCGTAACACATGGCATTCCTTACCTGCCATCCTCCTGCTGGTCACCTGATTACTTAGCCGAGAAATACAAGGGCTAAATCTTCAGAAACAAAGAAATGAGACTAGCTTTATGTTCTCTGTGGATCTCGATTCATTATTTTTAAAGCAACAGCAACAGCAACAATTGCAACTTTTCTGCAGGTAATTATTTGTGCCATGAAGCCAGCTTTATGAGAGGATCCTGATTCTTTCTAGAATAATATGAGGTCCATCTTTTGTGTGTTGGGGCCCATGCTTGTTCTACTAGGACTGCTTGTTCTATATGACTGGCTGGTTTCTGATGGTGGAAGTGAACGTCTGATTCTGTGGCTTTCCCTAGAACCAGAAAAGGGAGCAAACAGTGTGGGTAGGGACAGCAACCCCATTTGCCTCGTCAGTAACAGAGACTTTTTTTTCTTCTCTTTTACTTTTTATTTTGTCTCAGAAGCAGACTGAGAGATGGACGTTAGTCTCCCAGCCCACCTGAGCCATGCCCTGCGCGGCTGCAGGATGCCGGCCTAGCGCGGCTTCCGGGGCCGCCTCTTGCTTGGTGGGGCTGAGTCCTGGGGACTGCTGCTGGCCCTCCTCTTCGTGGAGCGCTGGAGCCCCGCAGGCAAGCCATCCCTGCCCTAGGAGGAGGGCCCCGCTATTGTCACCTGCCCTGGCTCCTCCCCTGCGGGCACAGTGTCTGTGGTGGGGTGCCCGGGACCCCCACGAGGGATACCGGGGAGCTCCTCGGTGCTGGGGCCGGCAGGGCTGGCAGTGTGGCCGGGGCTGGAGGTAGGAGGCCCCTGCTGGGAGGCGGTGGGGCTGGGGCTGTCCGCTGGGTTGTTCCGGAGGTCCTGCAGCTGGCGGATCTTTGGGCCGTACATGGCTGCAGTGACAGTAATGAGCCTCCTCACAAAGCTCAGCGTTTGGCCTCTGAGGCATTGCCGCAGCTCCTGCAGCAAAGCCTCTTCGTTGAGCCCCAGCCTGCAGCGGAACACCATCACGATGCTCTGCTTCGTGTGCACCACCCACCACTTGTTCCCAGAGGTCCTCCTGAACTCTTGGTGGAGCCACCGGAGCAGGGCTCTGAGGTCTTCCGGATGTTCTCGGAAAAAGGCAGCCCAGACCTCAGGGGGGAAGTTGTGCTCCGGGGCCACTAAGGCCGGCTCTGCAGTCCCCTGCTCATCCTGCAGGCCGTCATCCGAATGTTGTGTGGGCTGTGGAACGGGACACTCGAGGTAATCGTCCTCTGATCTCACTGAGTATCGGATGGTCCTGACGTTCTGCCCACAGATGGCACAGCTTGGCTTCTTGTTGGCCCACCACAGTGCGCAGCCATAGCAAATTTGGTGGAGGCAGGGGGTGACATAGGCCGCGTCGTCCCGAGTCCGCCCACATATGGGGCAGATCCAGTTGGACTGCAGCTCCATGGTCTCAGGCTGCGCGGTGGGCTGGGGAGAGCTCAGATGGGGAAGCTGCTCCCCTCTCTGGCGCGGCAGTGGGCAGGTGTCTCAAACTGCAAAAGAGAGAGAGGCCGTGATCACTCTCTGTCCCCGGGGAAGGCAGCAGCTATGCCCCAATCCCTCAGCAGGAAACTCCCTGACCCCTGCTCCCCATAGGCTGCCCCGGGGCCGTGTCCTCTCACCACTCACCTCCACTGCTGCACGCACACCCCACAAGGCCCTGGCTGCCTGAGCCAGGCAGGGCCAGGGAAACACTGGTGAGGGGCACCAAGAACTGATGCCAGCAGCACCACAACACAACACAAGAATGTCTTCGATCAGTACTCCAAGTCTTGCAAGTCTGCTCGACGGGAGGCCAGGCACGAGTCCAGGCTGGACGCTGCCGACGCCCAAATTCATACAGGAGGGTCAGTGAGATCACAGTCATCTCTCTCTGATGTCACTCACAACCCCTTGGGCGGTGACCTCCCTGCCTATGGCTGCATGTATTTGGGCACCAGCCTGTGCCTCCATCACCCTGCATCCTTCCATGATTTTCCTTTGCAACGGTGATACATTTGGGAAAATAAAAGTTGCCGTTTACTGTCTCCACAAAAATCAATCTTCTGTGATGTCTTTATTCTTTCTGAAACTAGAGAGNATTCTATATGCTCAATCAAAACAGAAAATTTAATGGTAAATGAAAAATGCTCTTAAAATATTATGCATACTATGAAGATGCTTGAAACTTGGTTAGGCTAAGATTTCCTGTTTTTAATACTATGTTTTGAGGTGCTAAGGTGTTTCTTTTTTTCCTGCTGATGTGACTCTTTGAAGCATGTATTAATATGAGCAAATTCCTGATTCTTTGGGGTTTCAGCTATGGGATAGTAAACAGAAAGATGAGTAGAATTTGGTTTAGCATAGCATAGAGATTTCTCAGAAGAAGTTTTCTACAAAATGTTTAGTAATGATCATAAAAATGTATTGTTACAAATCTGATTGTGAAAATTGAGAATGAGACAATCATAAATGACATTTCTAAACTTCATCTAGTAGCACCCCACATTGGACAGTGAAAGAATTTTTCTTGTGAACAAGCTAAATTGTAAGTTTTATATTTAGTAATGCAAAATGTCATGTTTTTTCATTCATATTATTTTCCTATGTATTATATACACCTTATGTTGCAGAATATGATGTGAAAATTAAATAACATTAGGAATATAAGGGAGAATATTTTCTCTGTAAAATCTTTGTATTGAAAATCCTTTGTTTTTTTAGGAAAACATAATTTTTGAAAAAGGGAAGAATACAAAATATTGCATCAGTATACTCCAAGTCATTTTAATCTGTTCCATTGGTGAGAATAAAAACAAATGCTTATAATATTTACTGAAGGCATCATAGATAAGGATTCAGTTAAAAGAATAATCAGCATGAGCCTATGGCAGAGTAAAATCATTATTTAAAAATGTGGGTTTTTTCATAAAAGAAGAGAGAAGAAATAAACAGTGACTTTCCCTCTCCTGTTTTCTCTTGCTTCTGCAGCTTTAGGGTATTTATTTTGTGTGGTCCCCCACTGACATGAATAGGATTTGCCTAGAAAGGAAGTACAAATAGCAAATATTTGCAATAGTGTTCTTAATAAATAGTGTTGCTGTTGAACAGTCTCATTGAAAATACATCTACTGTCAGGATGGAGTCAAAAACCTTTTGGACTGATCCTTCAATTAAGTCAGGAGCGTCCAACCCTTTGGCTTGCCTGGGTTGCAGTGAGTGAAGAGGAATTGCCTAAGACCGCATCTGTGACGGCTGCTCCAAAAGTAATGCCTCCTTACTAATTCCATGGAAACAACAACAGCTACGAACAGCACAATAACAGTATTTAATAGAGCAAATTCTCAGCTATAAAACACTGTTTTCCAACACAGCCACTGCCATTAGCTGTGCATTTTCACCAGCTGTTATCAAAATCTGTACCGGCTGAGGTGACTCACTGTCACCACTGCTGAAACGCAGCACCCACCGCCTCCCTGTGCTGACATCCACTATGGGGTCTCCGTAAACATTCAGCAAGCATCGATGAATAGCAGTGTGCAATTTTTTCTGTGTGAAGAAATTCAGTTTCACACCTTTGCTCCACACGCACTTCCATGTCAGAAGCCATTGTGTTAGACTGCCCTTCTGCTGCCATCTGTCACACAGTAACACAATATAATGGAATGTTGGTGAGAAGGCTCATCTTCTACTGCCATCCCACCAGCATCTGCCTCTGACCTTGTCGGCTGAAATCACAAAATAGAAGGCATTACATTCAGAGCAGCCCTCATAAAATACATAATACAGTTAATGTAGATAAAAATTTACATAAAAAACAAAACTTTCTAATTTTTGTGTTTTTTATTGAAACATATAAACTAGAGAATCAGAAACACCATAAAACTGGTGGGATATGTGACCTTGTTTTTGTGAAACTAATGCATCAGACTGGTTCGATGGCAGTGGCTGCAATTCTTAGTGAGTTCTCAAGGGGTTTGTCAGAGATTTTTGATGAAATTTTACTCTTCCTGTGCTTCATCCTTAAAAACAGTTGTTCACAAATGTACGTACTACCAGAAAGTGGTGACATGGATAAGGTGTGGCTGTGAAGTGAGGGATATTTCTCTCTGGTAAGATGGGGCTTAAAGTCTGGTAAAGAGATGTCCACTTTTTGATTTCAACTTCATACATCCATTTGAAAGTTCCCAGGTATTGTGTTTATGTTTATTGAAAATGGAGTTGTAAATAAACCAAAAAATTGATGATTTTTTGGCAGTCTTGGTACCTGTTCTCAAATTCCTTTATCAAAACAGAAAGCACAGCTGTATCAAAATCCATCAGTTTTCTTCACATAACTCAAGTTAGTACTGCACTGTGTCCTCTCCATGCCCTGCTTTCAGCCCAGACAGTGTTAATATCTCACCAATGTTATGGACATGGTCTAGTGAGGACTATTGGTGATGGCTGGATGGTTGGACTGGATGATCTAGTGGGTCTTTTCCAACCTTGGTGATTCTATGATTCTATGATTCTTTGCTCAGTTGGTGCCTTGTGATGGTTGCGTGCCATCACTCAGGCCATGGGTTGGACATTCCTGAGTTAAGTAATAGCAGAAGTGTGGGAAAACCACTTTAAGTGCCAGGTCTGAAAGTCTGAAGCCAAAGAATAATCCTAAAAAAAATGTAGCAAGGAAAGCTTAGCTCAGAATTTGAGAAAGAGTGAAAACAAGAAAATTGTTGGTAAAACTGGAGGAGCTGCTGCTGCCTGCTTCAGTAAGCTCTTCTGGCTTCTGTAAGTCCCAGTAGGATTCTGTAGATGTCCGACTGGAGGTTGGAAGGTGATACAGAATGACAGTACAAGATTATAAAAAAATTACTAGCAGGTTTCTGAGAACTTCTTTAAACCACATAAGTCATTTCTGGATCTTGGTTTGTGGTTGTTTGTTTTTTTTTTCTCTATGAACAGGTGACAGAAATTTTTTTGAAGGATTCAAAATATGCCCATCAGGTCAATACATTTTTACACATCTTTACATGTGGGCAGGTGAAATCTCCAGCTTTTACAGTTGGAGAGCTACTCTCACAGCTCTGTGGGCAGGAATATTAACACAAACATATTCTTGTTGCCCCCAGCAAATATTTATTGTTTAGTTAAGGATTAAAAAATTGACACACTGGATCTGTCCCAGGAGTCTGGCTTTACTACCATTTTTATTCTAATCAAAATTGTCTGCTTCAGGGAAGATCAATTAAGAGTCACCTTCCTCCAAGAGTCTGGAGGCAGTTTTTGTAAATTAACCAAGTTCCCAAACAGTGCTGTGAAATAGGTAGAATAATACTTCTTTTAGGAATGAGGAAAGTGACACACTTTAGTCTCATGCCTTGTTTATGGTCACCAGGTGAAATCGTTGGCACAGCTCATTAAAAATTTTCCCGTCCTGTGTTGTTGCATCCTTTGGATCACACTCTCCAACAATTTCTTCAGCATCAGTCAAATCAAATGTTCTTTCTTTGACGTCTGTTTCTCCACGTAGCCAACTCTTCCATCAATATCAAGAGCTGTTTTCAAACTTCTTCTCCTCACTCCTTCCGCCTGACCATTTAACATTTTAAAGGTCTGCTTTGAGAGTCCATCCAACCAGCCTCTCCTGGTTCTGCAAAATATTTTGCTTCTTTGAATGACTGTCAGTTAGTAATTCACATGTCAAATGCTTCAGAGAGTTTTCCCAGCAAACCGATAGATAATAAGAAGATTTTTTTTTTTTTTTTCTGGAATTGTTCTTTATAACTTTTATGCTTTGCAAATTATGCCTGCTGAAAATCTGTACTTTGAGTTTGAGAATGTAGAGAAATTGCAGGTCATGCTTGTTTTCTACTGTTTACAGTTGATGCTACCTTCATTTCAGCACTATTTATTAGTGATTTTTTTTTGCTTTTCCTTACTTTTGTCATCCTTTCATTTCTTTGCTTGACGCTCTTTCAAAACTGTGACACCCTGTCTCTGGCTGACAGGACAGGTGAGTGTCATTCCTTGAGGAATATTTCTCCCTGCCTCGACAGAGGAGGATGGATAGAAATCCTCCTCCAGAGAGACTAAACTTATCATTTCTTTGACGTGCTTAGCCTTTGCTGACCAGACAGAATCCCATGAGCCAAGGTTTATATATGGGTGATAGCGTATTACCCTCTCATTGCTCTCTCCCCAGCTCCATTATGTTGTCCCCTTTTAGGGAAGGAGTTAGCATTTTGTTGCATGAAAGACTAGGAAAGCACAGAATTGTGTCTTGAATCTTTTTAGTGAAAGGATTAATTATTTAAAATGTCTTTTGAGCTTAATTTTAACAGTACCTTTCATAAATTTTGGAATATTACCTATTGTAACTGAAATTATTGCATCGAGATTTATGAAAATGAAGCTCAGTCCTTGTCTGCGCCTACTTTCTGTAGATTGATTGGCCATATTGTTATTTAGCATCTGACAGAGCAGGGAAGAATATTAGGCATGAAACATTAATCAGGAAATTATGCATTGCTTTCACAATTAATGTGCAACTGGACTTCACTTTGTAATATTGTATTAGCTCTTAACATGCAAATTATTGTAGGTAATTACCTCATTTTTCAGTGGCCATTTGATGGATTGAAGTTTCATACAGAATGTTCTGTGTAATTTAAAATCTTGCAATGATTTGCTTCTTTCCTTTTTGGTAATAATTTTAGTTTTCTTTATCATACACCAGGCATGAGGAGCCTACAGCACTGTAAAGCCTAATGTAGGAAATTCAATTTTTCAATTCTTTTAGCTGTAACTGGAGTTGACAATTTGGTCAAGTTTTGTAGTAAAGACGTCTCTTGCTGCAGTATGTTCAAAACAATAAATAAATTAATAAATAGCCCATGGTGCTATTTATAACATATTCCTTTTGTTCTGTGATATATATTAATGTATTATGTTCAGTACTCTGCGATCAATCAAGTCATATGTTTCAATTGGAATGATACAGTTATATGATTAAATGTTAAAATGCTTCAGTAGATTTAAATTTAACAGTCCTGGGCTTTTCTCTCTTTTTCTTTTTTTCATTTTCTTCTTGGTGTAATGTTCACATTGCTACATGTCAGGAAGTCATTATCTTAACATATACAGTCTATTAGCAGGTCTCTGACCTGTGGCAATATTTTGACACATTTGAATACCTCTGAAAATTTAGATATTCTTTCTTCGTGTTTTCTGATCTAACATGTCAAATAGTCACAAGAATTTGTTGTGATCTAGTCTAGTCAAAATCCTGCTTCTGTAAAATAGCTCCTCCATAAAAGTCAAGCAATACAATATTGAATGCCTATATTTAAATAGATTTTAACAGATAATAAAACTCTTGAGATTAAAATAGTTTCATTCACTGAGACAGTTTGCTCTGCAGCATGCAATTTGTGTCACATTATGTAAAATACATTTTAAAAAAAGAGATTTGAAATAAAAGCACAAATAAAAAGTAACTTATAAAATGAAATCAAGTCAAGTAGAGAATGAAAGTGGGATATGATATCCTGCCTTTAAATAGCGTCTTTCTATGGCTTTATTTATGTTCTCTCCTGCCTGTGTGACTGTGACACTCAAATTTCAAGCCCTGCTACCAGAATTTCTCTTTTCCAACATCTTCTATACTTTTCCTATTTTAAAAGAAAGCTGAAGAATTAGAGTATGTCAAGCATGAGAGAATTGCTTTTGCCTTGGTAGGCAACAGTTTGGCATTTCACACTATATGGCTTACATCACATAGTTGGCTTAACAGCACAAACTTGTGTATTGTGTCTTTCGTGATAAGAGCTACAGTCTGTCATTTTCTCAGAAAATATTTAAATGGATGTATGAATCATTTTTTCTCCCATCTAATGCTGTAGTGGAAATGCTAAGTCATGTCTTGAAGCAGTGATTGAGCACCTGGTGGGAAGGCAGGGCCAATCCAGGGGAGCTCAGTACATGCAATTCACCTGGGAGACCAGAAGGGATGGAACCAGGATCTGCCCCTTCCCAAACCTCATTTAAGGATTGGCAGTGGAGGCAAAGATATCTTGTTGGAGATTCCTGCATACTTGAGGTTTTCTGAATGTAAGCAGTTTCTTTCCTTTGTTTTTGTGCCCATGGCTGTTGCATTTGAGCATGTCCTCACTTGCTGCAATCTATGACCTTGCTATTCTGTTGTTATTGCTGCGCTTTCTCTCACGTTACAAACACCAATGTCAAACCTGCTGTTACTTGGTTTTTAGTGCCTTGCAAGCAATTTTTATACAGAAAGTATGGGATAGTGAACTGATGAAAGTACTGTTTCTTTCCCAGCGCTTAATAAGTAATGGCAAGAAAATAGATGAGAGTAGTGATCTGTGAATGATGTGCTAATTAACAATGCGTGAAGTTGGTTGATTTTCAGTGATGGATGTATCTTGTAGAGCTGGATAGTTTAGGGAACTTCTTCTAAAGCAAATGCTTACAGGAAAGCTGGCTATCTGTGCCAACTACAACTGTGTTTATATTTTAAGAAAGAGGCACACCTCATGTCAGTGTGTATGGAGCTGGAAGGTATCTACTGAAAAAAAAATTTGGGACGAGCTCATTGAAGTTAACGTTCTCTGCATTCCTCCTTTGCCCAGCACAAAGTCAAGCATTGGAACAGGTTGCCTAGAGAAGTTGAGCTGTCTGTCCCAGGAGATGTTCAAAAAATGTGTGAACGTGGCACTTAGGGACGTGATTTAGTGGGCATGGTGATGGTGGGTTGGCAGTTGAACGTGATGATCTTAGAGGTCTTTTTCACCCTTAATGATTCTGTGATTCTATAGAAGGTATGCAGTGTGCAGGTAGTACTAATGACATTGGACTCCTCACCCAAATAAAATAGTGTTTAAGAACGAAAGAGCAACAACAGGAATAAAATTTCAGATTTTGTGTTCTGTAATCTGAGCAGTAAGGATAATTGAAATAGGTAGCTAGCAGTCAAAATACTTCACTATTATTCATAGTCAGTGACATATTTTGTAGTTATCTCTAAATATTTCAGACTAAATGAGAAAACAAGCAGAACTATCTTTCCCATGACCTTATTTCTCTGAAAAGTAGAAATTGGTTTAAATGCCTCTTACAGTTGTGTGAATAGAAATTCAAATGGGAGGTGAGTTGTTATTTAGTTCATGACTATGTATGCTGATCCCTATGCACAGCAGAGAAGTGCCTTATGAAAATACTTTCTAGATCTAGAAAGTAGTAGTTCATGCTTCTTCTCAGGTAGGCAAGTCTCCAATTTTATAGTGGTTAATAGCTTAATAGAGAGTACTGTAAACTCTGTCCTGAAATAAAAAATAAATTATTTCAATTGTTATTATTTAAGCTTCAGGTATATGACTTGATAACTTTGGATCATGCTTGTTTATATGCTAACAGTGTGAGAGACTGAATTCTTGGAATATATCTTGATAAATATGTATGTTGACTGCTTCACCCAAGCAATGATTTGCTCACAGGTAGAAAATACATATTGAAACTTCTATTTCAGTAGTTAAATAGGTGAGATTTCACTCAAAATATATAAAACAAGGACTTTGATTATTGTCTCTGCTGTTTGTGCTCTCTTTGAGATCTTAGGAGGCATCTGTAGCCTCAGCTGTGTACAAGCGGTATGTTCCCCAGTAAGACGATTTCAGTATCAAGTTGTGGAGGATCAGCGTGAGATGCCTCTCACCTCCCATTTGCCACTCTTTCTTCTGAGAGTATGGTTTTCACCCTGGCCTAACATTATGTGGAATGTAAAGTCATGTATAATGCCACTCTGTTGTTAAGGCTGGGGAAGCAATAGTTATCAGCATAGCTAATACTTCAGAAATAAGATCTGAGAAACAAATAAGAAAAAGAGGGGAAATAAATCATTACAGAGGTAAGAACAATTCAAACACTTCTTCTTTTAAAGTCACGTTCTTAATTAAACTCCTTTTTAACCTGTTCTGATCCTCAAAGTAATATTACCTTCAGAATGCGGAGCATTCTCTGAATCTCAGGCTTTGTGCTTCCTCTTAATTATATTTTTTTTATTGCTAATTAAACTGCTCTACTTGTGATATTTCATTTAAAATTAATGACAGCCAACCTGACAGAGAATTTTGAAATAAAAAATATAGGCCAAGTAGCTTTTCTGTTGACTTATCAATTAAGGTTTTTCACAGGAACTGATTGCCTCAGTTCCCAGAAACATTTGAACTGACACATATTCCATTCTGTCAACATTAGAAATGCAACTCAGATTCATTAAAGTGCTTTAACTATTTTTTTCTTCCTGAAGTCATTCTGAAGTCAAAATAGATCGGATGTTTTATATTTGATATAAATGTGATAGTATCTCATGAATCTGTCTCCTATCTGCATAGACCTATGGGCCATTGAGCCTCTAACAGAAAACATTTACAAATAATCTACACTCTAGTTCACTCTACCCAAATATTAAAGCAGGTTACTACGGTATGGATGGAAAAGGTAAGGCAAGGGTTCGCTGGAAACCGAACAGTCTGACACAGAACACTTATAATAGGTTCTAGTATAAGTAAATGGTTTCTAAGACCTTAAGTTATCACACTCAGTCACAGAATGCCTCTCAGAATCATTGTCATTTTTTTTGCCTATCTGGTCAGATGTAATTCAATCTTGTGTTTTGAATCATACAAAAAGTTACACTTTATTATGCATCTTTCATTGCCACATCTACTCTGTCCACAGTTTGGTTTTGGATTACTAATATTTCTCCTTCCCTTGTGATGTTCAGAACTGCCAAAAATGAAACAAACTGATTGCTATGGCAATATTGTGAGTGAATAGTCAAGTCATTTATGCTCAGCAGGAACTTGTCCCTGGTGAGGCATGTAGTAACACCAAAGAGTTGTCACTGCAGTGAGGAAGGCCAACTTCTTACTGAGCAGCATCACTGGAAGTGCAGCCAAAAACTACAAGGAAGCTTTTCACTGGCACTTGTGACACCATATGTAGAATCATAGAATGGCCTGGGTTGAAAAGGACCACAATGATCATCTAGTTTCAACCCCGCTGCTGTGTGCAGGGTCGCCAACCACCAGACCAGGCTGCCCAGAGCTACATCCAGCCTGGCCTTGAATGCCTCCAGGGATGGGGCATCCACAACCTCCTTGGGCAACCTGTTTCTGTGTGCAGCTTGGGGTCCTTAGTAAGGGAAAGGTATGGGTGTATGAAAGAGTTAAGTGGAGTGCCGTTTCTGGTTAATATGACATTATGGGAGAGCCCATTGAAGCCCTATTTTTTGCTTAGTTATTTTAACTATATTCAGACTGGATAAATTGGTGAAACAGATAGAAAATTCTCTGGGCTCAAAGGACTCAAGCAGTAAAACTGATGGCCACTTACAATCACTGCAACTCAGGGATCAATGCTGTCTAATGTCTTCGTTAATAAGTTGGAGTACAAGTAGCTGAGAGCATAAAGTGTAATGTTGAAGCCATAGGAGGAGAAGGGAAAGGGGGGATACTGTTGCTGTTTACAGCTGTTTGATGAGAGGATATAGAGAAGAAGAAATTATAGTCTTAGAGTCCCTCAGTGAAAGGAGAAGAGGCATCAGTCATAAATTGCAACCTTAATACCAGTTTGATGGAAGAAAAATTTTTTCACAATGAGTGCGACTAAAACTAAATCTGTTCGGTAGTGCTGTTGACTCTCCAAAATGTGACTGAATGGAACTCTGAGTAACGCAATCTACTGAGAATCATCTAGGCTGCAAAAGACCTTCAAGATCATCAGGTCCAACCTTCAGACTGGAAAGGACTTGGGCTGGAGGTCCCTTCCAACCTGAATGGTTCTATGATTCTGTGAAATGTTGTTACCTTAAGTTATAAATAGAAATTCAAATCCATTATCAATAATGACATTTCTTATAAAACGTTTATGGATATTTTCGTAGATTTTTATTGAGATATTGGATAATTTGCTGATTCCACCATATTTTCAGTGTGGCTGAATTCAATTCCTTCTGTTTAAAAACGAACAGTTAAGATATACAAATAATGTCTGTCATTCAGAATGCGTATTCCAGTACAAATTAATTTTATGGCAAATGAACAAACCCAAGAAAAATAAAAGCAAAAGAAAATGAACTAAATTTCTCTCTACCAGGATCTTTAGCCCTCTACTCCTCTTCCTTCCTCTGCTTGACCCTCTGTCCAAACAACTCTCATAAGCGTTGACAGGATTGTCAAGTTTAGTTAGCTTTCAAGTCTCCTGGCATCCTTTCCCTTGTCAGCAAGTGTATGAGGGAGTGCTAAGCTATTATGAATCTCATTGTAATCCATCAGATGTCCAGGAGCATCTGAGACTTACAGCAGTGTCCAAGTCCAACAGAAGCTTTCAGTTCAAGTGATATGTATGATTATGTGAACAAGGGAACATTCTTTGTTAAATCAGTACAGAAATATCTCTTTTAGAGAGCTAATGTCAGGCGTTAAAGGAAAAAAGGGTATCTCTAAGAATGTGTAGGGGTCACTAGGGAAGAAAGATATAGTAGGAAGTTTAAAGCAATATATAGATAATGAAGAAAAATTAGTGTTTTTAATATCCATGAAAGCATACTGTTGAGTACTCTTGAGCTGATGCAAAATTATATTTAGTTGAAAGATGGCATAGAACTGGCAAGAAATTTTTACTATCAGTAAAAGCTTTCAAGGTTTAATTTTGGGTATTTATTTTAAATTAGTATGAAAGCTTCTGGAAAAGACATTAACTTGTCAATAGCCAACCACCAACAGCTTTCATTCCTACTTTTTGTTTAACTGAGAATATTAGCTATTCAAAATTTTGACTTTCACATCCAATCAGATCAAGATGTCAGCTCCCATTCTGCACTTGTTAAATTTTCAGTCAAGCACCTTCACACTTCTACATGCATGGAAAAAGGATTTCCATAAATTATGAAAAATGTACTCTTCTGAGGAAGGGGTGGGAGGTATGGGTTGCACAAAGAGAGAGAGAACCTGATGTTTCTAATATGTAGGAAGTTTAGCATTCAAGGCCTTTTTTGAGTGAAGCTTGAAGGTTAGTTCTCTCTCTTCTGGGCTACTGGTTCTTTGAGTGATAGAAGAGAGGTGATGTGTCAGAGTGTCTTCTCTTCTTCTGCTCAAGTGTATTGTTAAATGAAGTATGTGTAATACGCATGTGGTGACTGGAGGTCAAATTCAAGAGTCTGGATTCTCTGTCTTTATTCATGTAACCCGGTTCGCTTGTTCTCCCTACTCCCTGTGAACTCACAGTTAAACCTACCTCAATCAGATAAGAATAATGGTTAGATCAGATGTGCAAGTCTGAGTTGATGTCACTTTCTGTAGGTTCTGTGATTCTGTGTAGTTTATAAATTTCTGTTGGTTGCTTGCTTAAGCCCTAGTCAATGCTTTTCAGAGGTATATTGTTCTTACTTTATTAGGTTCCATCAGCAGAAGTTGCTACACCTTAAGCTGTGTTTATAAGACTAGAAAGCATAAGTTCTTGCACAAAAGTAAAAAAGAAAGAGAAATAGTTTGTGGAACTGTAGATTGAGCTAAGATACAGAGGATAATATCTTCATCACACAAACTTCCCTTGAAGCCAAGTATTGTGTGTATTAAAGCTAAAAGACTTAGGAAACTCTTAATGCTCCCAATTAAGAATTTTCTTACTTCATAATTATTTTACCACTGTAGTCTGCATGGAGAACAGTGTCTCACATTACTTCGTTCATAATTTAGGACATTACTCCTCCATTCATGGGCTGTTTCTGAAAATTAAGTGCCCATGTCTGAGAATATTTATTCAGCTGGTTTGTGCATTAAGTCTTCCTGTCTTCTCTGTAGAAGGGAGGATTTAATTGTTACAGAAATATGTTGAGAAATGAAGACTGCAGCCCAAATTATAATTGTTTTTTCTGCATCTTCTCCAGTTGCTTACATGGTTTATGCTTGTAAATTGAGTTTTAATGAAATCCAAGTGGGGTAACAGTGTGGAACATCAGAACTGCAATTGACTGGAGAAGGTTGAATATCTCCAAGGAAATCACTTCACTTGAGCAATAACTGTGGGATGTTATGTGACATGCACAGAAACATCACTCAATTACTGAACTTATCTCAAATATGAAAGGAACAGAAAATTTATCTCATAATAAATTGAACTTATTGTATTTTTCCTTAGGATGACTGCTTTTGAAGTTTTTTCCTTGTAGTATTATTACTTAGTATTTACTTTTCAGATGAGCAGCTGTTGCATGTATTACAGTTTATGTTCCCTTCACAAATGTTTTGTACTCTGGCTGCCTGAAATCACCAAACTGAAATTTCAGGTATATTTTGATACAGAGGGATTCTGTGCTCTGAATACATGGCTGTGAATGTTATAAAACACTGGTTTTAAGTTTAGTAACTTTAGAAGTATGTTAAGTTATTTGTAGAACTTGAGGGAACCTTGACGTGTGTCACAGGGTTATCTAGATCTATCTATATCCGTGACAGGGGGGCAGTAGGCCCATGGGCCCCCTGGCCCCCAAAAATGGGAAAGGAAAAAGGGAAAGGGTGGGGAGATGGGAGCTGGGCTCAAAGACAGAACAGCAGCAACAATCTAATGAGGAAAACTAAATTTTACGAACTATGATATCGGAATGCGAGATAACACAATATAATACAATCTAATTGAAATTGAGGCTAATAAATCAAAATAAGAGAGAGTGTTTCTGAAACCATAAGGCCTACTTTTGAACTGAAGGTGCACAGCTTGGAAGCACACCCACACCCTCTGCCAGGCAGTGGGAGAGAGAGCTCCTGTCTGAGAGCTAGATCCTGTGACTTCCATGACATATCTTCCTCTCGGACCGTGATGTCCCCTGGGATATGTAGTTCTTCTCTTTTGAGAAGCAGGTATCTGGAGAGTTGTCAGTCTGGTACTAGAGTATTAACTCTTTAATTACCCGTGCCTTACATGATGTTATGATCTGAAATACCGATAGCAAAATTACAAAACCATGACAACATGATTTTAAATTTCATACACAGTTCAGTTCTTGGTGTTTGCTAGAAACATACAGGTTATATTATACTGTGTAGCATGCAAATGCAGTATAATGCCTTAGCTCTGAAGTTACATATTTGTGTTATTCTAAATATATCTGCCCTTCTGTTGTTTCTTTCTTGTCAGTCAAATTTTTAAGAGAGTAGCCATCATCTTTCAGTGATGAAAGAATGAATTAGAGCTGATTTGGTACGTGGAAGATAGCTTTAGCATAGGTATCTCCTTAAGTCATGTTGTCACTACAATATTCTGTCTAGACTGTGTTGATGGTCTTTTTCCAACTAGGATTTACCAGAGTGGAATGAGAGCAGAAACAGGTGAATTTCAGCCCCCTCATGAAACTGTCTGGAGAAGGTTAAAAAGCTGATGTAGACTGACAAATTAGGTTTTTCATAGTTCTAATGCTCCTGATTTGACAGATGTAAGAGGATTTACAAAGCTCTTGCCCCAAACTGCCTGGGTTTGGGTTAAGAATAAATGCAAAATGAACCATGACTTAAATAAAGAAATTAATATAGTTAGTGCACAAATTACTTTTTCTCAGAGTGAGTCTGTGAAGCTAAATCAGACTTGTTTTATCTTCTAGGTGCTTGTTCTTAACTGTGTGATGCATATGTAGATTGTTCCTATAAACAAAAAGAACTGACTACCTCACACCCAAGGAAGAGTGATAAGGCTAATAGTATATTGAAGGCTGTATGGTAACTGCTGAGTCGTGGCCTGAATAACTGACTGAGCACCTGGGGAAAGGACTGGGTCAGCCATGGGAGCACACGTGAAGGAATTCACCTGTATGACTGGAATGGGTGCAGCCTCACTGCACCTCTCTTAGACTTCATTTAAGGGCTGACTGCCAGTGGGGATGGATCTCTTCCTGGAGATCCCTCCTTGGTGAACCTTTCCCCTGTGAACCTAGAATCTTCTGATACAGGTGAGCAGTCTTCTTCCCTTCCTTTACTGCACCCTTCTATTGTGCTGGTCTTTCTGTCACTACACCTTTGTTGTAGCGCCTTTCCTATCATACTGATCTGTCCAATTGCTACGAAGGCGATCTTTCTTTTTCATTAGGATTCTCTGTGACACCTGTTACACAAGTGTCATTAAACATCTAAAGAGCATATCTATTAATATGAATCTATTAGGATCATGGGCTAGAACATCTACGTGATAAGAGCTGAATGCTGGAATGGAAATAATCATATTTTGTACTAGAGACTTGTGTTTGACTCTATAAAAGCAATGTTTCTTCTTACATATTTGAATATTGGACACATAATCTGCATAATAATAACATCTTTAATAAATTTGTTATGGCCTAAACTATAGAATTCATTATGTCTGTGAAAAAAGATTATGAAGGTATTTGTAGAAAAGAAATCGTAGAACTGAAATTAGAAATTCAGGTTCTACAATTTAATAACATTCATTACCTGAAAACATTAATTCAGATGACAAAGCATTTAATTTTAAAGGAAAATTACATACCCCAAGGTAAAGCAAATACAAAAATAGAAACATAAATGTAACGTCTGTTGCAGTTGTGGTAATTTCAGTGCATAAGATCTCCGATCATCTTCAGCAGTGCCAGTGTCAGATGGGTACATTAGAGGATGGGTGAAAAAATAGTCAAAGGTTCTCAAAACATCCCTGCAACAACTGCAGCTTATGGCAGCAGATGGTTGATGGACTTGCTGAGTCTTTTAGTAGCCTTTGTGTCCCTTAAGTCTGTGAATCTGTGTTGGCTTAGAACGTGTTAACTTCTAGCGTCTTTGAACAGGACTGCGTGCAACATCCAGCGTACAAACCCTTAGAAAGGGACCGAAAGATAGAATGCCTTTTCTAACATTTTCTCTTTACTCCCCTTGGAAGAAGCATTCTTTCTAGATTTCCACTGTTGGTTTCTTATTATTTTTTCTATTTCAGTGGCCAGAATGCATTGCTCATACTATTTCTGTCACCTCAGCAGAGATTCAGCATGTGAATCGTGTTTCCCCTTTTTCTTCACACAACCTCCCTTACTGAGCTACTTGGCATGCTGATGACCTTTTGGTCAACTCTTTCAAAGGCTGTCCAATCTTTCTGAATGGAAGATGTTTTTTCCCAAAACTGTGGGAAAATATCCTTTGTTAATATCATCTTTATCTCTCTATAAATTTCTTCCAATTAGGGTGCAATGAGGTAAGAATTTTAGTTAAAATGAGCGGTTTTAATTTAAATGGATGGATTACATGAAGCTAAAGGCTCACAAAGGCAATGGAATTAAAACAAAAGTTTATCTAGAATATCATTCCTTTGTACAGTTATTGTGTATAAAGTGACATAGTGGTTTCCATGTGTTTTGGATTTAAATATTCAAATCTATTGATGTCTGAGGGCTATAACTCAGTACAAATTTCAAACAAAAGTATTTTACCAAGATTAACATCATTATCTTAAGTAGTATCGTGTTGATCTACTGGAGGGCAGGGCAAGTTCACAGTAAAATATTTTAAATTTTCATGTCAGCGCTACTTTGTGTGGAAATACAATTAAGTGCAATTGAAAGCGAAATTAAACCTAGCTAATTTAAATGCATTCTAGTATGAATATTTTAAAACAAAACAAAGGCGCTAGTGAATGAAAGAAAAGCATTTCTTGCTATCTGCCTTGCAGTGTTTGGAGGCGTTGTATAGATCTTTCTGGGTTTGCTGGGAGAACGAACAAATCAACTATTCATGTTTCCGGAGCATTAAAATATTCAACTTGTTGATTTACTCAGGGTGTGTCTGTAGTATTCTCTCTTGAATTCAAAGCAGATGCTTGACTGGTACAGTTAAATTATACAGACTGTGTCGTAGGAGACAGTGGATTACTCTTTGCTTATTATCATGGAAGGATTTTAAAGAATATTAGCTCATCATTTGCAAAATAAATAGATGAAATAATGTTTATAAAAGAGGAGACCGGTCATGTTATTATAATCCTTAAGAATAGCAAATATTACCCTTGAAAATGCTGGTGAAAATAATTCTTTCTGAACTAAAAATTTTTGTTAAACTTAGTTTATCACTTCACTTAATAGACAGAGAGAAAATTCTGTATAATTGTTTCCTTTTTATCTTAAGCATTTATTTTTCAGTGCATTGAACATAAACTCATTTTGAAACCTTAATGAAAACAATATATCACTTACTTAGAATTTTATGTAAAATCTAGGAAATCTTACAAATTAAACAGTCGTGGAAAGATGTCAAACTGTGGAAAAATTCAGCCCTGGAAACTTATCTTGTACATCTCTCTGGACATATCAAAACAATGGAAAGTAATAAGGGAATTCATAGTAATATTTTTGTTCCTCTTTAAAGCATATGCTATGACTGGTACACAGGTCAAACAATCTTTTGCTTTTTCTCTGAACATCTTCTCAGACAAGGAATATGAATCAAGTTTTGTTTGTTGACATAGATTATTTTTTCTCATGTTCTCCTTCCCTCAGCAGCCTATCTTCCCCCCTTCCTATATGCTCAAAAAGAAACACTTGGCTTTATTTCTATTTACTTTACTGTAAATGTTAGAAATTTATGAAGCGTTATGGATATGATATCGTAACTTAAGCGTATCTGACTATTCAAGAAAATTTTTCTAATATTCAAGTGCTTCTTTGCCAAACTCTTGTTTTGAAGACCAATTAGTTTCTAATTACAACTTGAATGTAGTTGTTCAGTTTGGAAGATAATAATTGTAATGATCTGTTTCATTTAAACATGAAGAGCTGTATGATATTTGAGGGAGGGAGCAGAGGAATGAGAAGGAATTCCTTGGCCGAACATTATACAGCATTTTTCTGTGCTCAAGAAGTACATTTAAAATTCAGTGTCTCTAAACAGTGAATTAAGTAGGCTATCTATATGGCTAAGAATTATTTTGTTCATGAAATGACAACTTCAGTGATTATTTCTGTAACTGTGTTTGGGAAAGATAGGAAGTCAGTGGTTGAAGAATACATCTTCAGTGAAGAGACACTCTCACATTGCAGTCACCCACATTACTGGGCCAGTCCCTGTGCTTACAGGGGTTTTAGTTACAGATGCCTAAGCTCTCCTGGCAATGTTGTTTTAAGCAGCAGATTTCTGAGTGCAAACCAATGAAATGCAACAGAAGTAACTAGTGAATCAAAACAAACAAGCAAACAAAGTTATCCCCACTTAACGGCTCCTGTTTGCCTGCAGTAATGTTTTTATTGGAGTTGAAGCAAAGGCCAGGTACAGAAACAACTGACTTGTAGGCATGTGTTACATTTTGCCAATGCTATGCAGTGGGATGTGATATATATTCTGAATACACTGTTGTTGAATTTACCAAAATGTGTCTGTTGGTACCTTTAAATGTGCTTTTTTGAATTCCAGGAGTCCAGCATGGTATGAAATGACTCTGAAGTTTGGGTTTCTGACAGCCCATTTGAATGAAGTCTGGCATGGTATTGAGAGTATGAAGGTGGCTCTTGGCCACTTTTATGTAACCAAAAGTCATTTAGGCTCATCATACTTACTATCTGTAAATATTATTTCTAGTGTTCTGCATGCAAAAGCTTTGCAGGGCTGAGAACTGTCAAGAAGATCATGTTGATTGCAGCCAGCATCCTCTTTCTGCTCTCCTTGTGGGACAGTAAGAAACTTGTATTGATGCAACAAGCTGCAACTTTCTTTCTGATGTTTGCTTTTAATATTGTTTATAGTGTAATAGAAAGTCTTGAATATACTTCTGTCCTAGGAAATTCCTTTTCTACTCAACTCTAGGTGTAATACAGTATATAGATTGTCTGAACCATGCTTGGATAGGAAGTGAGAGGAGAATTTTAAATCAAGTTCATTTAAAGTTGATGAGTAATACTGATACACACAGTGAGAATAGCCATCCATTGCTTCATGTGGTTTTTAATCTTGTGAATTTTGTTTTAGAAGAGAAAGTGGCTTTCTCTTAATTCATTATGTTGCATATAAATGAAAAGTAGGCAACAGATAAATATCTGTTGTCACGACAAAGAAAGCAGTTGTAGCATTTACAAGGAAGAACGCTAACTTGTGTTTACTATTTTATTATTGCTTTCACATCCTGAGCTAAGCAAAATTATTCATTGTGGGTTATATTGTTTGTTTCTATTAGCACATGAATCAAAGGAAGTTCGGCTCAGTGAAACAATGGGAAAAAATGGATGTCAGTGTCCATGATTAATTTAAACAATAAGTTATTGAGTGTCCAAAAATATATTTTAATGTCAAACATGAAAAGAGGTACTGTGTAATATAACAATTTTCAAACAGTGGCAGTAGCTCTGAGATTGCTCATAGCATTAAATAAAAATGTTGCATCTGTTTGAAAAGAGATCAGGGTTTAAGTTCCCTGGGGGCAGGCAGGGAAGAAAATGATATGTGCTAAGGGCACATAAATGATTGATTCTAGTCACACGAAATCAGATCTCCCAGGGATCAGTTAGCGTCTCCGGTAGAAAGGTTTTACACATTTTTTTGTTTTTCTTACAAATAAATCACAGATAAAACAAAAAGTGTTTAGAGTCATTCAGCTTATCCCAGCTGCACTTTAAATCTGCTATGGATTGCAGAGGAACCAGGGAACAAAGCCACAGTACTTATGGAAGTGCTTATCAGCAGTGTGGAAAGCTCTGTGGAAACACATCTGTACAGCTCCTGGACTAGGCTCACTTCTTGTACAGACTGTCATTTATATTTGTTTGGTGTTCTATGTAAGCTAATATGTTTCTGTAAAAATCTAATTCTAGAGACCCATCTATAGATAAATCCAAGCATCTGTAAATCTGTGCAGGCAAACAGTTTTTGCTGGCTACAGGCTGAGCATGTGGGCCTACTGGAATAAAGGTATGTCTGGTATAATCTGCACTGCACCTGTATTATATTGGAGATTTACTCCAGGCATCCTGACCCCCTCATCCTGTGCTCATAAGGAGGAAAATTCATTCAGTGTATTTCAGTTTCTGAAGAAACAAAACATTTTCGTTTGCTTGTTTTCTTGTCTTATTCATGGCATCTTCCAATAACCATGCTTCTGGGGCAGGAAGATATTCCAATTGGAAAAAAAAAAGTTCAGATTGTTATCTGGATTCAGTCTATTTCCTCATTCTTACTTATGTTCTGATCCTCCTTTCAAATCACTGGAAAAATCTCCTCTAGTAAAGAAAAAAGTTGTGTTAGATCATGTAATCATGGCATGGAAGTGAATAATTTCTGCTTCCAAGTATGATTGATCAGGAATGTCTCTTGTTGAAGGCGAGTACAAGTGTGCTGCAGTATGCAGATTAATTGCCAAGACCTCTGAACTTGGCACAAGCTAATACAGTAACATTCTGATAGTGTATTAATGCTTTAAAAGCAAAAGGCTGCTCTTTCAGCCTAAGGTCTTCTCAAGGAGATCTCCATCCCACAGTCAGTGCAATTCTTGGCAGGGTGCTTTCCACTGGAGCTGTGAAGCGATTAGTTTATTTGAAAATGGGTGGGTTTTCCTCAGCTTTGTCACTTGACAAGTTTGGCTCAGAGAACAGTCTGGTTTGTTACTTCAGGTGTCTGAAGAATGGACCACCAAGGGACTGCAAAAATGTTAAACTGAATCTGCACCCAGCAAGCAGATAAGACATGAAAATAACCTGTCTGATTGTGTCCTCTTAATCTCAGTAACTTATATTTGTTCACATATTTATGTATTTGCATTATATAATGCATCTCTGTATTGTGTATATTCTATGTATGCCTTTTATAAAACGAAGATTGGATATAATTTTAGATACTTCTTCACCTCAAGCCACAGCTTAAAACAGCATCGTATCTAATTGCAGCACTGATCTCTGAAGAGGAATTTTAATTCAGGTCAGTTCCAGTATTTTTAATATTTAGTTAAGCCCAAGGTAAAATATATCCAAATGGCCTCTGGGTGAATCTGAGCTCACATGTTGTGTTCTGCTAAGTGAGTAAATAGGACGCCAACTACTGGAATGCTGTAAAGAGAATGGCTTGACTTGTTGTTTCTGCCTCTTGTATGATTGATTTTTATGAGTGATAAATATGTAGATATGATATGCTCCTGAATTAGGTTAGTATAATACTACATTCAACTGTGATATTGAGTATACTTTTGAAAGATGGAGCCCTAAAGAGAATCATTACATCCTTTAAATTATTATTTAAAAATACTGTTTCGTTCAGAACACTCATTTATTGAAGTGTTTGTTAGGGGAAAAAAAAGTTTAAAATTGCTAAAATGTATTTCTACTTCTCTAAATCTGAAAATTAACATGTATACTGACATAACTGATGGAGAACAGGGCTTTTTGATTGTTATCTTTAAATTCTGAATTCTGCTCTACAGTAGAATTTTATTTCATCAGTAATTCTGTACCCTTTGGCTGTGATCTTATCTCTATTTCCTTTCTAAGCAGTAATATCATCTTTAGCACTATAGTATGTGATCATAACAGGAAAAAATAATTCCTGCTATTCTGATTCATGCTGATACTTCACAGGCTTTTGAAATAGTATGAAGTGAAATACAATAGCTTCTATCAAAAGAGTGTTGAGGATCTAGAACACTTCTAGGTGGAGAATTGGACATTTAGCAGGTGTTCACAAGAAACCAATTGTCTTCTGTTAACTTCATACATTTCCATTTCTTCTGAAGGTTTTCTTGAAAATACAGTAACAAGTACAAAGAGAAATTTGAAATCTACCATATCAACTATCATTTTTCACCCAGACTCTGATGGATGACCAAATGAACTATACCTACATTTTACGCACTACTTGTAGTCTGAGACTGAAGTGTTTCTGGTTTTTGAGGATCTGCATTAACTGATGCACGTATGGACAATTTCATATATTAGCTCTTTCTTTGCCCTTTTACTTCTTGGGGAAAAAGTAATATATCAGTGAATGGAAACTAGCTTTAGATTTTTTGATTACTTAAATTAATCCCAGGAAAGGTGTGTATGCTTTGGTAAATTCAGAATTCCATATGGTCAGTGATAAGAGGTCTTAGTCTCTTCAGTAGGGATTTAGCAGAACATTATGTAAATATGTAAGATTCCCAGCCACTACTTCAAATACGTATTTATTCCCACAGCTGTATTTAAAGAATTGTGGCTATTTTATGGCATGATCAAGCAAAAGCAGAGAACTGCAAGGAGATTAGCTAATTTTGTTATGCAGAAAACGTAATACAGAATAATCCTTGAAAACAGTTGGATGTAAAATTCAAAAGCTTAGGAAACTGTAAATGTTTTGAAATTGATGAATTTCTAGCTACGGTGTTCTATAATTTGAAGATCAAGATAACTTCAACTAAAAACAACAAAAAAAGATGGGTACAGGGGAGAGAATCATGTCTGCTGTGCCATTTACAGCAATACTTTTTAATCAGCACTCAGGCAAATAAAAGGTTGTGTGATTGTTGTTGTTGTTGTTGTGTTTGAATGGTAGTCAAATTCCAATTCAATTCTAGAATAAGTTTCCTTACCATCATAAAATAATCCCAGTAAGTAGAAAATTTGCTTGTGCATTGTTTGCCTTATCACATCTACTAACCAGTGAAGAACATGGTAGCAGGTGAACACTTAATCATTCTGCACTCTACAGTATGATAGTCTGGATTTTGGTGTGTTGTCTCTCTTAGTTTTGCAGTGTACAGTCAGATCTAGAAAGTGAAAGACATATATAATATTAGATTAATTCATCCAAATTTTGAAGTAGTACATGAGTGCACTTTGCTTGCACAATGCAGCCTCTGTGTAAGGACTGACCTCGGGGTCAGTTCCATTAATGTGATAGAAGTTATAATCACTCTTGTGAAATGTTTCTTTTCAAGATCAAGTAATAGAAAAGTCCTGGACTTTGCTGAATGTTCTTGTGCGTACGTGACTATGCTGCTACTTGGTTTACTGTTGAGAAATAAGTACTTAAGTTTTATTCCATTTACTTACATTGGATACATATTCAAGTGTCTTAAAAGGTTTTAGGCCAGTCTTCAAGATGAAAAATGCCATCGGTTGTAGTAGTCTAATTAAGATCTTTAAAAATTTTTATTTGATATTCAGTGTATAATTCCATAATTTTTCACTTAAGTAAATTACCAAAGACTAGTGGAACTTGATTACATCAGGTAAGCTGTAGATACGTGTATTTTTCACTTGTAATTCCAAATAAAAAAAAAATGAAAGGTGGGATTCTTTTTCTGGTTCCTACACTACCTTTTTGTTTCTCTTTTTATGTATTCCTCCTCATGTCATTACAAACGGAACAAAAAACAGGACAATCTGATAGTAACAGTTTGAATAATTCTAAGTTTGATAGATTCCTCTGATTTGATAACTGTCTTAGATCCTCTCCTTGACATACTTAATATTTATCTTCAATACTGGACTCTGCTGCTAATATTGTAAATGACTAAGCAAGGTATTCTACTTAATATCAAATTTTACTAGCAACCTCTAGCTGAATAGTTCTTATTTCTGTGCAGGTTGCTGCTTACTTCTGTTTCATCTACATATCCTTCCTTCTTTTAGAGTTATGCCAGTGCTTTTCTTCTGCTAGCTACCTTGTTGCTTGCCATGAGACATTGCTAGATTTCTCTTTGTATTACAGAGATATTGGAGTGACTCCATGTTCATCATAAAAATCTGATTGTCTTCTTAAAGGAATACTACCTTATTCTATCACAAAAAGATTGCTCATTTCACGCTTGGTAAATCTTTGTAGTATTTTAATTCATTTTCCACTTTCATTCCTTTTTCTTATAAAGATGTGAACTTTAGAGTAGAATAGAATAGCTTCAATTGGAAGGGACCTACATCAAGAATCCAACTATCAGACTACTGCTGAAACAACAACAAAAAAAAGAGTATTATCCAAATGTCTCTTATTCACAGAAAGCCAAGGGGCATCAACCACCTGAGAAGACTGTTCCAGTGTCCTCTTGGGAAAGTTTTTCCTTACATCTAGTCTGAGCCTCCCCTGACACAGCCTTGAGCCATTCCTGCATGTCCAGTTTTTTATGTGGCTGTGATAAAATCTATAGTTAGCCTGATCCGATTTTTCGTGTGCTAGTGTAGGTGAAAGCAACATATTTACTTTGTGTGTAGAGCTGCCTCCAAGTGAGGTAGCCTCAAAAGATGAGATGCTGTGAGTCTTCTGTGAAGATACTGCACTCAGTTCTGTCAACAGCTTTGCCAGCTTGCACAGTTTGCATGTAGGGTGGCTAAACTGGATTTTCATAGTAATGTATTTCTAATATTTCCTTAGCTGTCTAGATATGCCAACATAAGTTGGATAAGTCAATTTATAAGGCTGTATCTCTGAATGGAGAGCTCCAATACAAACGCTTCTGGGCAAATTTAGTGCTTCGCATGTTTTTCTATTTGTTTACTAATTTGTAACAACTGTGTGAGTGGCTTGCATTTCCAGTGAAGAAGTTTCACTGTCCTTTCACATCTTCTCTGTGGGTATTCTGTTTTTTTCTAAAATCAGCTGGAAACTTCTTCATTACAGGGCGACTTCTGTAGATGATGGACAGATATAACTCATCACCTGATGTATTCATTCCCCATCTCTTCCCCTGTTTTTATTAAACTAAACAACAAGTAAGTATTTGAGTCAAAGGAATCTTCAAGCTTCCTTTATTTTCTTGAAACAAGGGAGTATTGCTTCCCATCTCTGTAGACTTTCTCATTTTGACCAGTTAACCTCTTCAGAGTTGCAGTATCAACGGTGAACAACAGCTCATGACCTGAAGCGTTGAGAGCATGATATCACCATTTTCTTTTCTAGGTATGATGTATCAGAATATTTTAAAATAAAAAAAAAAGAGTTCACAAGTCATTTTAGGCTTTATCTGCGGTTACCCTCCTGCATGTTTGACAAGGTGAATGCTGTTTTCAGGGTATTTGTTGTTAAAGCATCAGCCCAAAAGTACATCCATTTGCTGGAAAGGATGAGATCATTTAAACTGATAAGATATTAAAAACCAGAGACCAAAAGTCTTTTTTGATGAACTGACCACATGGGAAGACGTAATGTCAATAAATCTTTCTGTTGATTCGATAAAGTTAGAAGGTACTTCAAATATGGTTTATTTATATTATTGTTATATTATATTTAAAAATGTTTGAAGACGCATAAGATATGAGCCAATTTTCCCTACATACATTTATCTTATGAAACAGTGAATTTATTTATTTATATATGCAGTTTCTTTTTCTAGGTTGTAGAGGATTGCAAACAGTGAAGGTACATGAATTTTAATGTATAATGTAAGTTTCAGTCTTGGTTGTACTCTGAGAAGAAAAAGTGCTCGTACAGTAGATGTTTTTGTTTTCTGTATTTAAACTATTTCTCAGTACAAAGGACTTGAGTGTTACAGGTCAAGATCAGAATACAGAAACAATGGAATAATTCAGTTAATCATTTGATGAAGAAATGGATTTGTTTCTTTTTAGTTTGACAGAGCCACCAGATTTTTTTCTTTAACTCTTAGCAGATACAATTTTCAGTGACAATATAACCATACTGTAATACTATATTGATGCTAATTTATCAAAGCGCTTAGCGTGGACTTATTTTAAAGGCAGCATATAATTTTGTGGCAAACCTTTTAGCAGGTCTGTAAATTGACATCTCCTGTAATCAGCATCTCAGAAACAATAGTTTTCAATCAATCAGTGGGGGAAAAAAAAAACCTCTCTGTAATACACAGAATTCTCCAGAGAATCACTGTGCTTCATAATTCAACCGTGTACTTTTCCCTTATGAGTCATAATAGAATGGCGACCATTTGGAGCCCTTTAAAATGACAAAATAAAAGGAGTTCAACACTGAAAAGAAAGAAATGCTGGTTAAAAGCTGAAAACAATTTCAAAATGATGCTTTTTCCATGCAATAAATACTCAAACTTCAGCTTAGACTTTTCTATTAAGCAGCTATTGTTATTGGCATGGATTTCTACTTCTCTGTTAAAAGAATCAGTGCACTTAGGACAAGATTTTTACCTTTTAACTACAGTAAGTGTATTAGTGAGGAAAGATGGTAGAATTTGTCATGTCCAAAATATATTTCTACTGTGTTGTCCTACGTTTTTATAACCATTATAGGGGTATTTGCTCCAAAGACAGTGTTCATATTTCTTTTGTTTTATTTCTGTTAGCATGTTTGTTTCCTTTCGGTGTTCTTCATTTAGGTTTTGGCACACAGCGCTGGTTTTGTATTGTTATTGTTACCTCTGGTAGAAGAATTGAATATGAGATTAATGAGATTTCAGATAACCAGAAAAAAAACCTAAAATATTATTTTTACTATCTGACTTCTATGTGTCTATCTTCTGTCATTGGTGAAGATGTTCCTCGGGCTCTATGAAGTCAGTTAGGCAATAGCTGAAGCAGAAAAGACTGACCTTTTCATCTGTTATTAGCATACAGAAGTTAATTTAAAAGATTAAATCGTATTGTTTGAGGAATGGACTTAACAAACCAGTATGTGCATAGGTGTATTTGGATTATACATAGTTATTTCATTTTTTTTATCTATTTCACTGACAATTAAAGTAACTTTTCTTGAACAGAAGAGTAGAACAGTTAATATTCCTGATTTGAGCAGAGGATGACTTGAAAACAATATGTTTTCATTGTAATACATGGTAACTATTAACTTGGATTTTCCAGCATGCAGTCTTAAATGTTACATATACAGTTGAGAAGCAACTAGATTTTGGTTTATCATTTCTGGAACTGATGAGTATTTTTGCTGGGTGCTTGGTGATCTTGCTATCTTGAAAATGAGGCCCAAACCACTTATCAGAAATGTCATCTCTACGCTTTTATTTCAGGAATGATCAGCTACTAAGGGTGCTAGTTGAGAGTGAGGAATGTGCTTTTGTTACATACACAGGGCTTAGGCTATTCAAGTCAATGAAAAGGCATTTTTTATCCTTAGAAGCCTTCTCCAAGTTGCATTATGATGCTCTTTCAACCTTAGTACAGCTTGATGAGTAAAGCTGCTCAGACAAAGGCAGTGAAAAAGGGTGTTAAAACTTGCCTTGTGGCAATGCCAAAAGAATAAATAGCAAGTCAATGAGGTAAGAAGTAAATATTTATGGATTTGAACTATTGGCTTGTCTTGGTAAAATTAATCGTGCAAATGTTGATATGTGATGATTAACATGAAGCATTAAGATCTCTATTTTTTTATCAAGAACAAGTAAAGCAGGAATGAAATCTGACAACAGAAGTTTGAATGTGTAATCATGAATGCCATTCATGTATGTGTTTGTTTCATCTTGGCCCTAGCAACACCGTTCTCTACAACTTAAACCAAGGATGTGGGTGAACTATTGATGTGCCTGGTCATTTATTCTGAGAATAAATTTGGCTAATAATTATGATATTAAGAAAACAAACATAGCATAGCAGTGTCAGTTGGTATTACTCCAAAGAATGTCCCAGTGCTCCTAAAGCAGCACGTGCATATTGGTCTGTAGGGGTTGCTGATCTTGGTTTAAACTGACTAAGCTGAACAACCTATTGCATTAGGATTTTCTCTATTTATTGTTTAGGCTATAAACCAATGTATTTTTCCTTATGATGGCATATTAGGTTTCTTGGCAGTATTTTCTGATTGTGTTTACTGTGGCTTACATTTAAAAAAAAAAAAAAATGCAAAAGCATCTTAGTATCATGTATGTATTTTGGTTTCCAGTAATAAAGAGGTGTTCTTTCATGTTCTAAATATTTTAACAAACTTTTCTCATTTGTTTTTCTGGTGTGAGTACTTAAATTAAGAACATTTAACTAACTGGGTATGCTCTATTTCATGTAATAGTTGCTGTAATCCATCTTGCATTAATGAAAAATAGTTCCAGGGTTTGATCACAGGTAACTTTTAAATGACTATTTCTATATATGGTTTTGCTGGAAATCCTACAGTTCCAGGAGAAGTAGTTTAATAATATTACAATATGATTTTCTATATTTGTATTGACTAGGAGAAGGATGAGCATTCTTCCTGATTTATACTTTTTAGTATGATGATCAGATGAGCAGTAAAATACTTATTTCCATTCCAGTAAAAAGAAAAAATTGTGAGGAACTGGTTCCAGGTGATTCAAAGTATATCTAAGAAAACTTGATCACTGATTTCAAAATGGAATGCTACAGCCTAGAAGGTGAACCATGCTGTAGAAGGGTGGCCAGCAGGTCAGGGATGTGATTGTCCCCTTCTGCTCTGCCCTTGTGAGGTCCCTTCTGGAGTAGTGCATCCAAGCCTGGGACCCTCAGCACTGGAAGGATGAGGAGCTGTTGGAGTGGGTCTAGAAAAAGCCGTGAGGGTGCTCAGAGGGCTGGAGCACTTCTATGAAAACAGGCTAAGGGAGCCTGGCTTGTTCAGCCAGGAGGAGAGAATGTTCCAGGGAGACCTCCTGGTGGCCTTCCAGTACCTGAAGGGGCTTTTAAAAAAGATGTGAAGACCCTTTTTATAAGGGCATATAGTGATAGGACAAGAGTTGATCATTTCAAACTGTAAGAAGAGATGTATGATATAAAGAAGGAAATCTTTACTTGGGGATTGGTGAAACAGTGGCACAGGTTGCCCAGGGAAGCTGTGGATGCCCCATCCCTGGAGACATTCCAGGCCAGATTGGATGGTGCTTCGAACACCTGATCTAAGGGGTGGTGTCCATGCCCATGGCAAGAGCCTAGTACACAAGCCATTCCATGATTCTAATTAAGTGAATCTCTGAACAGTTGAAGGAGGTTAGTTTAAGCAACAGTTAAGTTGTCCACACATATCAGATGCAGAATTGTCACAAAGCTATGCCATGGCTGTTTACTTGTTAGCAGTTTTAGCCCTTAATTCTGTATCTTATGGTGCTCTGTTTTTCTTACAAGTCCCTCCTCTGTGTATAAGAAACATATGATTAACCAAAAGTTTGGAAAAATCATGGAAAATGCAAATGGCTGAGATTGACTTAAAAAAAAAAAAAAGAAAGCCAGAAAATAAAACCCTTATTAGTTTTTACATACATCCCTGTTCAGACTGATGTGAGTTTGGTGATAATCTGAGCTCTGCTACTTTTAATTTACTAAAAAAATGACAGTAACCAATACTTATTTTGAAATGGGAGGATCTACATGACAAAATTAACTTATCTTTGTACTGCATGCCTGTGAACCATTTCTAACATTTCCCATATCTCCCTTTGACTTAACTGTAGGAGGTAACTTAGAATAAATGAAGGCACACGTTCCACAACATCTCTAGAATAGCAAACTACCACAGTACATAGAAGCAGTAAGAAGCTATGAGCCTAACAGAGTATCTGCAGAGTATCTTGTAGGCAGTGCTGCCTGTTAGAATTAGGAAGCTGATAAAACCATGCTGACATTGTACTGGCTTGACATCATGTGTTCAGGTTACATTACATAGTATTTATTTTTACTACTGTTCTCTATACAACAGCATATCTTGAAGCTGATCTGGTCATTTTTTTAGTAACTTATTTTTTTCCTGATAAGAATAATAAGGAAGGTAAGATACTCTGTCTTCCTTGCACTCACTGCATAGTAGCATAACTACAGTTCTGCCAGAGGAATCAATTAGGATTTGGAAAATGGCAAGCCCTGGGTCTCTGCCAATCTGCAAAAGGAGTGGGCAGTTTTCTATTTCTGATCATGTCTGCAATTTTAAATGACCAAAACTTGGGATTTCTTCCTCAGTGTTACTTATTCTTTTGCAATGGCAAGTGACCTGACATTAGAAATAGTGATGTTGCATGACTGTAGTCTGGAATACTAGCAAGCTTCTCGATCATCAATGCTAAAAGATTTCTCACATAAGATTTGTATATTTTCACCAACATTTCTACATTGGACTGTTTTTTTTTTTTTTTTTTTGAATGACTCTGTTGGGTAGGTGATATTTTGATGTAAGTATCATATGTCCATGTTTTTCTACTATCAGTTTTTTAAGCGTTTAGAACTTATATCAGTGGTGATGGAAATACTTTCAGTGAGTGCAGCAAGCTGTGCGAAGCAAAATGAACCTCTCTAGAAGTGGATAACTACATTTAGATATGCAACATTTCAAAAGCTTCTGCCTCAATCTTTTTTTTTTTTTTGAGTTATTTTTCTCAGTAGACAAGATAATTAGTTCATTTACTTTCTCTTGTTGAGACTTAAACATGGGGCAAGAATAAGATCTGCAGAGTTCTTTCAGACTAAGTGCTAGGCTCAAGTTGTTCAACAAAGCATCTGACACCTCTGAAAGGAAGGACTAAAAATGTCGTGCTGAGCGCTGAAGGTGGAGGAGCGGAGGGTCCTGGTCTCAAGCTTTCCAGAAGTGATGGCTATGATTGTACACGGTACTGCTCTGCACAGCCTCCAGGTGTGTTACATGCAGTCTAGGCTGGTGGGTGTGAGCTAGCATCAGGATTCCTGAGAGGTTTCCATTGCTCATGCTGGGAGCTGGGGCTGTGTGCCACGGAGGCCTGGGGCACTGGAAGTCAGTGTTCTGTAACCTGTGCTTCCACCACCTGCTGAATCCTCTGAGTGAGAGGACACTGCACTGAAAAGAATAGGAAAGAGATTAAAGGAATACCTGGGCTTTAGAAGTCCATAAGCAGTTCTCAATCTGCTTTATGATGTGTAATTCATGCCTACAAATGCAGTGTGTTCCTGTCATTGTTTAAATACGGGAGAGAGAGAGAACAACCTGCAATATCACTAATGCTTGCCAAAAGTTTTATGTACAGTGTGTGTGTGTTCATCGAGTGACCGCTCCTGTTGTGTTTCATCCTTGTAGGATGTCTGTAAAGAAAATAAGGGAAAAGAATCATACTATGGAATACTAATCTTTTTTGGGACTAGTGTGTATAGTAACCGAGCAAAGCAGTTCCTATTTGTGATCTGAGCAAGTATCGTTCTAGAATAAAATAATTTATACCTCTTTATTTACAAGAAGTTTACATTAGGCAATGGTATCTAAGAGCTCAGCAACGTAAAAAGAACAAAATCATCTTTAAGACCTAGCAAACACTCCTTGATATTAGAGGCAGCTTTCTGTTTGGTACACTTCTAGTTTTATTGCAATTATATAAATGACAGCAATTTTGTCTGGAAAAAATTAGTTGTATGAACAGTGATTTCTAAGTTTATGGGCTATTAAGTATTCCTCAGCACTTTGCACTTTAAATAGCTTCTTAATATGCTATAGATTTACAGATAAAAACTTGATCAGTGCTATTTTTTTGTCTACTATCTTTTCAGCTTGTCAAACAATATATAGAGATTTATTTACTTTTTGAGGAATTAATTGGATAAATGTGATTTTTATGAATAGGTAATGTTAAAGTTTCAGTATTATGTTTTTTTCTGTGGACATCCTGAATGCCTTAGTGTTTTCTTTTGTATCATAATGTAAAGTTTGAATTTTCGTCGTGAGGTCATTCATACTCCTGCTTCACAACAGATCAGCTGTGCACAGTAGATATTTGTCCTGCCTGTTGTTTATCTGGGAATACATTTAATCAGTGCAATTGCAAAAAATGGTCCTCTGCTTTAGAACCTGGTATCTCAGATCCCTCAAATTAATGCTCTTGAAATACAGTAGAAGTGCTTTCTGTGCCTTTTTTCAGTAGAGAGTGAACTTCTATCTTAATATTTTAATATTTCTGCTGGTTAGAACTAAAGCACAATGCCTGTTCCCTTGGTGTGCTGTAGATAATTTTTTCTAAATTGTATATTTTTTTTTACTTAGTGAATTATTTCATGTATGTTTAGCTCTTTTTATTGGTGGATACTTGAGTGTCTAAAGTAATTAAGAGTGATGTTTCAAACATTCTTAGGACGTGTATAGAGACGTTTCGATTTTGCAGAATGTTGGTCTCTGTTGATGGCTCTACTGGTTCATTTGCTCTTTCACTGATCCATGAGGAATTCACAGACAATCCAAACAATACAGTTAAGAGAACGCTGCTGTTTGATCTCCAATGTGTGTGGTTCAAAAGTGTTTTTTTCCCCTGTGCATATCAAAACAAAATCTTCAAATTGTATTTGCAACGGTGGTAGTTCAAATACATCTAAATGACTTAGATGCATAAACTTCACTGCCATCAAATTCTAAATTCTGGAATATAGATGATATTTTTTCAACTTATTTTTCTAAGGAAAGGGAGCTTAATAATGTTACCAGTGTGAAATGACACTGGAATTACATCTTATTACAATACATTTTTTGAAAGTTTTTTCAGAAGTAGTCAGAATCCAGGAAATACGGTTGGCAGAAATGCAGTCATCTCTATAGCTCTTAATTCTTAATACCCATCAGCACTTCTTTCCGCCCATATACTTTTGTGCTGGGTCACACAAACCATTTCTTCTTTTGGAAGGAAGAATTTTACTTCTAAAGTACCTAAAATTACGCTAAATAAATTTCATTAATGCCAAAGCCAGCTACTATACTATTACTGTTAATCACTAGATATGACATAGACAATAGCTGGCAGACTCCAAATAGGTCCTTATGCACTGGAATTCTTTGGCCACTGAAACTGTCTTAAAAGTTGTTTTAAGAGGAAATGCTGTCATCAGTCTGAGAGTGAGGTTCACGCTTGCTATATTAAGTAAAGCTTGGTATAACTGTGAATAACAGATAGCAGATGAATGCCAGGCTAGTATTTAATGTTTCTGTTGTAGCTGAGATTCAAAGCTGGTAAAGGCTGTGGTAGTCTTCCATAGGAATGAAACATTAACTTATCTACAGAAGCTCAAACTTGTTATTATGTGCACATCTACACACAAAAATACTGAAGGAATACTACAAAACTGTGAAAACTTCAAAGTTGGGAAATGTATGTGCAATATTACTCAAGCTACCCTGTATAATGATATAATTAGAAACTGATGGTAATCTTTTCTACCCCATTTCTGGGATTAAAGCAACATGTGATGCATTGACTCTTATCAGTAGGATTGTGCCTTCAGGCATCATGAAAATTAGATGGTGAGGATCAGACATCAGAAAAATGAGATGGTGAGGACAGAGTGAGGCTGGAGCTTGTAGACAGCAAGCAAATACCTTTGTTGTTCAGCCGGGAGAATGCTCTGCCTTGAAATAGAGTTTCTATGCATTGTTTAATTCACTTAAAAACAAATTATCCTTAAGCATCCTTTATTTTTTCATTGCTTATTTTTACCTCCGTGGCTTGAAAATGTTGGATGTGATTTGTGAAGGTACTCAAGTTTTGAAAGACCAGATCCATTCATCAGAAGTTGTGCTTTGAAAATACAGGAGACCAAGTATTCAGATAAACTGCTGAGGCAGACTGGTCAGCCAACTTCTGAGAATGGGGGAGGTCTGAAAATGCAGGGGGCAAATCATAGAGCACAGTTAGAAAACGTGAGGGGAGTATGAGTGAGTGTCTTGGAAGAAATCAGAGTGAATTCTTTGAATCAGAGATTCATATCAGTTTGAAGGGCCAGTGAGCATAAATGAGAGACAGAATCTCAGATCTGACTGCTGACATCATCTTGGAGGAAGGCTGCATTAATCACCACAGGGATGGTGTGTGAGTGGTGCTTATGCTTTGAAGAACCTGCAGGAATGAAGACTGAACAGATACGATGCTAACCTCAAAGGTCACAGCTGTGAAGCACCACCCTGAGTAATAGATACACTGACCTAATGTTGTCACATGCTCTGTAGGCTGGCAAATTCTGATGTGATTTTCATAATGGATACAACACAAAGTCTTTGCGCCACTTCAAAATGCAGATTTCTTAATCTTTTAATTTATGTCACTTTTGTCGATAAATCACCTTATGTCTTTCCTTCCTTTTTGAAAAGGCTGATCTTTTTAACACCATTCAGCCTAGAAAGCTTCATCTATTGTGGAAAACTGGAGGTCTCTCTAATTGATGTATCCATTTGGTAGTAGCATTTTTCTGTAAATCTCTATTTTGCTGTTAGTCTCTTTTAAGTAGTCTGTTGGATGAGGAGTCTCCTTTTTTTCTCCTGTGTAGTCTGGAAACATACATAAAGAAATCCTACCCTTTCAAAGTTTCCTACACTAAAAATGTATGTACATCAAATACTATCTTCACTGTATTGCAGTCAATTTGCAAAGACAGAGGACATTTTGATACCCTTCCTAGCTCCGTCGTATGTTCTTTTTGTAAAAGCAAGACTGAGCTAATGTAAGCCAGACACCTTCCCTGATATTATTGTTCCCCTTTGATTTGCATTGAATGCAAAGTTGTAACAATAGCTGCTACATTCACTAATGGTATTCTAATCTATGAAACCTAATTATAAAAACTTAAAACATCCAACTCTAAAGACTTCAAGAAGAGTTACAAGTCACAGCTTACTTTTAATTTGCATTGTAGTGAAAAATATCATTAACATTCACCTGCTGCAGCTCACGTGTCATTGTAGTTGGGTGGCTGGGCACTTATTTCATCAGAAGTAAACCAACAATTTGGTTTGCTCTTGTCCAAGGTTGAAGCTTTATTTCCAACTATCAGCGACATTCAGGGTTAAACAAGCAGCATACTGATTCACTGTCAGATGTGATGGGTTTTCTGGAGAGAAAAAAAATTGTAAGATGAAAGCAGTTGTTATTGATTATGCAATTTACAAATAAGACAAATACTGGACAACTATTACTGTATGTAATATATTGTAGTAGTAATTGAAACAAAGGAAACAAACTGTTCTAATGCAGACTTTGAAATTGTTATGGAGTGTTGTCTTTTAAAGAGAGTGACTGTTGGAATAATATCTTAACACTTGCTGTGAATACTATGTGTATGTGGTTATTTACTGTGTGCTGGGGAGGGTTTTGGGGGGCTCTTTGTACCTTGTTGGGAAGTTGTCCTCCCCCTCTGCTCTGATGAGGCCACATCTGGATTATTGTTTCCAGTTCTGGGCTCCTTGGAAGAGAGAAGATAAAGAAGAGATCTTATAAATGTTTATAAACATCCAAAGGATGGATGTCAAGTGGATGAGGCCAGGCTCTTTTTGATGGTGCACAGCGACGAGACAAGAGGAAACAGACAAAAAATGGATATTCTTTACTTTATTCTAGTGCTCTGTCACTGAAATAAACTACCCAGAGAGGTTGTGGAGTCTACTTCTCTGGAGGTACTCAAAACTCATCTGTATGTATACCTGTGCAACCTACTATAGGGAACTTGCTTTAGCAGGGGGTTGGTCTAGATGATCTTCACATGTTTCTTTCAAGCCTTATCATTCTGTTATTCTGAACAGCTGCCAGTTTACTGTAAGATGCAGAGTATTGGCCTACATGGACAACTGGCTGTTCCTGTGACATAAAATTTAGTGTAGGTGTTCCTATAGGATGATGTTTTCTTTGGAGATTTAGCTAAGTCCAGTTCTATGATGTTTGTACTAGATACTGCGTAGACTTTAAGCCAAATTAACGTATGCTGTATTTTTCTACACTGCTGCTGTCTTCTGCAACATAGTCTATATTAATAGCTTGATTTGTAGTAGACTGTATGGAACTCTACTTCTACATCTTTGAACTCAAAACTCTGCTCATAGGTGGAAATTGATAAAGATCAGGTAGTAAATAGTAGGAGTGTTTGCACTGTGGGAAGTCATGGCAGAAAGAGTTTCTTAAAAGGACAGTTTTACACAGTTTACAGAATACACTTTGACTTTTTCTAGAAAAGCATTCTTTAGCTACATCCTTAGGATAAAGAATCCCTTTTAAGTTCTTTCCGTAACATAATATAAATTTTCTGATGAATCTAGGTTTGATTTATGAGGCTGTTTCAGAGTTGAAATCAAGCCTTTGACTTGCATCAAGTAAGTCAAGCTCTAGTGGAACATAAATATGTTCTTGCTGCAGCCTAATCCATGAAGAAGGCAAACACACATTCTTTGTTAATAGGTGCTATGCCTTGTGTCTATGTTCAGCAAATAACTTAAGCCTAGAGATAGGATTGCTCTTGTATAAAGAAAGCAAATAGAAGTGAGCATGAAACTAGAATAATTCTAGTTTTTTTGTAATTTGATATTTAGTACTTGATCAGACTTTTTTCACTTATAATACCTATTTTATATGTGCATTTATATTGTATTTAATTTATCTCCTGCTTCCATGAATGTGGTGATCTAGTACTTAGTGACAGCATGACCTAGTTGTTATTAACGGGAGGTAAAAGAAAAGCAGAGCAAACAAACCCTGATGTTTCAAAATAGATTAATAAGAGCCACAGTTCTGCAATTGATTGTAAAGTAATTAACATCAAGTGAAACTGCAGCAAGTGTAGAGAAGTATGACCCTGCAGCTTATGAGAATATAGCTGTCTTTGATTAGGTTAAAGAATTAAAGAGAATTTTGAGATGCTGTATCCTTAATTTGCTTCTTTGCACTAGATTTTCCAAAATCATGCTGTCAGACTTTGGGAAATTATTACTACATGCATTTTTTTTTTTTAAGAGTAGTAAAAGGTACTGTGAGGTTTGATCTTAGAAAGGGGAAGGAAAGCAGTTGTCTTGCTGTGTAACTGCTTTGCTTTGTGCCTGTTAAAATATGCCTCTCTAGAAGGACCACGTAGTATTGACAAGTAAGAGAATTTCTATTTGAATCACAACAAGGACGGCAGCGTCACAGCTTTAAGAGTTGGAAAAGCTTTTGGAGGAATTGGTTAGAAGTGATACTCTTGTTTTTCCATGAAATAGGCCTTATTTATTCTGAACAATGAAGTGGGTGTTGGTAATGCTGGATTTTCAGTTGTCGGTGACCTGGGTTGCTCTGTATGAGTGGTAAAACATCAGCTGTTACTAATAGTGGTGTTTTCAAGGTCTTCCATTAATTTTCATGTCTACTAGAATGTTTGCTGTGTGTCACTGCCATTGTTTGGTGTTTTCCTGGAACTGTTAATCACAGCAAATTAGCACAATTTTAATTTTAGTGAGGACTAGTAAACAATACCGTTTTTATGATGACTTAAGCTTCTTGCTGACTTTTTTAGTATACCTCTCAGGGAAGTTAATAGCAAAAAATATATTTATAATCCCTACAAATGCTGTAAATCTCTCTTCACCTACTGAAATTTTTTTGAAGGTAAGCAGTAGTATTATCTGAGTGTGAAAGTTCAACAAGCTGAACAATTTAATTGTTTGAGGTCAGTGTAGCATAAATCTACCCATTAGAAAGCAGAACTTGATTTGTACAAGAGAATGCAATACATGCTAATAAAATGGCCAATGCTATTGAGCTGAAGTTGAAATAAAGGGATGAGCAAAGTAAGAATCTTGGTATCTTCTATTTTACATGTCGCTGATCTGGAAAAATCTCTGCTGTAGCAAGATCCATGTGCTTAGGGGCATGAGACTAAGCATGTGGCATCATTGTTGTAGTAATTATCCATTGGTTATGAGTTCAGACAATCAAGCTTCTATTCTTAGCTGTGACACTGAATTGCTATGCATTCAGTACCTCATCTCTGTGTTTATATACCTCCCTCTTTTAGAATATCATTACTACCAATAACAAAATATTGAGATTATTTAAAAATGAGATGTGTAATGTGCCAAGTACTAGTACAGTGCTCAGTAAACTGGATCTGCAGCAAACAGTACAAAATGTGCCTTAAAGGATCCCATTTATTTTAGAACCACAGTAAACAAATTGTTTGTTGCTTTTAGTTTATATAAGTATAAAGCAATGTGGATGTTGGGGTTAGAAACACTCACAAGAGCATATGCTTAACAAACCACAGCAAGCAGAACAAGCCAGAGAAAGTCTAAGCAGAAGCAGAGATAACCCTGGCACCGTCAGCAGATTGTATGGCTACGATCCAGAATACAAACAGGAGATTGTTCAGACAAGTCCTTCTTATATTTAATTAAGTATGGCAAAGTTTTCTGATAGTGAGAGTGTATTTTAACATTGTGCAAATGCCACACTAACTGCATGCTCACCCCTGTTCTTCTGGAGACAGCAGTAAAACTTCACTGACTTAAGCAGTAATGAGACAGGATGCTGAATATTGAAAACTGTGGGTTATATTGTGTACCATTAAATCTTCAAAAGTGTGAGAACAGCAGATTGAGGAGAGTAGAGTGTGCTATTTTACTACAAATCTTGGCAATTTCTTATTTTTTTTTCTGTACCTTGGATTCTTAAATAGTTACCATTTCTGTAATTATTTGTGTATTTTACATTGTTAGGTGTGTGTGTGTACATACTTCTATATGTTATAATTCGTGCATATATGCCTGTATGTACACAAACACAGAAATGTTTATGTGGAGGGGAAGGTCAACGAGGACATTTAGTCCCTGTTCTGGCCATCAGGAGGTTTGGACGAAGGCTGTTTTTTGTACTGTCCTTGTAACTGTGTGCTAGCTAGCAAGTGACTTTGTGCACTTGGAGAGGAAAGAGAAACTGGCTTCTGTCTTTTGTTTTTTAAGTGGAGGTGGGATTTGAGAAGAGGACAACCTGTGGTGCCTCAGTGGAAGGCACGGAGCCTCAGCAGACACAGCCAGGGCCAGAATGGTTCTCTATGTGCTCATCTGTCACTAGAAGCTCTGAGAAGGCCAGGTTGGCCAGCAAGCCAAACCTGCTTGGTACTAGGTGCAGCTTCACAACCTATTACAGCTGGTCTCCACCCCCCATGGAAAGGCTCTTGCCCAGGAGGGCTGTGCTGCCTTTTGCCCAGTGCCAGCCATGCTGCTCCTGCAGCTGCTCGGATGGTTCGGTGCAGAAGGAAGGTGGAAAGCAAACTCACCAAACAAATTCATTTCTGAGTGCTTTAAGTTCTATCGGCCAGCTGGTTTCAGAGCCGCTTGGAAGGATGGGAAGGAATGTGGCACAGCAGCACCAGTGCAGCTGTGGGCTGTGTGGCTGAATCCAGCCGTTACACCATGCCACCAGCCCCGCAGTGGAGAAGGGAGTCAGCCTGAGTGCAGACAGAAGCAGCTGAAGGGAGAGAAGGAGGGGGTAGCCCAGGAGTGAGACCAAGGGCTGGGCAAGGAAAGCCAAATGCTGAGTCTTGTGTTTTGTGAAACACTGCCCATTTTCTAAAAATAAAGATGTCACTGCGAATATGTTGGAAACAGTCTATATAGTTCCTGTGCATCATCAGGCTAAATGTCACTTGCTTAATCTTGTCAACAAGGAAGTCTGAGACAGATTTGAAAACCTTATCCCTGCTTAGCTGTTGTATACCATGTAAGTATGGATTCAGTTGCCTAATTTAAGTTGCTTAAATTTCTCAACAGTGATAAAAGCTGCTTTAAATATGAAAGATGTTGTCATACTTCTTTTTCAACTGAAAAAGTTCACTGTCAGACTTTTTTTCCTTCATGAGAAATAAGTAGATTGTTTGAATAGTGGTTTATTTTTTTTCCCAAAGGTGAAAAAAATAAATTGAGGGGAAAATTATGTGAAATATAGAAACCAATCCCTACTTGCAAATAATTGTACCGGTAAGCACACTTTTCAAGATTAAGTGCTTGAGTACTGTTGCCCACTAGAGGCAAGAATCTGTACGTGTAGGTATATATATATGTGTGTGTGTAGAAATAATTATTTTTAAAGTGTGTACAGGACAAGACTTGTGTGTAAATTTGCGAAATGTTTTTTTTTATAAAGGCAGCATTCATGTTCCCTTGTCTGCGCGAGAGGCTGAGTCTGCAATTTTGTCAAAGATTAGTGAAGTTTTCAGGATAGAGGTTCGCTTCCTACTGTTGGTGCAGTGCTAGTATTGCTTATCAGGCAGAACAGGGCTATCAGGAAGAAATGAGAGACAACCTGCCAACCTGAACTAAACACTCATCACAAATAGCAGGCACAACTGCTCAGCCGTTACTCTGCCGTGTTAGATACGTTCCCATCTCTAAGGTAAAGATGGTGTTCACCTATTTGAGGAACATGGTTATCAGAATGCTCTTTTGGGATGCAGATCACGTGTCAGGGCTGAGAAGGGAATTAAACACAGGTCATGTCAGTAAAAGAGAGCAAGCAAGCAGTTACTTGAAGGTGCTGAGAGGTCTGGAATGCGGGGACAAGTAGTGAATAACTCCAGGGCAGAGGGCAGGGCAAGCACCAAATCCAGAGGATGGGTTGATAGGATGATCTGAGAAGTGGGTTGCTTCTGGTATCCTAGCAGATTCAAAGAACTCTGTTTGGCTAAGGTAACACATGAAGGGTTGAGATGGAGAATAATTTTTTTTTTTTAGAACTAAGTGGAATAAAGATATAAGGGAATAAACACAGTGAATACAAAAGACCTGTTTAAGCAAAATGGTGATGATGGCATAGCAGCAACTAGTTAGCATCAGACTTGAAGAAAAGCAGTGCAGAAATTTGAAGATTTATTACTGTGGTACAATCTGGAACAACCTTTCAGGTATAGTGAGGGCAAGCAGACAGGACAGTTTTATGATGAACCTTGATAAATTTGTTAATAGTCTTATGGAACGTGAATCTCTGTGATAATCTAAGATGGAATTCGATGACCAAGATGCCTGCTTAATTCCTTTATTTTCGCATCAGATCTTGAAATTTATGTGAAATAAATGCAAATGTTCTGGATAGTCCATCACCTAAATGTGCACAATGTGTGTTTATATCCAGACTCTCACATTATGTATTCTTACACACTTTAATTCTATACTGTTTTCTGAAAATCAACAATTTTGCCATATATTCCTGAGCAAATACTGCATATTGTAATACATTGTAACAGAGTCATCTTTGCAGACTTTCTTTAGCTGCAACTATTTTAAATAGTACACATTTCTCAAACTTTTGTTTGACCTTATGTAGCTCTTCCCAATGATTATGCTAGAAATGAATGTGCTCTGTAATCTTCCTCAGGCATAACAAATGATTGATGGGAGTCAGAAGGACTCATCCCCTCAGAAGATATTAGCATGTTATCTGAAGATACAAAAACGTAGATTTTTCTCAAAATCAGTGTGTGTATATTTAAGGATTAAAATAATCCAGATATCCTAAATTAGTCACAGCTTTATTAAACAGTGATAAGCAGAAAAGCTTTTCATGGTCATTACTAGGGTATTGCTACATAGATTCTTTTCCAGGTCCTCTGGAAGTGACTGTGTATATTCAGGTGCAGAGAAAATGACTGATGGGTTTCTAACCCCGGGCAAAGTTTCAGGGACAAATCTAGTGTGTTTCCCAGGAAAATCTGCTCACTCGCTAACTTTGAAAATCAGAAATTACGGGATTAGTTTCCGTCTGTTCAGTAGGGTGGAGTGTTGTCCGCTTGTGCGTATTGGAATTTACTTTTGTAACTTAAGATGACTGTTGATTTATATTGGAATGATATTTATCTTATTCTCGGACAGCAGAAATGATCATAATTCTGACTACCTGCCCTATGTATGGTACCAAACTAGATCTTTCTATGTGCCAGAAAAATCATTAACTTACAACAGGCAGGCATACTCCTTTCTGTACCTTATGCAGAACTATTGGACAATACATTTCTGAAGAGAACAGCAGAGCACAGTATGTGAGGACACATTGTTTATATGTATTTAAAGGTTATCACATTCTATTCACTATATGAATAGCCCCAACTGACATTTTCTTGCTCTTCTCAAGCGATGCATGTCTTGTTCATTGTGCTGTGCCGAGTCAGCTGTCAGGCACTGCATCAGGGGACCAAAAGCTATTTTCTTTCACTGTTTTGTTTGCACTTCAACTAAAAAGCTTTGAATCTCACTATTTCTTTGCAATACAAAAACTAATATACAACCAGGGATAGCAACTTTTAGCAGACAAAAAAATTCTGTAGCGCTTCATTTCATGTTTCAGCCATGCCTAACAGAATAGTAAATATAAAAGGAAAGCTGATTTGGAAGAAGGTGCCTATTTAAAAAGCGTTCTGTCAGCAAACAATGTCTAAACTATCCAAACCTTGATGAACTTAATTAAAGATTACAAAGAAATTACGAGGGAGAGATGTAAGTTTATTTTTATACTTACATTATTGCTTTAAGATACCTTTCCAACTTGCTCTAGCTAGATTAATTGGAGGTTATGCTGTTTGCAGATGACATACTTGGGAGTGACAAAGAAACACAGTCAACTCTGTGTCCATGTAGACCTGGAGTATGAGCAATGTTTCAAGGTATATGGCAATTGGAACAAGAGCTGTCCCTTGACTACAGTTTGGGGAGATGTAGGTTAGATGTTAGGCAGAAATTCTTTGCCCATGTGGTGGTGAGATGCTGACACAGGTTGCCCAGAGAAGCTGTGGGTGCCCTATCCTTGGAGGTGTTTAGGGCCAGGTTATGGGGCCCTGGGCAATCTGAGCTGGTGGGGAGCAACCAGCCTACAGAAGAGCTTGCAACAGGGATGGGCTTTAAGGTCCCCTCCAGTCCAAAGTGTTCTATGATTGATGAGAATTTCCTTACAAATCAAAAAATTCAATTTTTTTAGAAATTCCAACTAGGAAACAGAAGTGTCCCTTAAATATCTGTCCGACAGCTGAAGAATGCTAGTTTAATATAAAGATTTAATTTTGCTACTGTAGTACAGTTGCAAGGTATTCCTTCAGGTAAAGCAAATCAGAAGGTGATAGTTAAAAGCAATTTGCAGAACAATTACACTTATTTTTCAACTTATATTGCCTTTTGTAACTACTAATCATTTAATATTTTCACAAAGACATTGTTTTGCTTAAAAAAAACAAGGTAAGAATTTTTGCTAGTATAAACTATAATATATATAATAAATATTACAACATCTGTGTTACCAAATAACTTTTCCTAGTTTAGGCTAGAATGGGAAAGCAGTGGTTCTGACAGCTTTTTGCTTTTCTCAAAGCTGGAACTAAATTAAAATATATATTTTTCCCTTTTTTTTTTTCTGTAGCCAGAGTTGAGCTCTGTGTATGTAGTTGTGAACACACAGAATATTCTGTTTCAGCCAGACATCCTAATGTAGCAGCTGAATTCTCAGTGCCTTCCCTCGTTTCACTAGCTTTGGTCTTAAATCCTGCAGAATTTGATCTACCCACCAGCCTGGCAGCTTTTAACTGTTTGTCTAATGAGAACATTGAGTCTAGGCAGCATATATCAGATTAAGCAACTGTAAAATAACTAAATAACTGCCTTGTTAAAATGGTGAATTTTATGTGTTTTGTGTAGCATTTCCATTCAAACAAAAGGGAGCGATAGGAATCCCCAGTTTTGATGAATAGCAAGGAGATGTAGGGTTTCTTTAGAATACTAATAATAAATAAATAAAAAGAAGGCACTGCAAAGGAACTTTGGCAGAAGTCCTCCAGAGCTTTTATTGTAATAAGACATACCACATTCATTGCTATTAAATGGGGTATGTGCATTCGCAACTCTTTTGTTTTTGTAGATCTGTTCAGCATATTAGCTGCTGAGTAAAAATCAAACCTGTTTGCTGCAAGCAGGATAAGTCTAAACAAGAGGGTGTCTTATTAATACATAAATTATTTTCCTACTTAGTCTGCTGAGAAGAAAAATCTCAGTAGATTTAAACATATTTTAAAGATACTGTTCAAACATTTCATTAAATGAATGCTGAGGAATTCTAAGCATACCTAAATTAATCACATGAGAAAGCAAGGTCACTTCAGTCCTTAATGGCTTTTCCAGGGGGTACTCTTGCAATCATTGTTTTCTCTGAGGGATGCAGAATCCACCTAAAACATTTACTGAAATGTTATTGTATGAGGTTATAGAATTGCAACATATGGCCATTATTACATTTGATTCTTAGAGCACAAAAGGCTCCCTCACGTGATTCAGCTTACGTTTCAGAAAGGTGCTTGTTCATCTCTACTTCCAAAATGATTTTAGACAATGGGGATACTTCTTACTGTGACATGGATGCAGCACGGACACACACACAGAGTTATCACTTCAGAATAGACAGCCTCGTTCCTTGAGCTATAAAGCTGGATTGCAGAATAAGTACTGTTGTTCAGCGGTATGAAAGGAAAATGCAATCGATGGTTCCGATTAAGCAGCCTTTTGAATTCTCTTTTTCTAATGGGGATGAAGAAAGCACATTTTGTGTAGAGTTTTGTTTTGACTCAGTCTGGCATAAAGCTGTTTGAATCTAGGATTATGCCCACGTTATTCATATTGCCAAAAACATCAAAACAGGAACAAAGGGAAAGCTAACCTTGAATTTTCAGCATGTATTTCAGTCCTTGTAAACAAGTTACCATGGAGATGGAACCCATGTGAACTGCTGCTTTTCTTGTAACTGCTGTAGACTTTTGACTGGCAAGAAAATGTGACGTGGCATTGGTGCCATTTGTGACAAAAAAATGTATTTCAAATACTTAAGCATTTCCCTGCTATGCTATCAAGTGAAGGCTCAGAAATTGTTTAAAAGCACTGAATTGCTTAAAAAGTAGGCAACATAGATGAGAAGCAAACTTTTACCTGTTTCACTTTCCAAATTAAATAATATTATAGAAGATAAAATGATGCAAGATTACTCCACCTGCCTTTCTAGCAAGTTGAAAGTCAGCAAAGACAGCCTGATTGCAATTTGAAATAATTTTCACTAGGAAATGGTTTCCAAGAAGCTGAAGTTGTGACACGAAAAGAGTTCTTATAGCAAAAAGGAACGTAAATATCCCTGTCATTGATTTTCTTGTTGTTCTTATGTTTTGAATGGAGCTGCAATTGTCGTGTCAGAAATAAGTAATGTAGTAAGTATGATATCTGTTTTTTATTGTCCATATACAGAAAAGGAAAAAATGTACAAGTTTCATTTTTCTTCATCATTTTGATTTCTGGGATATCTCTTGTTTAAAAAAAAAAAATCTTTTGTTCGCTGGTTCGGTCAACTTTTTGTTTAAACCAAGAGGTCTCATTATCATGAACAGTAATCCTCTATCCAAACAGCTACTAATAGCGTAAATCACATGACTTGTTTGTATCCTGTGGTTGAAAGGAAAAAAAAAAAACAACAAACAACTACAACCTCTTGTCTCAAGAAGAATAGCTGTGACACAAGAAGGTTGTGACTCAGACCACATTGTAGGTGTCAGAAATGTGCTGGATTCTGCTGTTGTAGTCATGCCAGTGGAAATAAATAGCAATACCATAAAAGCTGTGATCCGGGCTCTAATTTTCCCTTTTACTCAAGTTTGAAGGTGTTGTTTCCTTTCACAGCATTAAGAGGTGGAAATTAATATTTAGTTGGCATGCCCTGTGGTTTTGTTGATTAGCCTGGTAACATATACATTTGAGGAGCAGAACTGTCTCTTAATCTATACTGCTTTTCCAGTAGACTTTGTCCTTTTGCAAATACTTCCTAATGTAGTGCAGTTATTAACCAGTTCTCTTCTTCCTTTGAGTCTCACTTTTCCTGATTTAGCTGTTGCAATTCCTTCTTTTTCCCTTTAGTTCTTTTCCAGAAGTTCTGATTTTTTGTTATCTTTCTTTTACAATTTTTTTCCACAGATGTCATCCATTTTTATTAGCTTGGTTCTTATCTCTTGCCGTAAGTCCAGATTCAAAAGCCACTGAAATCCATGGCAACATTCCCTGATTACAGTAACAGTTGGCCCTTTTTCTTTTATTTGATGGTGCTTTCAGAAGTTATCAGTTCTGCTTGAATAGTTTAGACAGTGTAACCAAATTGTCACTGTGAGATGAACCAGTTGGTAAATATTCTATTACAGATGCACATATTTTATCATAGGAAAGTATCAAACAGACATACAGCAGAACATCAGGTGCAGTTAGAGTAGTTTCCTATAGAATAAAAAGATACTACATTGAAGTCAAATGTTTTCATAAGGACAATGCACTGGAAAAAAAAAAACCTGAAGTTATTTATATATATAAGTATATATAAGTATAACTTATATATATAAGTATATATATAAGTTATTTTTATATATATATATATATATATATATACATACACATATAGATATAGATAAAATTAGCTAGTACTGTTAATAACACCAGGTAATTTCCTTCTAACTCACCGAGGATCTGACTGCCAAAGAAAGTGTCCAGCCATCTATACTGACAGCATTCGTGTGTTAGAACACAAACAAGATTTTTCCTACCCAAAACAAAGCGGTTAAAATTATATTCTCCCAAGCTGCATGGAGATACACTAATTTGTAACTTTCTAAAGCTAACACATTTATGCTTCACAGATACATAATTTAGCAACAAACAGCAGACTGAATTTTGATCAGGCTTAAAAATGGATACAATAGCCTTCAGACTTCAAATGAGCGAGCAAGGTTCTCTGGGTTTTTTCTTATATCTGAAATTTAAGGAGTAACTTTTCTTCATGAAGATTCCTTTTTAAAAAGTATTGAACAATACAAAAAGGCCTGTTTATTAATGCCAGTATGCAAATGGCTTGTTAATGAAGCTTTCTGTTAGTCCAGGCAATACCTTTCACGATGGTTTCTTGTGTAAGTGATAGAAAGTGCTCTACTTGTCAACCTGTTCTTGTTAAAATAATGGAGTAACTGAATAGATTAGAAGCATACCTCAATCAATAATGCTATAAAATTCTATCAACTTCATTGTTAAGAAATCACTACAGTATTTTTAAGTCTGGGACAAATGTGGAAGTTATGATTCAGAACACTAAAAAGCCTTGAAAGTAATGGATTAGAGTCTAAGTGAAGCAGGTAATTGCATAAATGTCAGCCTGATGTCCAGATTTAATTAAATACATTTTAGGTATTAAAAGCATCCATACTGTGAGATTTTTCTGATGTACAAGTTCAGACTTTGAGCATCTTATACCTTATTATGCTGTAACATAAGGAAAGATAGTAATACATATATATGTGTTGTGTGATAAACAAGGCACGTTGCGGAAATTGCACTCTGAACAAGAAATATTACCTGAACAAGCCTGGACATACTGGGGCTGCCTGGGTCAATCCCGAGTTCTGGAAACCCTTAGCAAGGTTGGCACTAGTTGTCAAAGCAGGCATTTGTAGTCAGTCTATTTGATAGCTAATGCTGTCAGGACAGCGGTGGCTGTTAAGAGATGCCTCAATTCAAGAACGGAACCTGCATATTCTGCCCAGCTCAGACTGTTTGAAGTTTGACTCTTCCTTCCAGCCCTCACATTCTCCTGTGGAATTTTGGACTGCTTTTTCTCCTGTGTAGGTAATTCGGTTACCTTAATAAAAGTAGTAATTACTTTGTATGCGCTTTTGTCGTTTGTCAGCTTGGTTAACTCATGAAGATCAGGAGTCTGTTGTGCAAGCTGGTAGGCATTGCCATGGCTTGCAAGTGTTAAGGGAGGCAGAGAAATGACAGTCCATCATACTTGTTCAAAGTACAGAGATTTCTATAGGTATCGAGACATTTCTTTCATAAATGAATTAATTTTATGAAGAAGTTAATTTCTAAGTGATTTCTCTCTAGTTTCTTCCTTTGTTCCTTTCCTTCGTTCTTCCTTGACCTGTCGACTCATCCTGACTCTGAAGTTAGAATCTTCGGTGCTTGTTTCTCATCACGTGAAATTTAGGGAGCAGTTAAGTGGATGAACAAGTTAAGTGGTAGGAGTTGAAGCAATGTGTATTCTGCATGAAGTATGTAGTCTTGCTCTAAACTCACTCTAGTCTAGACACGCCTGTACTGCTGAAGTCAGATGACAACATTCTAACCAGCTGCAGTGACTGAGGAAAATGGTTCCTCTGTCTTTCTGCCGGGAGCAGCACTTTCCATCACTGATATCTATGACTTGCTGCTAGAAAAGACAACTATTGGTAATCAAAGAAGAAACTACAGCTAGTTTGGGAGGCAGTTTTGCAGCACAAAAATGGTGTTTTGTGAACACTTTATAGCAGATAACATTTTCAGTATTGCTTTTGAGAAGAGTACAGCAGAATTGAAAACTTCTAGTTTGTTAGAGACTTGGAATTTCATGTTCTGGGCAGAATACTTCACTGTTTAACATACTGTAATCAGCATTATTGGTTTTATAATCTTACGGTAGAACTGGGCAGGGACTGATGATAGGATCTCCCTGTTTCCTTTAGATCACTCTTGTAGGAGTCTGGTGCACTAGGCTTCATTTTATGAAAATCTCCTTTATTGCCTGTGTGCATTTACACAGCTGATTTTTTTAAACTTATTAAAAACGTTTCTTTTTAAGATTCAAGTACTCATGTTTATTTTTTCCTTTTTACAAGCCTAGAGTACACAGCATGTGTAGGGTTTGATGTTTCAAATCTGGGTGAGTAATTAAGTAGGCAGTGCAATCTTTCATTTCTTGCCATGTTGCATAAACATGCCTCCATTTCTGAGTAATTCAAACACTAATACAATAAATAACAAATAGAATTGTGAGAAAATCATTAATTTCTATGCTTCCGCTTATAGAGAATAGCAATCAGTCCAGTTTCACATAGCAAATGCAGACTAATCGTGGAGTTGATCTCTCTTTTCATCTATTTTTTAGTATGTTTTTATGTATTTCTTACGTGTATGCACCAGCAGGCAATGCTGTGCTGATACTGTTGTGCTTCTATGCTTTGGTGACCTTTGCTACAGAATATAAGAAGATCTATATGAGGTACATTTAGAGATCTATTTGGAAATTCTCTCTGAGCATCAGCTTGTTGAAATTATGATGTTGCACGATAGTGCTTTATTTGGATGAGAACAGTCAGCATAGTCCAACCAAGTAAAGTGTTTGTCTACATAGCTGACTTAATCTGTCCCTCTGTCATAATAGTGTGGAGTCTCACTCTGGCCTCAATTTCTAGCTGGAAAGGTCACTGAAGGGGCCAGGAGTATGTAGGGCTGGCAGGCCCCTGCTATGCCTGTCATCTAGTTCTGTGGCAATCCCAAGATTGAAGCATGGAGGAGGCCTAGTAGATGAGAAGCTGGGAGTTTCCCAGGCTTGTTTCTGGCTAAAAATTGTAGAAATAACAAACTTGGAATTTAATGAATGAGTGATTCCTTTGTCTATGCATTTTTGGCTTTTTAATGCTGTTATCCAATTTCTGTACACTATTAGAAGATATAAATTGTTTTAAATCTGATAATGGAAAGCCAAGAAATTTTAAGTGCTTCCAGTCTCCATCTTTATGTAAGGATAGATAGAAAATTCCAAGCTGACGTTTTCTTCATAAGTAACATCGTTACAGGTCTCATTTTTACCCTTAATGAAGGTTGGTATGGTATATGTGCAAAACCTTTGGAATTAATTTGATGAGATGGGTGTTTCTTTATATTTTTTTTAAAGAATGTTTTTGCTACCTGCCTACAGTGAGAGGGCTAATATAACTCAGACACTGAATCTGGAATATTGTCTGTCTTCTGGCAGTAAATACTAAAGTACAATGTGTTTTATGGTCAGATATGTGCACACACACATATCTGGCCATAAATCAGTGCCTCAAGCTTCCCTCAAGGAAAGTTGAAAGAGTGCATCTCACAAGAGAGGAAAATGCATTTAAAATTACTGCAGCTATAAAACAGACTGACATAACCCAAAGCAACATATATGGGGAAGGAAACCTTCTGGGGCCACATCAGTGCTCTGAGAAGATTTCCACTTTTTTGTTTTATTTGCTAACAGGGATCCAATGCGGTTTACAAATGAAATAAAATCTATTCGTTATGCCCCCTAATATTCAGGCAGCAATATCCCATCTTTGGAGTCATTCCCTTACAGAAGCAGTGCAACACAGCTCAAAGAAAATGATAGTTGATCTTCTTCCTTGAAGATTTTCTCTTCTGTAGTCATCTCTGTCCAGTTCAGCTTGTTATATGTACGTGCTCCTTTGCAGGGGTTTCACCAAATTTAAGAGCGTGTGGAAAGAAGGTAGAAGAAAGAACTTTATCATAAATTAAAATAGGCTCATAACTGCTCATTTCAGGAAAAAGAACTGAGGGCATTTCATCTAGTTTCTGCCAAAAGTCTTTTCCAGCACCATTTTCTCATTTGAGGTTTCATCCTCAAAGGTTCACACTGCTCAGATTACATTATGATACGGTTTATTTCATTATAACTGCATCTAATTGATGGTACTCACTTAAGATTTTATCACTTGTACTGATTCTCAGTAGCATTTAGAGAGAAGACTGGGCAATTTGGATGGAATTCAATTTTTGCATATGAGTTCAACCTATTTATCATTTATTGCTGGTTATCAAGATGGTGGCATTCAAACTGAAGAAGGTAGTTCATGAATAAAGGAGAAATGTTCTGAATTTGACTTAAAATATATTTATATGATACTGAAGTTAATTGGTGCTAACTCGTGGCCATACGTAATGGTTTAATTTGTTTTTTTTTTTTTTTAATCTTCACTGAAATTTTGAACCCTGGCAATTAACATTTTGTGTTGGGGATATTGCTTCCTAACAGAACCAGTAAGGAGCCAACGCATTCTAGAAAGACTTAGCAAGAAACATTTTTGTAAAGTTCTCCTTAGAGCGAAGGATTTAGCAGCACCCAGAAAACTGCTGGATGTAAATGGATAGTGAGAATTGGCGAACAATGCCTCCAATAATTAAAAGGTTACCACGTTACAGTGTCTGACTGAAAAAAGCTATGAAAAACCTGTATAATGTATTGCCTTGATTCCGTCTTTAAACATGTCTCTGAAACAGATATTTTAGACCTTAGTGAGCTGTTTTCACCATGGTGTACATATTTCCACATATGAAAATGGAGAAATTTCACTGAGTAAAGCAGTAGAACTGCAGCATGTAGCTGAATTTCAGGACATTTATTTTTGTGAGACATTCAGCTTACTCTACCACTTGAAAACTGATGTTAAGAGTTTCTGCTATCTTTGTTTTCTAAATTGAAGAGCTGTCTCTTACCAGGTGTCTTCTCGTCAGCATGGGTGTAACTTAAGAGAGTATATTTTGAATTTCTTTTTCATAATTCGAATAGAAAGGAAACCTCAACTGTAATATCTTGTTATTTTCAGCCCTTTTAATACTGTTTTGAAGTGAGTTCAGTAGTGGAAACAGCGCTAATTCAGGTCTGTGGTCACACGTAATGGCTACTAACAGAAATGTATCTTGTTATTAGCTTTTCATATTCTTCAGTATAATAAAATCTGTAGTAGCGTATTTAATGTACGTAATTGCATCTCTGAAAAGACAGGAAGGAAGCAAGCCTCTGCTACTTCCTATCACTCCTTCACACTTTGTGAACCTTCATGGGCTCAAGGACTCAGTGAGCATGAAGTTATGTTGTGTGTCCAGGGAAAAAGAAAGAAAAAACTACTCAGATCCAAAGCTGTACCTTTACATTATTCCTTTCTCTGCACCTTACTACTGTGGGCCACTGCAGTCTGACCCTTAGGAAAGTTCAACACAGCAGCTGCCTGCAGGTTTTCTAGCAGCCAGATTACTTCAGAGCTGCTGAGAGAATCTATCCACCATTCATCTTCTGAAAATATCGGTGGGTTGATTCAGACTAGGCTTGGTGAAGTTCAATCATGTCTTTTCATTTCTGTGACAGTTTATATAAGATTAAGCTCATCTTTGTTAAAATTCCATCCAAAATGGATAGACGTTCATTGATTTTTCTATCCAGCCGTTCCTGTTGTTGCTAGCTTCTTCCCATCCTAACAGTGATTATGAAAAATGGATCGTGACTTTGGACAGTACAGAGTCTTCAGAAGACCTCTTGTTGCTACACTTAATAGCATGTTGTTAAGAGCGTAATGGCTTTGGATTGTGACTGTTCGTGTTATTCAGCGATGAATGGGTATAAAATAAACAGTGTAACAGCAATCATTGTCTGCACTGTAAAAACTGCCTTTAGAATATTTCTTTCTTTTTCCAAAATTTAATGAATCACTTCAGCACTCACAAAAGTGGGTGAATGGCAGTTGCTTGCATCAGGCAGAGCATACACACATGGTTCATAAACTTGCTTGACTGGGAATCTACTGAAACTCATACAATCCTCTGAGATTGCATTGTATTTTCAGGTCATCAAATAAATGCTGAAACGCTATATGTGTTTCTATGCAGGGTTTTAAAGACCTTTAGAACTAGAAAGCAATAAGGTTTTTGTTAATTTTTTAAAATTTTATCTAAAACTGACTTTCTGAACCACAAGCTTTATCTAAAACACAAAGTCCAGCTTCTTAAGCTTGACCCCATGAGATTTGCCAATCTTGCTGAACGTCTGCTTTCAAAAAAAAATGCTGTCTAAATATAGAGTTTACTCTCATGAACATTGACTGCCTTTGAAACTAGAACTCCCTAAAGGCAAGGGAAATATTTAGTTACTTTCACTGTAGCTGTGCTCAGTCGGCATGGCTGGCTCAAAGGAGGGAACTGCCAGACTTAAGAAAGTCCTTGGCAAAAGGAATGAAACTTGATGAATAAGATAGTATGGGATGAAAAGGACTTGCTCTGAGCAGACAGCAAAGATGACAAGGATCATAAAATTGATTGAGGCTTGAAGAGACAGAAAGTTGGGAGCAAAGAGAAAAAGAAGGGTCTGGTTGGGAAGGAGAATTGGAGGAAATTGGTTTTAAATGTACGTTAGGTGTGGCAGCTTTCAAAGACATCACATAAATGAGCATGTTCTCTAAACCTAGAAACGTATTTTAGCAGCTTTGTGTTCACAATTTCACAACTAGAATAACTGTACATAGAAATCACTTACAGCTTTTGTGTTCAGTCAGGGTTATAGCCATACATTGATCTGTGAGGCAGAAAATAAATAATTTTCAAAGTTAGTTCAAAGCCCAGGTAAAGTTAACTCCTTAAGGTCTGGATATATTTAAGCCGGGTCAGTGTAGGGAAGAGTGAAAGATGTTCATCTCTTTCGTTAGAGGATTATAGGGAGTTTTCAGTTACTTAAACCTGTGATTTCTCCTAAGCATGTATTTGTTTGTCTTCCATTATGAAAGCTCTTTCAGGTCCAAATCAGAACCTGTGATAGAAATGATCATTTCTTGGTACAACTCAATTATTGGAATATTCCATTAAGAATATTCCATTAAGCAAGTGTGTTTATGTGTGTACATGTATGTGGATTTTTTTCCCCATTGTTTGTAAAAGAAAGAATATCAATCATTCACAGTACAAAAAATCAGTCATTTCCCTAGATCTGTTACTAGATAATGGATTTAATTTTTCTTCCCCCTTAATGAGAGTTAGATACAGGAAAAGATATATTCAGCAATATTAGCGTAACTAATGCTAATATGAAACGATATGATTTTATTTGTATTTGTAACAGTGAAGATGTAAGATCTGATAATGAGAAGGCTATAATGTGAGCAAGGACATACTTCCTTGTGTAATAGCATGCTATTGCTATGGCTCTGTCTGAGCACTGTGCAGTTTTATCTCTTCTAAACCTCTCTAAATATACACTTCAGATTTTGACCTGTTATTGTTATATTGGCAAGATGACAGAGAATAAAGTGTATTTGATACTTCTATCATTTTGGATTAAATTTAGGCATTTTATTTTGCCAAAAAAAAAAAAAAATTGAAAAGCAACGTAGGTATTGTAGAAAATGTTTCTATACATGTGCACTAATTGTGATGAATCTTCCCTTTCCTTCCTTTTGCTCACACACATAGGCATAAATATCAGTTAATATCACTTACAATCTCAAGTAATTAATTGTCCTTTAAAATTTGTTAACTTAAAACTTTACTTAAAACTAAGAAGTTAATTTAATATGGTCCTGTCAAAATTGCAAAGAACATAAACTTTCCTAGCATGCCCTTACTGCATGTTGTGTGAAATACAGTGTCAGATTGGTAAAGAGTTGATTTCTGCAGAAATTTTTCTCTGAAGATTTTGGGCTAGTCAGTAACTTCAGATCTTCCTCCAGAATCTAGTAACTTGAAATATCTTACTGCAATTGTTCCTTACAAAGATGAATTTTCCAAAAGGTTTTTAGAAATTACTTAAAGCCTGTTCCGGTCAGTTTATTCAGATGGATTCTGCAGAATGGAGCAACACAGTTGAAGGATACAATTTGTTGGATTTACAGAACAAATATAAGAAACTATGAACTGTAGTATCTTATCACCAGGGCTTTGGGCTGTATTATAAATGACATAATAAGTGATAAAAGGTTTGTTTTGTTACCAGAACCCTGAAAGGCCAGTAGAGCCCCTGTGATGATTGCACTCTTATTTGATTATGAACAAGATTTTAAAGTCTGTACACTACTCTTAGTACTACTTGTTGGCACATACAAGTGATAATCTTTGAAAAAGACATGTTAGACTTTGGGCATCCAAATGAACTTAGGGCAGAATTAGATTTTGGCCTAATGTTATCAATTCTTCACCAGATACTCAGTGTAGTTGTTGAAGTGGATATATACAGGAGGCTCGGAAATTCAGGTTTACACCCAGAATGACTTTCTATTCTAGATAACATATTGGGCTGTTTGGCTTAGAGGAATAAACACGGTCCTTTTATGCAAAAAAAAAAAAAAAAAAAAAAAAAAAAAATTAAGATGAGCGTGGAGGTATTCAGCTTTCTACACTTGTGAAGCATATTGCAAACCATTGTGGTTGCCTTTGCCAACTCAATATTCTGAAGAAACTTCTGCGTTTGTGCCTAAGCTTCTGTTTTTCCACACTGGTACCACTCTGACCTACTTGTTTCTACACTGTGGTTGCCTCCTTGGTTTTGGTCAGGATCTGAGCAAGTGAAATATCTTCTCCCGTTCCTGACCACAGCCTGAGCCTTCAGTTAAAGGGCAGATAAGAGACAAAGCCTGCATGCCCCAACACTCTGGTAGCTACTGTTTCATTCCAGCAAGAGGTGAATTGTCTCTCCCCAAAGCTCTTTCTAAACGTGCTTGACCCATGAATTTTCAAACAAATCTGCTTTCCTGATTAATCAACTAGGCTCCTAACAGTAGTGCTGTGATTTGTGTTTAGTCCCACTGAAGGTGGGCATTACAAGTGGGGTTGGGAATAGGATCACAGACACCTGTCTGAGCTAGCTGCAAGGTACCACCAAAGTCTTTTAAGGTGTTGCCCTAAATTTAAGTTAATTCTGAGGTCACATAGGAATATGAGCTATATGCACATTGAAGCTTTGTTATTTCAGGAGAGGTGTCTTTAGATGAAAGAAACAGGAGAAGCATAAAGAGATAGGGAAGGCAGTAAGAGAATGTCAGCAGCAGTGTTGTGGCCCTGAGGATCAGAAGCCAGAGAACTTAAAACTGTGAGGGAAGGTATGTAATGAGCCTTTCTCCTGAGTGGATTTTTCTGTCTGATTACAGACAGGACTGAGCATGTTCTTTTAGAAGCTGGCCTGTGTCAAGGTGTTATCGTTCTGAGAGAATTTCTTCTGCTCTCACAGTCTTAGCATCTTGAAATTGGGATGTTTGAGATAGAAAAGGGCAGTACCATCCACAAGCACATTGAGTTATCTTTGCCAGACCTTCCAGCTCCCAGTGCTGCCCTAGATTCCCCTCGGACAGTTTTAAACAGTTTTCCCCAAATGCCCAAGGCACACTGATAAGGTAACCAATTAATCACTTTGTCCACTAATGTTTTGTATCACTGATTCCTTCTACTGTCTACCACCACAGCTCCATTTTTGATTGCCTGTGGGCGCTCCTGTCATTTTCTTATTAGCTGAAACTGGGTCAACAGTATACAGTATACCAAAACACTAATAGCAATAAATTCAAGTCAAAAGTATTTGAAATTATTCATCGTATTAATTTTTGTCAGGGTGTTATTTCAGATAAGATGTCATCCATGCACATCACTAACTTTGTGCTGGATTAAATACTGTCTTTTGCAGCTGGCCTACAGCCTGTGTAAGACACTGTCTCCATACCATGCTCACTGGTGTTTTGTTAGGCAATGCAGTCGTGCCCAGAAGCAATCTACGGTACACAGACCTGCTGTTAATGATTGTGTATAATATGCTTGCTTTTTTCCTTTCAAAAATTGAGATTTAGTAAGCATGTGATATAATCCTTTTCTCTTTGCTGTCATATTCTCTGCTGTACGACTGTTTTGTTCTAGAACTCCTGATGGGGAATCAGGGTATGTGAGAGAGCTGATTCTTAATGTGGAGGAGGTTTAGCCACTTGTTACAGTTTTCCTCAGGCAGGTCAGGAGCATGGGAACTGCAGAGGTAACAGAATTGATTTAGGCTGTCCTGTTTGAAATGTATCATAGTCTAGGGATGCTAGGCAATGGATGAGTCTTTTTAGCAGCTTAGTACTCATATTTGGACTGTTTGTGATACTCTTAAGGTAAAAGTAAAGCCAGTCCGTAATTCTTTAATTGTTTTAATTTGCTAAGTTAAATTAATATGTGTTCTACTACTTCACTGTCAGACGTGTTTCTCCTGAGGGAAAAAAGAAAAGAATGACATTAAAATAAAAATAAAAAAATAAAAAGTCACTAATCTAATGATGGAATTAAGGCTAACTGATGTTTCCATTTCCCAGTGGTTTGTAGGAGTTAAATCATTTGCACCCTATTTTCACTTTCTAAATGTTTTTCTCCAGTGTACTCCTGCCTTCAGAAAGATATTGAGAATCCTTCCCTGAATCACTACTTAATTATTGTTCACTTGCCATTTTTGATTCCTTAGGATTAAGAAGGCTTCTGGTGTTGCTTTCAAAGAAGTGAGTTTTTTAAGAAGCACTAAAAAAGATATTCTTTGTTTTAATTTAAGCTTATGGTCCCCTTTAAAGTTTGAAGAACAAATTCCTTTCATGATAGTAATTTCAGGTTGTCATTTCATGTTTCTTTTTCATATCTGGTTTATTAGATCACTTTGTGCAGATTTTTCTTTCAATCAAAGTCAGTACCTGTAATTAAAGCTGTCTATAACCAATAATAAGTAATTTATTACACAAAAAAAGTTTCTTAAAAAAAAAAAGATTTTACGGTGAGGATTTATAATCTTCCATCCTAATTGCAGATGGACTCGTGTAGATAGAAGTCTGAAAAAACAGACTGCTGTTCTTGTTGGCAGGTTTGTTAATGTACACAAGTAGTGCTTTGTCAAGAGCTGACCATGGTTTACAGAGGTGAATTCACAACTTTCAGTGATAACAAGCTAGGAAAGGCAAATTTGCTTTTGGCAGCACATAAATAATCATTTCAAAAACATATTTAAAACCATTCCGTTATGGAATGAAAATTTTCATTTTGTTTCATTTCATTCATGTTACCTAATAATATTTTGGCAATCCTAGTCAAAGGAAACATTCATAGGATGACACAAACCGTGAACAAAATTATGAACTTCCTAGATGAGAGTTGTTCAAAACATGTCAAAAATCCCTCCAACTTCACCGCATGGCGATTGGTTTCTTAATTATATTGATGTGTGAGGACTGTCTTGCAACATTTACAAAAGTAACACACCAAATTTTGCAAATGGCACTGCATTTCCTTACCTGACCCCGACTGCTGCATACAACAAGGTTTAAGGGGCATTCCCATCCTATGGCTCCCGTTTTCTGTCAGCAAAGAAGCAGTAATTAGGGTATAGCAAGAATAATACCTGCAGTCGCTTTAGCTAGTATGAGATTGCCAGTCATCAATTCTGATGTTGAAGGCTTAGAAGATGACCACCACTTAAGCCTAAGGTAAAACTGTAGTTCTGTAAAATTAGATAGGAGGTTTTAGGTAGCAAAATATTTGCATTGACCATCCTTGGAAACGGGATATTGAAGAACGTGTTGAACTGTACATTGTTCAGTACTATTTGCTGGTTTAGACTCGAGTGAAATGTGTTTTTGAGTGGAGAGAGTAAACACAAGCAAAAGAAACTGTATTTCCCATAAATATCCCCAACAAATTCAGTGCAAAGCTGTAATGAAAAATTCAAAGATAGACGATTCAAACAAGATGGGAGATTGATATGTTTCTGTGGAGTTAATTACATTTCTGTGGCACCAGCTGGATATAATATTATATTGTGTAGTAGGCCAAAATGAGAAAAATCAAAAGTTACAATAGAGATGGTAAAATAGTGCCCTGAGATAATTTGAAAAATAATAATAATAGAACTTTGGATGGTTTAGAACAAGAAACAAGAACACAGCAGCAAAGTATGAGGCTGTGATTTTCAAAGAATTTTAAAGAAAGTGCCCTGCATTGGGTGGAATGCAGTTTGAAGAAAAATATGGATACTTGGAGAGGAATAATGAAAGTTGTTGAAAGAGTAATTTTAAAAGCAATAATCTATGATAAATTGAGAAAGGCAAGTAACTAACTTGGAAAAATTAGAACTTATAAAGTGAGAGTATACACGTGGAGCAAAAGATATCAGGGAATTTATTTTTTAAGGTTGAACTGAAAATACTGATTTTTAGTTTGAAGTTGGCACAAATATAGGAAATATGTTCCACGGAAGCTGAAATCTGTTGTTCTTCAAGGCACTCTTTCTATATGCTATTTTATTTTTCTCTTTCTTTAAAGACTTATGATATCTTGAAAACATTACTACTTCCTTGTAAATTATATATACATTTTCTTGATCGAATATTTAAGATGTTAACTTACTAGGTGATACATTTTCTTACTGTTGACTCAAGCAGACTCAACCAAATAAAATGAGCAAGCTTAGAAAACAGACAAGAAAGTTAGTAGGTAACAATCTATTCATTCTTTGAATTATTGTTCTTGAATGCCTGTATTCAGCATTTTCTTGGTTCTAGTATGCAATTCATTTGCCTTTATAGAGGGTGTGGCTGTGTGTATTAATGGAAGATTTATGGGAAACATTAGTTTGACTTTTGTAACAGCTGACTGAATAGAATAAACAAAGTTTGCCGTATATTTATAATTTAGTAACAGGTTTGTTGAAAAATGTCAATATTTTTTCCTTGTTTGTGTAAATGTTGAGGTGTATTATTGTTTAGAATGCAGAACTGTCTAGCTCTTGCATGCTGTGTTACAATTTTAACTGTTAATACAAAATAGTATCCTATTTATGGATTCCAGTCTCAAAAGCTAATTTAATTGGTGCATTCCAGCTACTATTGCTTATTTCACACTTCAATAGGTAACGATGCATTAATAATCGAAGTTTCAAACTGTAATTAACATTAGCTTTAGGCTCCTGACAATGAAATGATTACATTTTTATATATGGCTTGATACACAAAGTTAATCTAACCTGTGCATGAATACCAGAAGGAACTTGCATTTACTCTCTAATGTAAATCACTACATGTAATTATGAGTTCTCTGCAACTGCAGAGGGTGAAAAAAGTAAAATACTAGTGGCAGTGAAATCTGTATGGATGTCCTTCATTCAGCCACTCCAGCTCTGTAGGTCATTACAAGGAACTGAGGATGGTGTTTCATCTCATTTGTTTTCACGCTGTTACTTCATATACCATTCAGTTACAGAACAGTGTTCGTTTTCTTCATTTACATGAGTTTAAGTAAAAGGTGACTGGGTAGCTGTCTAAAGAATAAAGGTGTGATTTTTCCATCATGCCATGCAAGCTTTCTGCACAAAGCCCTGCTAATACCCCTCCAGCGAAAGAGTCTTTCAGAATCCATTTTATTACACTTCCCTTGAAGCTACAAAGTAGTCTTCCAATTACATTTATGATTCTGGAGTAGTTAGTCATCTCTTGCTCTTTTAATATAGGGCAGGGAACACGCAGCTATAAATCACTAGCAAGCAGGATCTAAAAACTTGACAGTGAGGCAAAGAATCTGCTTCTTAGTCATTGGATTGGCAGTTCTGTTTCTTTTACTGAGGCCTAATGTTGATAAAGCAGGCTAAATAGTAGAAACTTGATAGATTTTATCACCTGTTATGCTCATTACAAGTAACATGCACTCCAAAAGCAAAATGATATCCTAACACACTTGGCTAAACTAAGCGTTTGTAATTAAATTAGAGTTGTGCTGTACGTAAGCAGGGCAGAAGTTTTTAGCAGTAAGATATTTATTAAAAAAAATGTAAGAAAATATGATCATATTAATTGTTCATGTGAAGATATTGATTTTCTTTTTAATAAAAACTGGAAGCTACACTTGGCTCTTTCAGTAGGAAATGTGTAAAAAGTAGATTGAGAGAACCATCTTCTGTTGAGAGGACATGTATGTATAGGAGGGCAGTTAATATTTATTCTTTTGTGCACGGTCTTTGTCATTCTCAGCTCCTGCCTGTTTTCATCTGAATTCCCACTGATACCTTTTGTTCTCCCTTTAACTGCTCGCCCGATTTTTGTACCTCCACAGACTTTCTCCCTTAGCATATTTTCTGTAGGGAGCAGTGGCCACGAATGCTTTCATTTAGAAATTCCATCTGGGGCCTTCTCAGGGCACGACAGGAAGAAAAGGAAAAAATAAAAGGGAAGTTAGGCAGGATAATAAGCTGGGAAATCAGCATATCTCCTGTGCTGCTAAATTCTCTTCACAAATCAAATGGTGCCTGAGGTACTAAAATGCAACTCTCGAAAGACTGAGCAGCTATTCAAAAAGGATGATGCTAATAATGTTGGATTTGGAGATTTTTAAGTGAAACAGCACTGGATAGAATAGTTTAAGTGGTGAATACCTTAGATATATGCTTTTTATTCAGGTTCCCAAACCGAATTATTAGTATCTGCATCACAAAAGTTTTTTTTTAACAACGGTTTGTAAATTCCATGGGAATGAAGAAAAGTTTTGTGAATGCAGTGTGGTTGAAGTGTGACAGGTGAGGTGCCATCCGCTGAGCTGAGGAGTGTGGCCCTTTTGGCTGCAGCAGGCTGGGCTCCACCATGGGCCTGGCTCTTGTTTTTCTGAGCGTCTTTTTCTGAGCAGCCCGTTCTCAATACGTAATTTTCTCAAATGTACCTTAGGTATGGATTTGGTACAGAGGTAGCCAAATTTCCTTGTTGAACTGCCAAACGCTTTGTCATGTAACTTAATCCTCTCACATATAAAACGTTGCAGATGAGAGAGAAATGGGAAGACATGAGTAGCTCTGGGAATAGGGTTGCTGAGGTGGCAGTACTCTTTCAAGAGAGCCGTGTGTCCTGTCTGAGCATGCAGATTGATCCATGAAGTTTGTCAAATACTCCCTTGTATCTTGTGTCACACATATGGCAGCCAGGCATCCTGACACACTCACAGCCTCAACATCAACATGGTCCTCTTTCACAGATATATGATAGAGCCCTGGAATGAGAGCTGTATTTGAATTCCTTGAGAGCCACAGGAAATTCAAGACTAAGCTCTCGCGAACTGTTGTATGAACAGATCAATATCTTGACATTTGTTTAACTGGTGGGAATCTAGATAGATGGTATTTGGTAACACACATCACTTTATCTCTCATTATTTACTATTTCAGCTAAAACTCCATTTCATCCTGTTTTGCAGGTTTTCAATTACATCTAAATCAAAACTATGGTACTTCAAATAGGATAAATTAACTGATGTTAGTACAAAAGAGAACGCTCTTTCTTCTTTGCATTGTCAGAACGAGTGGAGTACTGATTCTCAGATTGCTTGTGGTGGTATGCAGATATGTTCTTCCGTTACAGTCCAAACATATTAGTAGACAGGGAATATGCACCCGTTGTCCTACAATGGATACTACTGGCAATTTGTTATGTTCCCCTGTAGTATTACTTTCTGCATCTTCCTGCACTTGGAAGGACAAGGGAAAAAAAGAAAGAATTGATACAAATATCATATTATGCCATACAGATTCTCTGTGGATTGCATTCACACTTAGGAAAGAGACTGTTCTGTGAACTGTGCAAAGATAAACCTCAGAAATGTATCAATCATTCTTTTAATTCCTTTTTTAATTCCAATAAAAAAACAACCTCACAAACCTGATAGAGTAAAGGCTTTTACTTCTGCTGCTGAAAGGAGAAGAACAGAAAATAATTATCAAAAAATTAAAGAAAGACATCAGGTCTGCTGTTTTTGATACGCAAGGGTAGTATTGGATCCTCATGCATAAGAAGTATTGAAGAACACTCTGTCCATCTTGCTATGCTTCGTGATATTTAAGGCTATTCCAAGCGATCATTTTCTTTTGTTAGCTTGTGATATTTACCTCTTCACAATTAAAAGGTATCTGTCTGTTTGAAATTTGGGGAAGGATATGATACATTTTCACTATGAGACTCAGTCACAATTTCCCTGTGTCCAGAAGTAATCTTGAGTGATCTCTGGAGTATGGCCCATGCAGGAAAGTCTTTGCTGTTTTCCAGTACTTGTGGTTTATGAGTTGCTGATTTCTGCCTCCTGTTCTGTCTCTCACCCATTGTGGGGGGGAAACAACAGGATGGGGCTGGGATGAACTAAAAATAAATGTTTCTGTCCACATATTTTTATATCATATTTGTATGTAGATGTGTAGAAGTTCAGGAGAATTAATGGTGATTATTATTGTCATACTGATTGTACTTGTTTGCTTTTTAATGAACAAGAAATATTTTTTTCTTTATTGAATAGAATCCATTTCTGTCTCAGTATGACCTGAACCATATTTGCCCAAAAATAGATAAATATAACCAATATGTCTCTCCTATATTTGCTGACTTGGTCACAAACTTTCATAATGTAAGGCCCATTTATAGAACTGGTAAAAAGGCTCGTAAGAGACTAAGCCAAAAAAATATTGTTCTCTCGATTTCGATCTTTCTTTTTCCCCAAACAGAAAATGCGTAGTAATACCCTGGTTAGTTATTGACTGCAGCTGTAAAATACTTTATTTCCTGACATTACGTCTCTAAATTTCAGGGCAGATCTGACAAGTGACAGGTACTCCATGCCTCATTTGTACATGGGGCTCTTTTTTTCTAAGCATGCCATTGTCTTAAGATACAAATATGGAAATCAATTCAGAGATGCTTTTAACAAAAAGAGCTTTGTAAAGTATCTGCCGAATTAGCTTCCATGGAATCATCTGTCACTTTACTGACAGCCCAGCTTTTAACAATGATGGGATAAAGTGTTCAGTCTAAAATCTAAAGATTTATAATGTTTTAATTGTGATCTACTTGGTTGTATTTTGAGCGAGTCAGACCAGATGGTATGAGGAATATATTAATTAAATTGGGTGGTATAATCATGATACAGGAGTCCCTTGCATCTTCAGAAATTTTTATTCTATTTATATTAAGTCAGTCCCAATGTCTTGGATAATTGCATGTTAATAAAAACAGAAAAGACAAACACCCTGTTCCTTTGAATAGCTAGCATGGGGAGGGGCATTGTTGTTGTTTTTAATTACTGTCATTTATTTTGAATCAGATACTTTTGCAAGTTTTATGTTTGATGTGAATGTTTAATGCAAACTGGACTTAACAGTTTGCAAATATCTGACAAATTAAGTAAATCTCTGCAGTCCTCTGAATTGCTAATAATAGATTCCTAGACAGAGAATTGAAGCTTGTATTTGTGAATGTTTTGATGTTAGGAGTCTTCTGTGTTAAATTTAATATGTGGCAGAGGCTCATGATAACAAACTGGTGCTTCTGTGGCTGTAAAATCATCACAGCTGTTGGTATTAATTAGTGCTGTATATGTGTCCTTTACAATGAGTGGAGATTATAGCACAGACACACTTTAAAAGATGGAATAGCTAAATTGCTTCTGTGTCTTTCTAACTTTGCATGTTTGACATTGAAGTCATAGTAGGAGGGTGCGTATGCCTTTCTGGACAGCATGTTTAACTTCATTCAAAGGAACAGTCGCAGCAGAGACATCAGCATGGTTCACACCCACTGACTACTCATGTTTTGCTATTTGTAGATCCTTAGGGAAAAGCACATTTCTATAAACACTTGCTTCTGCACTACCTGTGTATCTGTAAAATGATTGCTGTTTTTCCAGTACCTCCATCCTAGCTTATTTTATAGATGTTTCTTTCCCAGATGTATTGTTACGGAGAGATTTTGTACTGCTCTTTTGAGCCAGTAGCAGGAAGCAAGAAGATAAGTAAAAAGATAAGGGAAAGAAGTTTCATAGTGATCATGAGAGAGAGACTTTTAGTGTTAATACTTTTCCTCTTTCTTACAGTGGCTTCTCCTTTTCGCTGTTAAAAAAAAAAGTGATTTTCTTTGTGCCTTTTCTGCATTGTTAGTAAAGATGTCACTGGGCCTGTGTTGCTTTTTCTATATCCATATACATATGAGCATGAAAAATGTGCTTATAGATTGCTTGGTTTTGAAGCAAGTTAAAATCTGGAAGGTCAAGAACTGAGAAAGAGTACTCAGTGTGGTGTCTGTGCATTCTGCTGGTTATTAGAATAGCTAAGTTAGCCCATGTTTGGAGGATATACAGATGCATTTTTTTCCAAGAGTCTTATAGCTGTTTTGGGACTGGTAACCCCTAATCTAACATTATGACAACATTTATATTCCTAATCTCTGAAAACTAGTCCTGTGGGTATGGTAATTATTCATTTTAAACACCCAACCTCCCAAATGCTGAATTTTTAAACTTGTTCCATGGAGCATGCATTTATTGCTTCACCTAATCAAAAGTTACATATGTATACAATCCAGAATAATACATTTGAGATGATAAATATTATATGAATTTCATCAATCTGTCCTCTTAGGAAAGAAGAAAGAAAGGAAAAAAAAATCTAGAAAATGGCACAAAAGATGCCTATTTTTTATTATGGCTTTTAGACTGCAATCATCTCAGCCTATTCTAAAGCCACAGTATGGATGATGAGCAGTTGAAATCCAATTTGAATTCATAATACCACATTTAATTTACACTACCACCTGTCAATAGGAAATAATATGAGATGTATCTCCTGAGATATCCATAGGGAATGTTCAGTTATAATTAACCTCTCCTTTTTTTTTTAAGCTAAGTCTTTGTTATTGCAATGGATTATTTGTGCCTTTTGCCAGTTTTGTATCTCACTAAGAAGTAGTTGAATGTTAATGTGTATTTTCTGTGAAATAGAAGATGTTTCCTCTCATCTTTTATGCCAATGACTGTCCATCTTTTTTCCCCTTTTGTCCGTGCCTCGGTAAAAGTGGAATAGCCTTGCCAAATTCATGAAAAGCCTGACTTTTAGATCAGAATATCTCATCTAAAATGTGACTGGTGCAGCTCTTTCTTTAGAAAGAGGATGTCACAAACAGATGACATGATGATAAAAGTGGGCATTGGCACGGATTTAACCTAGTCATTATTCTCATTAGGTTGTAATTTTGGGTTCCTCTTTAGATGACAGCACATGATGATAGATGACATCTACTCTGAATTCATATTATCATGCTTAACATGTTCAAATAATATTTTCCAACAGTTGAAAGAGCGAACACATTTCTTCTAAGATGTTCATGTAAGAAGTGCTCCTATCTATCTATCCACAAATACTGCGGATAATACACACGGCTGGTACTTAAAATCAGGGAGATAACATAAGAATTCTTCTGAATATGAACGTTTTGAGATTGAAGAGAAAAAGAATATGCAAAATCAAACAGTTAATGATTTTTCCCCATTCACCCGTATACCTCTTAATTTCAAAAGCAATAAAGTTTATTTCAGTGTTGGCACACGTAAAAGGATTATACTAGTTTGACAAAATTCCCGAGTCTTTGAAAATCTTTCTTAAAAAGAAATATTTCACCTACATTTTGTCACTTAATACAGTGAGGAAATAAGGCGGCTTCATCAGTAGTTTCTTATGGCTTCAGTGATGATTCCCCTTAACATGAAACTCAAAAAATAATGCTAAATAAAAAGCTCTTTAGGGAAAATTACTTCCCTTTCTTTTACACAAAGCTTGGAAAAGAACCGAAACCCAAAATATATGCAAAGTCTCTTGGCACCAGACTCAGTGTGCAGGCTTCATCTCAGCCTGTATTCTGAAGCAAACTGCGTTTCGTTCCCCTTTGTGTTTCCATTTTAAATGCAATGTGACTCTCATAAATGAACATGATTTAGACACATCGGCTGCCTTTCTTCCTTGCCTTTTCCAAAATCCAAAAATCCTGCCAGTTACACTAACCACTATCACAGCTCACTAGGTATTCTTCACCACACTTACGGTCTTGCGGCAAGAGCTCCGCACAGTCCTACTGCTGATCTCCAGGATCCAATTATAAGCAGTGAACATAGATTGAGGTTTTCTGAATTTTTGTTCAGTAGAGTTTTATTCTGCAAATTGTGATTATTGGCTAACAGTGGTTTTGGTAATGGCTTGTGGTTTTGAGCAAGTTTTCTTATTACCTTGTAATTCACCTTTATATGTAAAATGTTGATAATACTTACTCTTCGCAGTTTATAAGTATGAAAGCAAGGGATAATGCGCTTATATTGGCCATGTATTATTTATTCTGCACATAATTAGGATAATTTAATATCAATAATATTTAAAAAAATTCAAAATGGAAGCTTACATGCTACAGAATTTTTCAGGATCCTACTGGTAACCCAAACACCAGAGGAACCAGTTCCTTTACTCTGTTCTCACAGTTATTTGCACTCAGCAAAGCAGGCAGTGAAGTTGTACTACAACAGCACAGAAATGAAATACAAAGCGAAGTACTCCTTCTCCCTAGGTCCTAAACTGTGAAAATTCTTGCTTTTACTTAAGAAGACTTTGAAAACTTAAACCTATTGTCACTGCAGTCTGTTTAAAACAAAGAGTATTTTCCAGTGTGGGAAAGAAGCTTTGTGGCAGGAAATGATAACAGTATTAACTTCTAGATTTGAAAAGTACAGATTTGAAGTGTAGATTGTCTTTGTAAAACAGTGGTTTATCTACTCACACAGCTGATCTTAAATTGGACAATAGTCTGTTACCGTTTACTTGCCAAATTCAACTAATCTTAATTTTGAATCTTTTTCACTAAGCATTCTTACTCTCTGGTGCTGTTTTTGAACAACAACACAAACTTTTCTTCTACCTATATACCTAGCGTGTGGCTTTCATCTTTGTAATTGATGAGTAAAGCATTTATCCTCAGATAAATCCGAATTCATCTGTTGGAGCAGCTGAACACATCTTCTGCATCCCACTGACATGTCTTTCCAGACTTCAGAAAATGCTCGTACCACTTTGAACCAAGTCTCAGATATACTGGAAAACATACTTGTGTGTACTTGTTTGCACTAACTCAGAGCAGCATGAAGCAATGGTGGCAGCATTAAGCTTTGCAGGGAAAGCAGGGAATTCAGAAAAGGTAAACAATATTCTGTGTGATAAGAAATGTTTGCTGTTTAACAGCAAACATTCTTTGCCAAAAGCATTGTTTTAACTTCTTCAGCTGACCGTTAAGTGGCTGTGTATGAGACTGAAATGTAAATAATTTGCCCAGGTTTTACCAGCAACTACTAGAAATTTCCTGTGTAAATTTAATAGTTCGGTATACAGATGCATAACTGGCACTTTTTATTACAAGTATTTAGTTTTTATAGCCTGTTGAAGGTCCTTATAAATATAGCATGCTTTGCTTACTAGGGCTAAATTAATAATATTTATTTTCCTGCTATATCTGATAAGCTTGAAAATATATCTCATAAGCTATATCTGCTATAACTGATAAGCTTGAAAAACACTAAGTCACTGCTCATTTTCAATATGTGGTGAGTTTAGCAAGGACAATTCTTTAAGCAGAACTTCTCTGCTGGCTTGACTAGAAGGAGCTCATTATGTCTATGCACCATTCCATAACTAACGTATATGAGTGATTTCCTGCTTGCAGAAGAAAGCACAACCAACTTTACTAGGTGATCATTAAGTGTATTTTCCTGTTGACCTTTTTTGTTATGGAAGACAGAAAAGGTGCCAGTCTTGTTTAGGGTGAGATCAGCAAATCAATGACCAAGAAATTGATTTTCCTCAGGAACTGCTTTTATCCTGAAATTTTGCATTGATTATGATTAAATAAGAGGTGAATTTCTCTCCTTGATATCAGCATTATCAAGGATATAGCTTGCAGTAGAGAGGACAGAGATCTCTGTATGTTATAGACCTAATGCATCAAATGTAATGGTGTGAGTGATCTCATACAATTATTTCCAAGGGGTGTTGAGTCCACATGCTATGAGCATTAGTGTGCAGATGCCACAAGAAACCTGAGACTATAATTTCCACATCCAATTCACATAATGGATATGGAAATAGAAGTAATTTCAGATAGCAGATAGATATCCCAAGCCAATAAAAGACATATATAGCTCAATTTCCTCTTCAGCACTGTAATAGAAGGTAAACAGCCTTTCAGATACAGTATAGTATACCCACATTGCTCTGGACGTGTGCAGTGTTATACCTTTGAAAGAATTAACGGTTGTGCAGTGTGAAAGCTATCTTCCTAAAGTGGAGACAGTGCTGGATTTTATGTCCTTTTATTTTATTTCAGGCTTTCACACTCAGTGATGTCCTAACACAGTTTTCACCAGATGCAGAACTGTAAAAGGAAAGAAAGCATCTGACATGTAGTTCCAAAAAGATCTTGTTTATGGATGCAAACTGATTTCCATTTATACTTCTTAATATGGTCAAAGAACGTAAGTCTTACTTCATAACCATGTAGAATATTTTCTCTTACTTGTTACCACTGAACGCAGTTCTGGATCCCTTCTGCACAAGGGGGTCTGTGTTTGTAGAGGAACGATAAAGCCTGGGTGTTTTCTCTGTGTGGGGATGTGGGGATACTGATGAAGTTCCACACCTATGGACACGTTCTTAATGAGTTAGTGCAGTGATAGGGGACGGGTGGTGTCAACTTCCATCTACTTTATAAGGATAAAGGGAGTGGTGGCTATATTTATGATTCTCCTGTTTGTCTACCTTGGCCAAACGTTTTAGATTCAAAATTTTCAGGGCAGGCATGACACAGGGAGATGCATTTTTTTTAATGTCTGCAGTAAATAAAGTTAATGGCAGCAGCGCATATGTTTAAAGACTTCAATATTGGTTTGTAAAGGATTTACCTAATCAACATGTTTCATGTTGTTAGTAAGGCTTTAATATTTAAAATTGCATAAATGTTTACAGAAATCAAATTATAACCAGTCAGTGAGTTCTTAATGAGATTTGGAAAGTAAATGAATATATGGTGGTAGTTTCCTTTTGAAAATATAATCATTTATAATGACAATGAGTCTTAGTTATTAACGTAAAGTTAGAATAATTTCAACTTTATGCGCTTCCTCTGCATTCACATGTATTTCCAACAGACATAGTTACTGATAACTCGAACATCCTATTTTGATGAAATGTCTTCAATTAAAAAACAGGGATTTTAATAGGCTTATGAGGCAATCATGACACTTGAATTTGGTCACTGATATCTTTAACTTGGTGTATTAATGCTGAGTAGTGTGTGTCAGAAATATAAATGACTAAACAGCCACAAGCACTGATGCATTAACCCTTAAGAAATCTGTTTGAGGGAAAATAGATTTTTAACTTGGAACAGTGTAGGAGAAAATCAGCATGCTTTACTTCCAGAAGGTCCCTGTGAAAAGGATAATCTAGTGGTGTTTCAGAAATTTGTTTTCCAGAAATAACTGATGGATAAAATGTAAGGTGCTTTTCAGATTAAGTTCAGGTAATTTCAAAAGAACTTTTACAAAAACATTTTTACAAGTTCAAAAGGTATATTTTAGCAATTTGGACTCGTTCTTAGAATTTTTTTCTTCATGATATTTATAAATCTATACAATTTTAAGAGTTATTAAGCAGAAATCCCATGATAGTTTAAAAACTCCTGCTTAGAAGGTCGTATGTAGGGATTTGTTTATGTCAAGACATTGAAATTTAGAACCTTGCTTAAATTACTGGGTCAAGACACAAAAGAGCTTTTCTCTCATCTATCTCTGTAGGCCAGTGCAATCGAGAATGATACAATTCCATCTAATTCTCAGAGATATCTATCTGGGATCAAGGGAAACCATACACTGTATGACAACTTTATTATAAACAATATGAATGAATGATAATAGCTAAATTCTGTGATTGCACTAATGTGCATTCCTTCTTAAAACAACTGTATTCCAGTTCAAAGCAGGTACAGGTACAACTGATTGAACGCTGAATGGTTTTAGGTCCATTGGCTGCATAAACCTAAAAAGAAGTTTTCATATAATTCATACCTAGCTATGTTAAGATCATCCTGTCTTCAGTTTACTATTTTAGAGGCTGAAAAGACAATATTTTTTTCATTGTGAAATAAAGTCCTCACTACAGAAGTACACTACTTGGTCTTATGGGCATTTACTATTTTATGACTTCATCTCAGCTTCTTCATTACTTATAAATCACTGACACTTCATACTTAAGCAATTAAAACAAGCAACAATTAGCTTATTACCCCCATGATCCATTGCACAATAATTGCACTACAGAATTCATTTTAACATAATAAAATGGAGAACATTAGAAATCATTTTGTGCAGAGCCAGCACCAGTTTGACAATAAGTTTTATAGTGGTTGAGTACCTTATGCTCTAATAAAAGCAAATAGATTCTCCATTATTGCAAACCACTCACATATTGCCAGCAGGGCAAATGGTGAATCTAAGTAAAGAGTAAATAACTATGTTGGCAGAATGTCTTTTTTTAAGTTAAAAAAAGTAATAACAGAATGGTTCTTTCCCATCTGATTGATAATTAGGTGTACTTTCAGCTATGTTAACTAAGAAAAGAAAACCTTTAAAAGTAAATCTGCAATTCTAATATTTATTAATTGCATTAAGGGTCAATCCTCACAAACAATAACAATAAATTGAAGGTCATGGAAATAAGAAGTTGGCATTGTATCAATGCCTATATTCAAAATGCCATTAAAGCTTTTTCTTAAGATTTCAGCATGCTGCAAAACTTGTTGAGGAAGACTTACAATATTTCCGCTGAATTAAGACCTGAATCAAAGCCTGGTGAAGTGATTACTAGCTTTCTCACTAGCTTTGGTGAGCGAACTCTTCTCTCCTGAATGCCATTCTTGCTCAGTACTATGCTGTGGGAAATTATTAGTCAAGTGCCTTAGCAAATAATGTTTACTGTCTATAGTGGATGTCAGTTTTACTTATCTCTACAAATCTACTTGCTCATAAGTGTTCATAAGTGAAATCTGATACCTTTTATTTTTAGAGATAATACTATGTTAGCATTTTTTTGTATGTTCTGATACTTCACATAAATGTTTATTTTCCCCATTTCTGATTTTCCTCTAAATTTATTTACTACTGCTCATACCTAGGGCAGGGTATTTTATTTCAGTGCTGACAATTAATTTACTTCTTCAGAGAGGATATCCAGAGACCTTGGAAACTGGCAATCCATTTTTACTTCTACCATTTTATTTATCCAATTCCATTTGAGTGGCACAATGGAAGGAGAATCCAAAGATAACAGATCTGTATGTGGATATTTCCCTCAAATTTATGCATCTTTCAATGAATTACATAGTTATAGTATTTATTTAACATTGCAGCATACTGTTGTGGAAATTACATTCTTATTATGAGGTACATAGAACAGTTTGCAAAGTGCTACCAACAAGACCTCAGATGCCTTTTGCTTCTATTCACGTGCACTGAGCTGTTTAGGACAGAGACCTCTATTTCAATTCTAACAGGAATTATTAAATATTAATATTTGAAGAGAATTTATAAACATAAGGTAAATGAACTTTTTACAAGAGTGGATAGTGAATAAGACAAGGGGGACTGGTTTTGAACTAGAGGAGGGGAGATTTAGATTAAATGTCAGGGGGAAGTTTTTTGCTGAGAGTGTGGTGATGCGATGGCACAGGCTGCCCGGAGAGACTGTGCATGCTCCATCCCTGGAGGCGTTCAAGGCCTGCTCTGATGGGGCCCTGGGCAACCTGATCTTGTACTTGATCTAGCAGCTAGCAACCCTGTCTGTGGTAGGGGGTTGGAACTTGATGATCCTTGGAGTCCTTCCAATCCGAGCCATTCTATGGTTTTTATGAAATTCCACATAAGTCACTAAGAAAAACCAGTGTGCACTTGAGATGATATGGAGAGGAAACTACACTGTCACAGGAAATATGCCATTTGAATTCACTGCTTTCTCTGGTGAATAGCAACGACTCAGAGGCTGGATTGTGATGATTCTGTTAGAGAAAAGTGCAGTAACAGTTTAAGAGACAGTCAGGAGACACTTTCACGTTACATGTCACCATATCTGGTTAGAATTCCTTTCCGGAGTGTCCCTCCCTTCCTAAACACACATTTCCCAACATATTTTGAATGTTCATTGTCAGGAAATTATGTTTCAAATCTTCCTCTGTCTTTCAATTTTTAACCCCTAAGACAGTTACAATTTTCTGAGAAGTAAACCATTATTGAAATTTGTTGAATATTTTATTCAGAAATGAGTTTGAGACAAAATTTCAATCAGTGCTATTTTCTAACCTGTCCTAATATGTGAAGTGTAATTACAGGTGCAGAACTGAGAATAAAAAGTGTTATAAAACTGCAGTTGTTGACCGTTTGCTGTAAAGCCCGTATTAAAGCACATTGCAGAAAGTGTTTTGAATAGGTTCATTCTGAATATTTTTATCTAGAAGAAAAATAATCTGTCCATAAGCAAGACATTTAAATTAATTTAGTAATAATTAATGACATTGGAACAGAAGAACGTAGATGAGTTGAGTGCTTTGTTCCTGATAGAATCATTGCTTTAGCTTATTAGAAAATAAACACAATAAGTTAGCCAACAATGCTGAGAAGTCAAAACCATTTTGAAGAGCAGTAATGCCCTTTTCTCTGCCCTTTACTGTTCTGCCTATTTGGAACAGCAAACATTTAACCTCTGTGTTAGCAGTGATGATAATGGTCAATTGTACGTCATAATATTTCAGAGAAAGTGTACAAAAAGCTATTTAAAAATATGACAAGTAAATAATACATAATTAGTCAAGTTTTCTGAATCCACTGACAGAAAAAAATAATGAACCTTATTCTGAGTTTAAAAGAAGAGTTGAACAATTATTCTAGAGCTTTATACAGTGTATTAGCTTAAGAACAAATAATGTTTTGTCAAGACTGTATGCGAAAGTTGCATTTTTTTTTCTCCCCTACATATTTTCCAGTCTCTGTGCTTTGACTTCTGGCTTTCTTCAAAGGAATTCATCATGAGGATGAATTATAGCGTGTTTTTGAAATGCTGACTGTCTTACGTAAGCCTGGTGATAGCACTGTGTCCTTAGCATTGTAATTCTCCTTGAGGGGAGCTCTGATCTGGTTTTTATTCCTGACTCCTGACCTGGTGTTTGAATGTTAGCAGTAAGTGGTTTCTGTCTCACATCTGTCAGGTCTCAGAGCACTACTCAATAGGCTCTTAATCGAGTTGCAGTCTACACCTTGGATTAGCTAATCTACTTAGATTTTAGATGAAACACTGATGTTTTTTTCCCTCTAGGTAATGACAGTAATGAGAATTGGTTACCAAACAGTCTTTTCAATTCATAAATGTTTTTGTTTGTTTGTTTGTTTTTAAATGGAAAATGTATCATACAGATCATATGAACGCAGTTCCCAGCTTTCACCTAAAACTTCCCTGCCCACGGGAAGAAGTTCTGAGGAATCAGCACCGGGCTTCCTCTCTTTCTTACTGTCTCCCTGCATAATTTCAGAAAAATAGTTCTTTGGCCCAGTAATGACTTCAGTTCCCTAATTTTCTTCTGGTATTTCCCCTTTCCACAAATACGTGGACCTTCATCTAGTGGCCTGCTGAAACTTCAGCTCCTGAAATTATCAGGAGAAGGACTCATTTTATGATTGCTGAAACTTTGATTTATTATATTCCTATTTTCCATTCAGTGGAAGGAAAACGTTTTTTAGAATGTTTATGTATTTTGTGTGTTTATGCATCATGCAAATGAATGAAAATGTCCTCATTATGTAGATCACTATGTTCATTACACTATTTTATTATTCTCCACTTCTCCTGCCAGTAAGCTGTGAGACCTTCACATTTCTCTTTGAGGTGTCAGCAGAAAACACAGATTGTTCTTTTACGTGTTTTGCTTCCACAGTTTTCCACAGTTTTCTTCTGCATGAGCAGAAATGTAAACATGCCATTACAGTGACTGTGTAGAATTAGACCAAACATCCGCATTAGCTCAGCATCTATCCAGTACTTGTAACCTGTGCCTGTACCCGAATCTAACACTCCACCTCTGATGGTGGCCAACAGTTGAAGTCAGGGAAGAGCGTAAGCACAGAACAAGCATGTTTCTTGTTCTGTTCCAGTCTACCGCTTTTCCTTTGAAGATACTTTGTTTCTCCTTTGACTCAAAGAACTTCTCTAAAGAATTAAGTAGTTATTATATGAATTACAGGAAATATCTGAAATAAATTCTTTAGTTTTCATAGTGCTTTGAACTGTGACATTGCAGCCTTCCATCACACATCAAGTTTTAATGAACAATTATACCTTTTCTCTGAAATATTTCTAAGTTTGGAGTTAATAGGTGTGTAAGACTGACAGTATATTAGTTCTACTGGCACCATTTTCACCAAGTAAGCTTTTTGAAATGCTTTTTTTGCTTCTTCATTGATTTGAAGTATCTTAAGAGTTTTTTTCTCATTGGTTCATTACAGCAATGGAGATTCCAGAAATCATTGTATTGTTTTATGATTTTGTGAATAACATTGATGAGTGAGCAGCATATATCAAGCCCCTGAATTAGGCATTTATACCAAATGTATACATAACTGCAGTGATCAGACTTACTGTTCTGCACTGACCCTTCTCATCTACCTAGTATATTATAGATTTCAATTAAAAATACTTTGTGCATTTGTCTTGAGAAAATAATGATTGAGCATATTCTGATTGAAACTGTTCTAAATACCACCCTTTCTCCATACAGCAATAAATGATATGTGAATAGAGACACCAATTTCTAAGCAGAAGGTGCTATTTAGGAACATGTTAAATCACCATTATAATTTATTACTCTGTAGTGAAATATGAGTAATCATATTTGATACAGACAGTATAACAAGCTAGTCACTCTATAAAATGTATAAATAGAGAAGCAGATCAATTATATCATTTTGGATTTTGTATGTTTTTAAATACTTGCTTTTTCTAAACTAAAAAGTTCTCCAGAACAACTGAAAAATAATTCCCAAGAGTACACCTCATCCCATGTTCCAGGTTGTAAAAAAGGACATCAAGCATTAGCATGAGCATCTATCCATAAGGGACGTCAGCCACCATTTTTGTACTGCTGACCAAACGCTGACGCAGTCAATATTCCACTCCCTTTGCTGTTCATTCACCCAGTCCACTTACACCAATATAGCTACAAGGACATTTTGAGACATTTTGTGAAAAGTCCTGCTGAAATCGAACTGCACAACATTTGACAACCTCTCCTTGACCATAGTACCAGTCAGGCTGGTGAGGACTGATTACTCCCTGGTCAGCTGTCCAGCTTTACTCATCTCTTTGCTCCTTGTTATCTTCAGTCAATAGTTTAGTGACAGCTTGTGGCTCCAATTGCCTCTCAAAATAGAAGTGCAGTAGGTTGTTTTTGCATGTTCTGAGGCTTCCTTGGCTACCCAGGGAACTATGCACAGATCTTTGAAGGCAGAATAGCAGGCCCGAAGGACTGTGCTGAATGAAGCTTCAGAGCTCTAGGTGAAGTGTCTGAATGCCATGCTCATGAGCCATTAAATGGTATTGGCATGAGTAACCTTAATAATAACCATGCACAATTAAGAAAGTCTACATGCTACAGTTAGAGTATGGGATTTTTTCCTGTAGTTTTTTTTACACTTTTCTGAGTAGTCTGCCATTTTACTCTGAAGCATCAGGTTTGTATAGAGATGTTATCTTTGCAGAAAAACAACATAACTTCAATGATACAGAATCACAGAATTATAGGGGTTGGAAAGGACCATAGGAGATCATCAGACCCAACCTGCTAAAGCAGGTTCCCTACAGTAGGTCACAGATAGGCATCCGGATGGGACTTGGATATCTCCAGCATTCCTATTCAAACTAGCTGGGGAAGAAGTGGAAGATAATTCCAAAATTAGAGTCACCTTTTAATTTTTTTTTAGAACATCTGCCACTGCACTGATGTTCTTACATGTCTGCAGTATTCTTTTGCTAAGTTACATGGTTATGAATATTTTAAAAAATAAATAATATTTTAAGCATTTTAGACTACGCAGTACAGCAGACTATAGGATGGGTTTTAGTATGAGCTCTCCACGTAATGCTTCAGCAGCATATAGTTAAGTAAGAGTCTATACTGTATAAAAATGTTTCACAAAGTTAATGCAATAAAACATTGGAACAAATTACCCTGCCTACGTACAATTAAGAAACAGCAGTCTTCACAATCTTGAGAATTTTAAGGTTTTTTTTATGAGAGTCCTGTATAAGTGTTGTTAGCTCTACCTGAAGTTGTCTATAAGCATCTTGATTTGTAATAAATATACATACATACATAAATAAAAGTAACATTGCATTTAACCAGACTCTAACAGGAAACAATAATAAAATAAAGGATGATAATGGCAAGTATGGGATCTGTAATAATTTCTTTTTTAGATAGTTAGTTTACTCTTTAAGGTTACTGAAATATGGGGTCTTTTTTGTTTTGTTTTTTAAGAACATTCAGTTTTTGTCCTGTTACAGCAGAGAGCTGTGTGCCTGATTCAGGTTTATGAGTGTTATCCATCTCATTTTGAAACAAATTACAGAAATGCTTATGGAGGGGGACTTATGTTCTTTAATATCTTCTTTATCAACAAAGCACTCTTATGCATTCTGAATCAGTTATTATGCAGCAACTCATGTAAATCCAGTGCACTTAAGTATCAACACAATCATAAAGAACAAAATCAAGGGTGAATCTTGTTTAAAAAAAAATCCACAAAACAACCCTGTAACTATACACACATAATATCTCTGAGAGTCTGAGTGCAGGCATATTTTAAAAATCATAGGTATAATTCATACTATTTTTTTGTTATTAGTTTATGAAGTTCCTTTTAAAGTCACTGTTTCTCCTGAACTACTTTACAGTTTACTCTCCACTGTCGCACACTGACATTGCTGTCTATTTTGTTTGATGCATGCAGAATACATAAACTTTGCATTGTATCTTCTTTTGGGGGTTTTATTTCCTAATCATATTAAAGAGCAATTTTTGTAAGAACAGGTGAGAATTGGCAAAACGGTCCAGGTCTTCCTAGTCATTTTAAGGTGTCCTGCACATCTAGTGTCTGTGTCCTGCTACTCAGAGGGAAGGATGCATGGGATCCTTTGAGTTTTTTAGAGGATTCAGATAGAAAGACCACCCTACCCTCTAGGTGTTGACTTACCTAAAACAACTTTTCTACACACCAACCTCTGTAATTAGCTGTTACCATTTATCCTGCTACCTTTAAACATATTGGACGCTTTCAGTTAGTATTGGCAAGCATCACAAGCTCAGCTGGCTGATATCAGCTTTCCTGAGAAATAGTTATCACAAGAATAAAGTTAGAAAAATCATAAGTGAGGTGGCCATTTTAGAAAGCAGAATGAGAAAACTTATCGTAATCTCTGTTTGTATTTGTACCTCAGGAAATTCTTGCGGGTTCTCATGTGAAGATTGGATTGCATTGTTCATATTGGGAATATCTACAAATAGATTTATATCACAGTCTATTAAATAATGAATCTCAGACCACTTTGCAATTTACTATTTTTAGCCTGTCAATGACAAAGTTCAGTAAAGGACTCCCATAATCAAAGCCTATAATGAAACCTCTGCAGCAGAACTCTCCAGAGGAAAACTGGTTAGCTGAGAACTATGGCAAATGTCAACATGTACTTTTTCAGATAAGAAATCTTTTTTTCTGTTTTTCCTCTATAATACAAAGTAAAAATATGCTGGTAAAATATTAAATCTTAACTGCATAAAAAGCTGAAAATATTTGTTTTGTTAAACAACAGAATTTAACACTTCAGTATAATTCATCTACATGACTGCACTTCAACTGGCAATAGTAAATAGTAAGTTGCCTCACCATCTTTCTCTAGTTTTTAAAATGCCGTGTTCTTTGGGTAACGTTATTGGGGAACATAAGGAAATTGATAAATAGTATTCTGAAGCTGATATATCTATTAGACATGATTGTTGCTTATCCTAGAAAAGATAAAAAGATAAATAGATAACTCCCTCTGGGGCAAAGACTAGCTGTTCTTCCTTCCATTTAATGAAGTTTAAATGACAGACTCTGAGAAACCCTTGCTCTTGCAGTTCAGTAGAACGCTGAACTGCACTAGGAGCTTTGCAGTGTACAGTAACTTCATTTGACCAGTGTGGAATCTGTATGATTTAATGCAGGGGACAGAGGAAAAAAAAGGAAAGGAACAGATTTTGTTTTGAATTGATTCTTCTCTTTCTCTCAACCACGTGTAGCATGATGAAGAGTATTCTGCTCAATGCTCAAGTAGAGGATCATTCTTGAGACCACACAGCATGAAGAAAATGCCATACTGTTCTGATAATTTCCCAGACACAACTGTGTAATAATTGCACATCTGGAATGGCTGAAAGCATGAGGCAAATGCAATTCAAATAAGTTTTCCTTTAATAATTGTATACTGTTGTGTGTGATTGGCTGTATTATACAAGCATACAAAGCGTAAACAAGCAGGCACATTTAATCAAAAAAGAGACGTTCCTGCACTAACATTACTGCACTGGGATTCCTCTTTTTCCACAAACTTCAGAAATGTGATTTTATGATTCCATCCATTGTGAATGTTTTCTCTTCCAAGGCATAGCCTTGGAACTAAAAGCATTGGATATTGTGCTGCATGGATACTTAACCTAACTCCAGAGGTATATCTGCTTCCCCAAACACACTGCACCAATGCTTTGAGTGGCTAGATCTTACTCTTTTCCTAGGTCAGAGCTGATATTCCCTATATCTGTTTGTACTTTTTGGTTCAGGAATGGGGATACATGGTGTTGCTGAGCATCAGCCATGCACACCAGGGCTATGGGAGTGAGCTGCTTGGAATCCATCTACATCCTTATGCTCATCTGACCAGAGGAGAACTGGCTGCCTGAAAATTCTTACTTCCTCAGAGCAGTTTCAAAGTCAGAATTTGTTGATAAATGGGCACTGCAACTTAAAATTAAATTAAAACTTGTTTAGAGCAGATTCCACAAAGTGCTGAATCTACGTTTGTGCAAACTCCTATTCAGGAATGTGTATGTTAGAGTTGTAAGTAGTTTTAAATTTAACCACACAGAACGTATAGGAAGGGACTTGTGTAATTTCAGGGCTTTAATACACAGCTGCAACATTTTTTTATCAATCTTAATTGAATCTTTAAAGATACTTTTGAAGATAGAAACATGCTTAACACATCAACCTATGCTTTAAATGCAAGTGACTTAATTCAGGGATTTGCATGGATTCAGTTTCATCACTTTTAAATCAGTGTAAATTTTTATATTGGTTCAACTTCACACATGGGTCAGACTTAAATTTCTCAGCTCATCTGTACAGTGTTAATTCAAGACACTTAATTCACTATAATTTTTCAGTTCATGGAAAATATCTTTCAAAAAGACTATCTTCGATGACAGAAGATGCCAGTTCTTCCGGTCTAATTCTTTAGCCAGACGGTCTTTCAGATTACAACTTGGAAATGTATTGAGCATAGGCCTGGATCCAGGCTTAAACTGACCTTGCTGTCTCTGTTTTGTGACAGCAAGCCATTGTTCAGATTCTTGATTTTTGGTGGAAATGAAGAACGGAAATTCTGATGTCATTTTGGTGGGAGTCAAAACGCATGCCTGTCTGTAGGACAGCTGGAATTGTGTATGTTGTGCCTCCCTACCCTATCTTCTTTGTAGAAGACAAAAATGACTTAAAGAATGAGGCTGTGTAACTCCTCAGTTCCTTGCTGGCACAAGAACACTTTGGAAAAGATCAACTTTATTTCTTCCTCAATAAAATGGGAATTATGCTATTTACCTTCAAAGAGAATTGCGAGCTTAAGTTCACTAAAGGCTTTAGGTGCACAGTAAATTTGATGCAGGAGGTTGTATAAATATCCAGGAAAGAATCAGTGAAATCAATCCTTTAGGACATACTTAACAGTAGCTTACAATGGATAATTATCTATTGCTTCACTGCTACTGGGCAATTATATTGCCAGTAAACTAAATTAGTCCATCTGTGGGTTATGTGTCTCTAGGATATTCAGCTAATTACATTACAGTGTATTTTTACTCATGTGAAGCAGAAATATCTAGCTGTTACAAGATTGAATAGTGAATTTGGAGGTGTGGTACAGATATAGCTCATTGTAAAATGTCCTCGTTCATCACTCAATCTTGTCTCTCTTAGCTGAGGCTCTGAATGAGTTAAACACCATTCTGGGAACTATATTATACACTTTGTGATAACAGAAGGAGAGTTGGGATTGTCTCCTTGTAGATTAGTATTTTGGATTATTTTGCATGTCTGGGTCCTGCCTGGGCAAGCAATGTGTGATACAGAGCTTTATGAAGCAAGAAGTGGGTATATAGCAATAAGCTGTATCCTTAGCATTCCGAAGAGGAAAAATAAAATTATTTTGTCTTAAAATTCTTGGAAGTGAATACTCAGCAACGATTGCATAACCCAGAGTTGAGACTTCTAAAATGTTTATTGTACCTTGAATGTGCAACAGTGTAGACGTAATTAAAACAGTCAAAAGAAAATTCCTGACAAGCTGACATTTTCATAACAAATAAAGAATCTCCAGATATTTGTAACTTTCTGTCAAGGACAATTTATACTGCATGTCATATTACAATATTTAATTTGTTTTTGTTGTCATAATGTATTAGCTTTAAAAGACTTTTAATATTTCAGCATCTGCTTCATTGCCCAATCAGTACTAAAAAAACATTCAATATTGAGTGCACACAATATGCTAAGCACGTTCTTTGGATTACTCACCACCTACCCGTAGGTATCTTATTTGTACACAAAGTTAGCTTCTGTAGCAGAACCTGTTTGAATGAAATCTGGAGCAACAGAGCAGGAAACCAGCAGTCTTGACTGCTGCTAGTAGTCATACCTAGTATCGCTCTTGTGTCTGTGTTTCTATTGGCTTAAGGTGTGGTATGTATTGTTAGATGTATCATGTTATTCTGAATGAGCAGAGGGACAGAACTTCTCTCTCAGGGAAAATGATTCCCTAAATAGCCATGAATCAAGCCTGAATCATGATCTTCTGTACTCCTACTCTAAGAATGGCACATTGTGTATTTACACAGGTCATTCCAAAAGTAACGCCTCCTGTTGAAACTGCTGAAACACACCTCTCACCGCTTCACTGGGCTCACATCCACTGTTTGGTCTCCATAAACGTTCAGCAGGTGTCAGTTAATATCAGTGGGTTTTTTTTGTGAGGAGGAATTCACTTCCACACCTTTGTTTCATACACACTTTCATGTCTGATGCCATTTTGTCAAACTGTCCCTCTGCTGCCATCTGTCACACGGCAACACAATGTAGTGGAATACTGCTGGGAAGGTTCAACCTCTACTGCCATTCCATCAACATTCACCTCTGACGTCGTGGGTCAACATAATAAAATAGGAGGCATTACTTTCAGAGCATCCCTCTTAGTTTGCAGTTCTCCCTGGTATCAGGAATCTGGGGAAGTAAAATTGATATCTGTAGCTCACTTGTAAGAAATATCTGTGTGAGACTTACTCATTTAAACAGATGCATGCTTCAGGCTCAGAATTTTGTTGTTGTATCTATCTTGGTCGTTACAGATATCTTAATTATTTAGAGAGCTCAGTTAGAACATAATTTCTGTTCTAGATTAGATCTCCTTGTGATGGTTATGAAATAGTCCATTTTATTCAATAATAAAAAAAGCTAAATCATTCCAGGGCAAGAATAGGATAATAAATATAAGGTCTAATTATGATAGTATTGCTAAGCCTACAGTTTTTTTCAGTCCTTCTCTAATTATCAAAATTTTGCAGCCGTACTGAAAATATGACACCACCGCCTGGATTGATAAATCGGAAATGACACAATTCAGAACAGTGCTTTGAATCTGTACCAGAGGTTAAAACTATTAACAGTGAAGTAGCTTACTGAAATTAGACTCCACTTGAGGCAAATTGATGTCATTGATTTGTATGACAGGCTGTAGTACTCAGCCTTATTGAATGAGAGCGTATCTATGCTAAGCAGAGGGTGCTGTCACCTTGATTTTTTTTAAGACAATCCCACTGTTAAATTTCCACTGTTAAATTTCAATTAAACAATTTTGGTTGGAAAAAATGTTCTATATGTCTTTTATCTATCCTGAGCTTCTGGAAAAACAAACTGGCTTTTCCATATTTGGCATTTATTAATAATAGTTTGAATACCACTGCGCTTTTTAAGCTGAGTGTGGTGGAATTCTCATGTGGGATTATTAAATGAGTCGATTTGCATTCTAATGAGAACAAATGTTTGGGATTGCATTGTTAAAATGCTAAAACGGTGTGTGTATAATTATTTTGCAGCTTAGATTCGCAGAACTCATTTCCCCAAACTCTTTTTTTTTTAATAACTAAAGAGACAGAGCATACTGACGGCTGGAGGGGAGGTGATTAGGGTAATTTAAACTGTTCACAAATGACTTTGCTACTGAATGAAAGCATTTCTTTGGCTTTGCTGTGCTCCTTTCATTATCTTTAAGCGGCTGCAGTGTTGAGTCCCATAAGAAGTCTCACCAAGCTCTCTTTCCTTGTACTATTTCTCATTTGTATTGATTAATCATTTTGTAATTCCATTCTAGGTTGCCTTGCTCATCTTTAAGGCATGTGCTGCCTTTTCTTTGCTTGTCTATCCTGTAACGGTTATGTTGTCTCTTCTAATACCTTAGCTTTATCACTGCAAGTCAAGCTTTAAAACATTAATCCCTTCATGCTTTAATTTCATATTCTATTACCAGAATGAATGCAAATACTGTTTCCTTTTTGCTCCTTTTTAATCATCTTCACTACAGCTTTTGCAAATGGTCCAAGAGTAAAGTAAGCTTTTTATTACAGTCAAAGTCAAAGATTTGTTCAGCTACACTTTTCATATATTTTTCTACAACTGTTGCCAAACAAGAATTGTTTACTGCAGGCTTCTGAGATGTTCTACTGCCTTTCTATTCCCCATTTCAGGCTCTGCATAGCAGCATTGTTTAAAATACTGCTTTCCTTAAAAAATTGTGTGTAGCTGAGGGTAAATTACCATGAGTTACTGTAGGAAGGTTTAAATAAAACCTTGTCTTTTCCCCTCACTGTATTGTTTTGTCATAAGCAATTGTGGTTGTGAGGTGTGGATAGGGGCTGCTTTTCAGCTCGCTGTGTGAACCACAAGGCACCGCTCTAGCATTGTAAACTTATGTAGAATTTATGGAGAGGCCTTAGCAGCCCCGTAGTTAAGCTCAGGTTATGTTCTTTAAGCAGGTTTTAAATCCCTGGGATTGACACAAACTTCTTCCTAAGATCCATCAGAAAATTTGCACCAATTTCAGTAGGAGGAATACATGTAGAATTTGCTAGCTAAAAAATCATACTGTCTGGCTACTGCTCAGAATTCTAAGTAATTCACAGTCCTCCTTCAGGTTTTCTTTTGCTTTCACGTCCTGAGCCTTAATCATTGTGACAGTTACAGGATCTGCTCTTTTAAAGTATAGTCTTAGTTCTATTTCAATGAATATTTTTCTTTTTCGTTAACAATAGAATATTTTGGCAAAGAAATCAAAAGTCTTAATCTCTCCCAGTGAAGATAAGAGGTGTTGCCAATACTAAGTGAGGCATCAGAAGGTGAAGTGCTGCGTATCAATCCCTGTTAACACTCAGGAAGGACAAAAACATTCCTTTTCCTTCCTACTATCTGCTCTATTGTTGCTTGTGTAATGTCTTTGAGTTAGACAGATTGCATTGTAGCAGCAGATTTTTTTTTGTGCAGAACTTTGTTGTGCTTCCCATTCTCCCTTCAATAAACCTTGCAATCCTAATGACCTATAGGTTGGATAGATCTGTTGGAACCTATGCCTATATTAATTTCTGTGAAGGCAGTTAATATAGACACTGTCTCTTTCTCTAGAGACTTGAGGATATGCCCCACACATTATGTTCCACTGTGCATGATCTGCCTTTTTCTGTGTAATCAAAAACAGACATGAGGTTAAGGTATTCTGGTCCTTCTTTCTAACATTATCATCACCAAAACAGTTTCTGTTGTAGAAGTCTGGTTTCTTTCAGAACAAATAGTAAGATTTTGAAGAGATTTAAAGCAAAATAATGTGCACGACACAGCAATGTATGTTCATCATCATGGACATCGTAGCCCTCAAAAACAATTTTGTTTTACCCCTCCATAACTTGCTGAACACTTTCAGCTCCTCATGAAGTACATGACCAGTATCAAATCTTCCTGGTTAAGTTCACAATATTCCATCTTACAGAAACATATTACATTATGTGTTTCTACAAAACTACTTAATGAAAAATTATGAACGTATCTGCTAAGTTATAGAAGTTATAACTCCGTTTTGTATGTACTTATGGCATCATAAAGCCATTAATCATTATTAAGTCACAAAGCTCATCCACACATATCTACAGCTTAATTGAGAACTGCTCTCTCTAAAACCGCCAATTAATTAACTATCAGAAGCACAAACGCCTCTTCTCCCACAATCTGTTAAATCATTGGTTATCGCATTTTATTCTTTTCATACATTCAAAGCATCCTTTAAAATATCATACACTTCAGGCTTTCCATGGAGATTTTGAGTTCAGGTATGCAGGAAAAGAGCAATTGAGTTTCAGAAGCCTTATTTTGTAATATTTATTAACAGTTAAGTTGGCTTTTAGACCCCCAGTGTTTTGGGCTGCATCAGTGCTACTGCTGAACCCAGGATAAGTTCAGCATTCATAGCACAGTGTTTCAGTCCATCTATTTCAGCAGTTTCTGATTTAATTGTGTCTATTCAGAAATGATGTCCTTTCCTTCTATTTCTGTTCTCTGCAGAGTGACTACTGGCTGCCCGTATGCTAAACATTATCAATTTTTTACCACGGGAAAATTTAGGGAAGTTCTGTTGCCGTTGGTTAGATCTCCAATTGCCTGGAGTGAGCCTTCCATGAGCTGTACACATCTGCCTCATATAGCATGTACTGCTCGAGAGTGAGATGTAGGCTAGAAGAAAATAAGAATTCTTTGACAAATTCTTGTGTGTTTTATGGCTGGCACTGAATTGTCATTTATGGAATATCTCAGTTTCAACACGCTCAGTTTTAACAGCTGACGGATGTCAGCTTCTACAAAGTTCCTTCTGGAACTGTGGCAGCACCAGTCCCGGGTTTTCACCCACATTTCATATTTACGTTAATTACATTTACTGTCGCATTGAACGGTAACTAACAGCAAACTGATGTAGCTGAAGTCTCCCTTGTAGGGAGCAGGCAACCAGAGGCGCAGCGCGCGCTCCGGGCAGGGGGGGCAGCACGCGGGTGAGGGAGGGCAGCTCCCCCAGCCCCAGCGAGGCACAGGTGGGCCGGGGCTGGCACTGCAGCTGGGGCTGCCAGAGCAGCTGTGAGGGTTGTGAAGGCAGAGAGGCACGAATCGACACGAAAAGGTTGGAGATTGGTGTGGAAGCAAGGTAAAGTGTTTCTTGTTTGTTACAGGGAAGCTTTTGAACTAGAGGTGTAAGGGAGAAGATGGGTGCGTGTGGTACCCCGAGAGGGGCGGCTTCTGAGGTAAAACGGCTACGGGGAAGGGGAGGGAGGGCACGGCGGTTGGTGTCCTCGTGACGCGCTCGTGGTCCGCTCATGGTGTGCTGTGGTGGGAGGCACTTGGTAGGCAGCCGTCCTTGGCGTTGCTGAGAGCTCGTGCTCGGTGTGAGGGCGGGGCGGTGCTCCTGCTTTTCCGTGGCTTCTGGAAAGGTGAAGTGTGGAAATGTAAGCATAAACGTTTGCAAATTTTCTAACTGTTTACGTGCTTAGAGACTGTACTGATGTCTTGCTTGGTACAGAAAACTAGAAGGTTTTATTAGTAAATGCAAGTTCACTTTTGTAAACTGCTGTCACTAGATGTGGATATCTTGCAAACATACCTGTATGCAAAAGTGATGTTTTGGTGTAGTTGTACGTTTGTACCTGTTCTTGTCAAATAACTGCTGTGTTGATGAAAAGGAATGCTATTGGGTTGTGTTCTGTTCTGTTGTTTCAGATCTGTGCTAGAACAGAGGAACTGCTGGTATTAAACTTCTCTCTGTTAGCCAGTGCGCTGTGTGGATGTGGGTGGTAAAGTACTGAGGATAACCCATAGCTCTTTGCAACTATTACCTTTTATTAAACATCTGCTTTATTTGTGGTGTAATGCTTCTTTTTTATATCCAAATCTTTCGGTGCCTCAAACGTTTTCTGTCCAAGAAACACTTATTTCCATTTTGCTTTCTTTTTTCTTCTAACTTTGACAAGAATAATAATGGAAGACAGCCTGAAATGCTTGTTGTCCTTTATTTTCATCTGTTCTCTAACAACATAACAGCTTATCCATCCAGGTCATAGAGATGGTAGCTCATAGACCCATCATTCATGTCTATGAGCTTGAGAACGAATGATTGAAATCATTGTGGAAAAATATGCATATGAATAGTTATTTTTCAAAAGTAGAGGTTAGACAGTGATCCATTCAGAAAACTGTAGATTAGACTGAAAAGGAATCAAGTAGTATAGATAGTCAGTGGATGAATTTGAGAGATCCAAAACCCTAACATTTTTGTAGCTAGATGTATGATTTTTGCAAGGCTAGAGATGGACTGGCTGGTTGCAATTTTAATCTTACTAGCATACAAGAAAAACATTGTAGGAGCCTGTTCAGCATGTTAACTAGGTACAATTATATCTATTTGCATGTTTCCATGTAGATGCATTTTAATTTCTTGATGTGTAGACCAGGACACAGATTCTGTATTCTCTCACTCAAGAGTGTGAAGCCTGTTAGACACTTGAAAAGGATCATCCTGTTAATATTAAATCAAATAAGTAAGCTTGCAAGCTGTTGGTCTTGACAGTACTCAGTGGAAAAATGAAATAGTTTATCTGTGCATCTCCTGCAGTAGGCTGCCTTTTATTTCCTCTCTTGCTCCTTGTTACTGTTTCCCCAAGAGGTCTGGAGGTGTTTGAGACCCATCTGGATGCCTACCTGTGCAGTGTGGTCTAGAGAGCCTGTTTTGGCAGGGGGGTTGGACTAGATGATCTCTAGAGGTCCCTTCCAGCCCCTACAATTCTGTAAGTCCCACATGCATTCTGTGCAGAAGTATACACTGTCACAGCCTGGGGGAGCTAGAGTAAAACTGCTTACAATTCGAAGATGGCATTCCAGTCATACTGCTCTTGTGTGCTCTTCCATACTGTATCTAGTATATCTTATATACATATCTAATAGAGATTTAGACATGGCTTTACTGACTGACACCTACCAATCTCATTGTCAGTTGAAAGATGGTTAATTGTTTTTTTGGCATATATAAGGTGTCTTTAGTCCTGTAGTTCACTCGTGCCTCTTCTGAAGGGTTATCCCTTACCAGTAAAAATGAAGGAAATGAGTCTGTTAGCATGCATAGGAAATACTAATGCTATTAATGGCCTTTAAAGTGTTCTTTGGCTTTATGAAAAACAGTTCAAGACTATCTTCTCCACAATTATGCAATTTTGTGTTATGTGAGGTGAATATTGAAGCTAAATTAGAAAATATTCTCTGACAATATCCATATCCCTAAAGTTATGGTATTTCATGGCCAATTTGACGTCAGTGATAAAAGAATTACGTCCTAAAAAAAGTAAGTAATTCTCTAGCATCTAGTTGAAAGCATTTTTTTTTGCTGATATCAAGTAATAATCTATGTACAATACTAACTAGCATGTTTTTGTTTTCACAAGAGGAATGACAGAAGGGAAAGAAGGAAACAAAACACTTCTCCCACTCCCTCCCCTCCAAGTGACCTGTGACTGGTAGAACTTCTGTGCTTTCAGAGTGTGCAGACTGCTCAGGAGTGTTTCAGTTGTGTTCCTGTGCTTCTGCAACAGGAAATTCATTGAGGATACAAAATAATGCTGATCTGTAAGCCTGCATTACAAAGCTTTTGGAGCTTAGAAAACAAAAATCAACATGCTGTCTTTATTGCCTATGAGAATACTCAACTGCAAAGTTCTGGTTAGGGGGTAGTGCAGGCTATTAAGTGAATACGTAACATGAAACGTGTAGTGCCCTGGCTTCGCATTTACACTACTGTATATTTTGCAGTGATTATATTCTTTGTTCATTCTAGTTCTGATTTTATACATGGAACATTCCCTCAGGGTAGGAGAGATTCGTGTGTGATTCAGGAGCACATTTTCCCGGTTCCTTTCAGATGAAGCACACCTTGTTGGAGTCCTCTGTCCCCTTTTTGTACTTCGGTTCATACAGTACAACAGAGTTAATTTTGAGATTTGCTTTAAAAACAAAACAGTAACAACAACAAACACAGCACTTTCCCTTGGCATAAAATAGCATTTATACATAGGTGTAGGGGAACTGTTAGGGCTTGAACTGGTGATTGAGCACCTGGTGAGGGGCTGTGGGTGGCCAAGGGAGCACAGGCAAATTGTTTGCACCTGTGCTCCCCAAGTAACTGGAAGGGGTGGAGCCAGGCTGGGCTCATATGTATAAGGGCCAGCCACTGAAGAGAGGATGTTTCTTGGGCCTAGGCTGCTTCCGGGGTAGGAGAGCTTTATAGCTAGAGGACCTCTTCACCGATTGGGTGAGTTCCATTCTTCTTTATGTGACCATTGGCCTACCTGTGAATACTTTGTCTGGTATTGCTTAGAACCTGTCAGAAGCAAAATTGCTTCTTCATAAGCAGAATATAAGCTGCTCTGGAAGTAGTGCCTCTTGTTTATTTCTTTGGAAACTACAACAGATACAAAGAGCACAGCAACACTGTTTGATAGGGCACGTTCTCAGCTACAAAACACTGTTTTGCAACACAGTCACCAGTATTAGCTATGTGTTTTTGCTGGCAATAAATAAAAGCCTGCATACTGTATTCATACAGAATCTGTACCAGTGGAGGTTGCCCACTGTTTCACAGCTGTTATGACAGTGTCCTTGTTAGGAAAATGTTGCCCATGTAGTCTGTCTTTCATCAGCCTAAACAGGTGGAAGTTGGAGGGTGCCAACTATGGACTGTATGGTTGGACATCAAAATGGAATTATTCTTGTCATTTCAGTTCCGCAATCCTGACTGCAGATTGGGGTAATATCGCTTCCATTCCTTTGAAGTTTTGTCAGTTATTCAGCTCGAGTTGCCCCTTTTGGTGGCACGAAATGCCTGCTCTTGTAAGTGACGGAGATGTCCATATTCCATTCTTATCTCTTTAGCTTTTTGTTTTTGTCTAATCATCAGGAATCACAGAATAATAGGGTCTCAATTTAAAAATTCTCTAGTAGTATTCATTCAAGGCCAGCTTTGTATTGTGATAGATGTGATAGAACTACGTTGTGTTTTAGAACTGTAAAAAGCAGTACGTGGGAAATTAGCTTTTATGATGAATAGCGTAGAGTAGTAGGAATATTTGTGGCAAAGTATGCCTTTTACAAGGCTTTTCAAGATGCAGGATGTTGATAGAGTGAAACAGTGATATTCAACATATTTAATATGTTGAACATATAACAGTCAAAGAATTATTATTAGTGTAGATCTAACTGATAACAGGAAAAAATATTGAGAAGAAGTTTCAGAAGTAATGTTGAAGTGATCTTGCACTACAAACATGCTAGTGCCTGCTGCTACTTCTGGTGGTGCGCCCAGCCCTTCCCTGGTCCTCTGGGTACTGAGGCTTCAGTGTGGTGTGTTTGTTCCAGGGGATATGTTGGCAAATCATCAACACTAAGAGGTCTTTACCAGAAGGAAAATAATGATCATCATTTTGTTTTCCTTACTCTGACATTTTACTTGTGGTCCTTATAAGCTTGCTGATGTTCTTAAGTTACAGAATGTCATCATCTTCTTACAACTTAAAAATCAGTTTGCCTTTGACATAGGTAAGGAGAAATATCATTTACTAGTCCAATGTTTCCATGGCTACAGAAAAACCAACTTAGGCTTAGTGACTGCCAGCAGAGGTGTTTCCTAGAAGGGGCTGTGTGGCTTGGAAGCTTTTACCATGTGAGTTAATTACGTGTTACAGAGCAGGGATTGTAATTTGCTTTGTGGTATGAGGTGTGCGGACACCAGGATTTAGCAGAGGGTGAGGCTGACTCCATGGCAGAGCTGGGTGAAGGCCATAAGGAGCAGTTGTAGGTGTACTTCCCAAACAAAGCTCAGAAACTGTGTTGGACTTTGATTATGCCCTGTGCTGTTGTTCCAGTGAGTTCTCAGGGTCTCCTGTCTCTCAGGTTGCTGTTTATTCATGGGCATTTGTTTAATCCTTGCCATTAACAACTGTCCTGTTAACTTGCATAAAAAGAAATTATGTGTGCCTCCCCCAGCTGATGATAATCTTTAACATTCTGATTTTCTTATGTTTATCTGATAGAAAATTCAAGGGGTTTTTTTGTTTGTTTGTTAAACGCACATCTGCATTTTCCATGTCAGGCAGTGTGTGGAATCTTAGCTTGCACTAAAAAAGAAAGGTACAGTTATTGAAACTTCTGTTTATTAATACAGTCTTTCTATTCAGGATAGTAAAGAAAGTTGCATCAAACTGGTAAATTGCAAGCTCTTAAAATACATACATATACATACATACATACATACATACATACATATATATAATCCTTGGTGGTACAGTGAAATAAATTGGGGGAGGTGGGGGGAAATGGAGGTGAAAAAAATAATTACAGACTTTGTTTTTTCTAAGGCAACAGTTTCCATTGTTGTGAGCTCTGAACACCATATTTTTCTGAATATGCATCACATGCATTTTGGATTATTTAATTTAACTTCTTTCCAGATGAACTAGCTTTATTAAATGCTTGCCATGGATGAGCAACCAAAGTTTGTGCAGGCTATAAATATCTATGATTAGTCTTATACAGCACTTTTTAAATCTAAGGTTTAGCAATTATATATAATGTTTTTATGCATGTTTGGTAAGGGGGGAGCAGGGGGTGGGGGAAGATGGTTTAAAATCTGTTAGCAAAACACCAAGTACGAAAAAAAAACCCTGCAGCTTTCACATTGTGCCCAGTATATGCACAGATGAAACAATCCCCAGAGATGCTGGCTACTTCATCTTAGTTTACATTAGCCAGTAATGAAGTGTACTTCATTTCAAGCCAGCTTGATGAAGTCTGGTGCAAGTCACACAGCTGCATGTGTGTGGTCATATTTATTGTAGCTGGAGAGTTTCTGTGGTTTCAGTTCTCTTCATGGCATGAGCTGTACTTGATTTTGTTTTCTGTATTGATAAAAGAAAGTTATGTGAATTTCTGGATCCTTTGTGGATTTATATATTTTCGTTGTTGTTATCTTGCTGTTTTTAAGCAATAGATGCATAATGATTTCATTTGAAGGTATCCTGCATTCTAATAGGTGAATTATTGTAGCTGATCACAATTCGCAATTTAGTTTTCTTGGCTTGTGAGTTTCATAATGAGGGCTTAGTAGTTACGAAGTAATATAGATTTCATTTGTGTACTAAATGCCTTATTGTTATTATTATAACATTCCTAAAGGGTTTTCAGTTCCCTGGCTGTGTACTAGCAAATTATGGTGGCATGTCTTCAGTTTCCAATAGTTTGCTGTTGCTTGGCAATCTTAAAGCTTTGAAGTATTGACAGAAATGGCAACCAATTGAAAATGCTTAGTAAGAGCAGAAACACTTGGATATAGTGGTATCCGTGATGTCACTCAGGTAAATTAGGACATCTGTGTTACTAGTCAGCAGAGAGCCTTACCACCTAAATATTTGTAGGAGTAAAGCTACGAGCTTGATTAATCTTGTGAATTTTTTAAGGCAGTGTCTTTTGTTTTGGACCGTGTTGGATTTAAGTCACAGATCTAGAGATGAAATGTTCTACAAAGCCCTGAAGTTCGCCCTATTTCTCTTGTAAGGAATTGAAATCTCAACTTCTCCCTTAGTTTTAGGTATTGCCAAAATGATTAATTTTGTCTTGTATGACTGAATCAAACAGTGGATAATCCCAAACAGACTTAATGTTTCTTCCAACCTGAACATAAGTAGGCAAAACCCCTGTCTATTGGAAAGTGTCCCTCTTATAAGCCTTAAAAGGACAGTGAGCAGAGCCAGTAAAAGGTTATAATGTTTAGAAAGATGAACTTGACTAGAGTGTGTTCTGTAGCATTGGTTCTTTGTGCAGAAATTGTGTTTTTCCCTTCTTTACTAGTAAGTGATGGATTTTTATGATTTACAGACTTTCACAGAGGGCAAGAGTTGAATAGTGCTTTATTAATACATAGAAATAACAAATTAACAAGCTGTAGATCATCAAATAGGTTGAGGTTTGCTTTGTACATTGAGAGAGTGTGCCTAAAGTTCCCACTTTATCAGTTTTTGTCTTAAGTCTTAAACATTCTGAAAGCATCTCAGTATGATTTAAATGATGGATGTTGATTATCTCATTTTCAGGTGTTTTTATCTGGGATTTTTATTTAGATAGTGAAACAAATGCCACAAATATTACAGCAACTGTATTGATTACTTCATTTTGATTTATGCGTTGGTATTTTTAATCTGAGACTCAAACGGGCATTTTGAAGCTCTAATTAACATTTGTGTTCTGACAAACTGGAACTGACTTTTCTATTAAGGAGCTGTAATTTCGAGTCTGAGATGAGTGGACTTGCAGGCTGAGTACGATGCAAGGCTTAGACTTTAATTTTGTTTAAGATTTAATTACAATAAATATTGCCGGAGGAAAACCTTAAGATGAATGTCTGACTTCAAACATAACCTCTCTGAATCTTTAACATGCTTCAAGTGTATAGCTACAATGTTAGGTCATTTCTTTTTCTTAATGTAGGAATTTAGGAGGCTGTAGAGAGAAAACGTATATAAAAAAATGAACCACATGCATCTTCAACCCAATGCTGGATAAAATCTCTGTCATTTATTACCCAGCACTGAATGGTGTTGAAACAAAGCTAACAACAGATCTGTCTAAAAACGAAGTCCAAACTGAAATAATAATAAAAACAACAGCAACAAAGAACAGCAGCTCTATTGCTTGTCCAGGAGGGAGAGTGAGGGCATGGCCACATGGGATCGCTTTCTTATGTGAGACAGTCATCAATTTTCAGGCCTCCTGAGAAATTTTGACTAAAATTTAAGTTGTGATTTTTTTTTTTTTTGTCTTTTGGTAGTCTTTGCTTTTAAACCATCTGCTCCTAAAGGAACAGTGACAGTTCTGTATGTGGCAGTTCCACCACAATTCAGTTCCTGCTTCCACAATTTTAAGAGTGACTTTAGCCATATGATTGTGCAGTAATTGTAGCCCCTAATCATGCAGTATCTGTGCATCTTTGAACTTGTATAGATACTTTTCTTGCACAATTTCCTGTTTTTTGTTGTGCCTTTTTTTTAACAACCAAGGAAGCAACTGTACTTGAAGGTTGTATAGAATAATAAGAGAACCCTTTTGAACTTTGAAGGAGGACCTTGTATGACCAAGCTGTGCTGGTGTTTCAGGTACATGAGCTACCTTCGGGAAGTCCTTTCAGCTTTACCCCTGCAGGAGAAGTTTCAGCTAGAACACGTCAAGTATACTGACTTTTCTAATAGCTGATGTAGTTGCAGTACATCAGCTTTGTACTTGTGTCACGGGTTATCTCTGGATACAAGTCCGTGACAGGGGGGCACAGGCCCCGGAAAAAAAAAAACGGAAGAGCGAGGGAAAAAAAAAAAAAAAGAAAGGGGTACGAACGGTTTGCCGCGCGATCCGGCCGGCCCCGGGCCACGCGCTCCGGGAGAGGGGGAAGGGCAGGGAGCTAGTGGATGGTTTTAACAAAAAGGAATGCACCAGCAGTAGATCTGAGAAGGAACGGTAATTTACTAAATTTAACTAAATCAAACAAAATGAGAGAGAAAAGAGTATCCAAAACGCGAGATCAAACCACAATACCGCGAGGGAACCACGTGCTGTTCTCCGCGGCGAGCTGAGAAGGCTGAGCCGGGCAGCGGGGGAAGCCAGGCGCTCGGTCCGGTCCGGAGCTCCACCCCCGCTTCCTCTTCGCGCCAAGTCCTCCCCAGGGAAGCCGCACCTCTCCTCCCATCAGGATACTCCACATGCCCATAAGGGGCAGTAAACGGAACCAGAACATTAACTCTTTAACTCCTACTGGTTCACATGATGTTCTGATGTGGAATACTGATCACAAAAGAAAAATCACCAAACCACAACAACTTGTAATGCTAATCAATCTAGGTTGTCCTTCCATTCCTTCATAGCAATTCCTCTGAAAGTACAGCTTCACATTTATCAGGTGCTGTGATAGCTGCATGAAGAGGGTGTTGAGTAGCACGTGTATTCCAGACTTAATAAGAATCTTCATTCAAGTCCTGCATAAATGTCAGAATCAATATGAACTCCTTTAAAGCTAAGACAGTGGGCATGTGAGTATTTTTAGCTATATCTGAAACAAATTGGAGAGATAATTAAATAGCTGATATAGTTTAATTTTAAGAATAAGAACTTTATCTCTGTATACCTTGCTTATGCATTCACCAAAACCTCTTCCTGCCCAGCCTCTCACGAAAACGAAGTACTCCTTCCCAAACCTTTCTTACCCTATAATTGCACTCTGTGATCTCATTAACTGAGTGAGGCTGATGCCCTGTGGGACAATCTTGTGTAATCATGTAATTAAAAATGCATAATAAACCACATAAACAAGGGAACGGAATTAAGGCTGCTCTGAAATGTCTAACCCAATTCCTCCCTTACCACCCTGCCTGTCTTTGACATTTTCACAAATAGGGTTGCATTTCCCAAGCTTTATCATATATCAGTAAAGCGTAAACCTTCAGTAATTTACCATGGTACTCTAATGTGGTATAGGCATCCAATACATTATCAAGCAGCACGAGGAAACTGATATTTGTCTTATACTGCATCAAATATATATGAAGGATGTAGGTGTAGTTTGCAAAGGCAGCTCTGTTCTATAAGCTGGAGTAAATATTTAATGGATCTTTTGAGAGATAATGATTTAATCTGCGATTCAGTTATGTAATATTAGAATATTTGACTCTATCACCGGATCCCATAAACTCTGTAGCCCTGTTTGGCAAGGAAGTGTTAGGAAATTGTTGGTTATGACTGGAATGTAAATGAACAGAACTTCATTTTAAGCAAATACTCCTTTTCGAATGTGGGCAAGGTATAACGTGTGGGACCTTAATGAAGGGCATAACCACCTCTGTGCTGTATTTTGGACAACATTTAAAATACTTTGTTCCTGGCTGAGAATGCTGCATGTTTGTGTGGCTGAACAAATGGCGGCACAAGAGGCCTCTTCTAAATCTCAGAGGGCCTTTACAACCAGTGAATAACTTTTTTTTATAATGGAGGCTACTAGGAAGGATGTAGATGTATATAATATGTCCTCATAAATGGAGAGGGACATCCAGCCACCTAATTTATCACACTAGCCCAATTCCTGTTGGGTACAGTGCATTATCCCAGTTTGTAAACTGGAACAACAGCTCATTTTGACCAATTGTGTCACTCTGTATTTGGAAAGTCATGGCTCATGTTAAGAAACAAAAATGTGCAGGTGCTTGAAAGCTGTTTCTCATCAATGCAAGTAGGGGTGAATGGAGAATACCTGGCATTAATCTCAGAATGAAGTTGCAGTAGCATACCGTATCACTGTTCATCAGCAAGCTAGGTAGCAAAACCTAGGATATTTTTTGCCAGGAACCAAAATCTAGGGTGTTCTTGAGTTTAGAGGCTGTTTTTTCATCCCCTTATAAATACAGCACTCATTTGCATCATCATCTAGTTTTCTAAATGTCATTTTTAAAGCATGAGTTTATTAAATGTCAGTTGAGCAGGATAATTTGAATAGTTATTTTCTCCTACCATTATTCTGTTGCCACTACCCTAGAGTTAAGGGCGTATTTAGCTGATGATTACTTAGATTACTAATTGGAATCTTTGCTGATGTAAAAGCAAGCATGTTGGTGTTTGTTTTATTTGTATTTTCACATGTCTGATTTTAGTTTCCCTCCCTTAAAAGTTAATACAGACAGTGGAATATAATTGCAAAATCACAGCAGAAATTCCACTTTGTTGAGAGGCATTTTGTCTTATGCAGAAGATAACTCCTGCCTTCTTTCCACCTCAAGCTGGATCTTAGCAACATTGTGATTTCTCCTAATATTATCAGAAATTTTCCAGAAAAGTCTCAATTAATTGCTGCTACAATTGTCATTACCAAATTAACAGTCTTGTGCAAAATCTGATTCTCTAATTAATATTGTAGCATATGTGCATTAATCTGTCTTGTACTTCTGCTCTCTAATGAGACAGATAGCTACAATGCTTTCTTAAAAAAATGAGTGGCTATGCATGACGTTATCAGCTGATCAGTGAGATAGTGGTAGCTTTTATCACCTCCGTGCTTCGGATATTTCATTTTAATGTTTTTATCCATCATACTTTTAGATCCAAATACCAGGGACTATAGATTTGGAATTTGGCACTCCTCTTTTAGTATGTAAGCACATTGGTCAACGTGACTTGATAGCCTTTTTCTTGTTTAAATTTATAAAGGTAGTAATAAAGCAGGATATTCTGTGAATTTGGTAACCGGAATGTGATTCACAATGTTCTGTTTATAGTGACATCTAGTGGAGCAAGGTTCTGCTGATGAAACAGAAGAACACAGCACAAATGTGCTAAAACACGTTAAGAATAAAATGTTGCATGAAACTTAATCATTTAACACTCTGATGATGGGAAATAGTGCTGACCTTAGAGCTGTGCATTAGTATACAGAAGACTTGTCTTGAAAATGCTTTGCAAAAGAGTACTTCTGTCTGTATCCATGTTGCATATAAATCATGCACGTGTTTTTACCAGGAGGCTTTCTGATCTGTCTTCTCTGTAAGTGAAACGTAAGACAGTAGCACTGCTTGTCAGTCGGGGCAGAAGATGTGCTGTTCTGAAAGAAGGGCAGTGCGAGTGTCTATTAGTGCCTCTGATCTGTCTCAGCAAATGGGATTAAACAAAACTTTACCAAAAGATGAACTACTCTGCTTTCCCTCTTCAAAGGCACTAAAATGCTCTACTGCCGTGTTTTCAAGAGAAGCTTGAACAGTGCACCATTTGGTGAGTTTAAAATGGGGGGGAAGAAAAAAAGCAAGAAAATACTTATAGGGGAAAAAATAGGTTGCTGTAGCCTTGCTCCAGTGAACTGAAGGCTGCAGGTCATGTCCATGATGATCTCTTGGAAATAGTGTTATGTAAAGATCAGGTTTTAGCAGTAAAGATGTTTTCCAGTTCATTTCACTTGAGTTTTTGCTGACATGGGTCTGATGGGGAACAAACAAGCACAAGCAGGCACTACACATTCAAGAGTTTCTCCCAAGCTCACAAGCTAAACAGCTTATTCCAAACACTGTAAACAGTTAACCATATGTTTCCCCTCAGTGTACTAAAACAATTGATTCTGAAAACAATTTATTTTGAAAAGGCAAATAAAAAAAAAAGTCTGAAAAAGTCTGGTTTTCACAGAGTGAACCCAACAATGGAGTAGTTTTGCTTGTCTTTACTTACCTGGAACTGCAGAAATGTTTTTGATTTTGGCAATGTCTAATGGATTGGAAAGGAATTCCTTGTTTTTAGGAAGGTGATAGTGGCATAAAATAAGGAAGATGATAGAGGCACAATATAAAAATCAGATCTACCTGTAAATGAATTCTTGTAAGCGGTCTATTCAAGTGATGTTACTTCAAAACTCATTTGTTTGGAAGATCCTTTTACTACCTTCTCTTCCCAACCTTTCGATTTGTGTGGTAAACTGAAAACTGATGCGTGTTTCTTTATACACACTGAAGAAGTGGGGACAAATGTTATGAGTAGCATGATCTTCTCTGTCCCTACAAGAACCTTAAAACAGCTTTCTAGAAAATCAGGTATGTTCTTGGATTCCTCTGCCGTATTGATCCAGACTGACTGTAATTGTTTTTCCCCAAAGCTTTTTTTCTATGTGAAACTACTTGAGATGAATATTGTATTCAAAAGAATATATATATATATTTTTTTTGGTTATCCAAGAGAAGTTTTTCAATGACCTAAAGTGCCTGGAATAATCTAGGGTCTTTTTTCCAGGTCTCTGAGAGTTTTATTACAATTGTTTCCATGCATATATAGCCGCTGAAGCAGTGTTATTTTTTGGTGGGAGTTATAGTAAAATAAGATGATGAGATGTAATTGACAGAAACATAAATTGCCTTCTTATTTCCCCGTTATTTTAAAAAATTTTAAATGTATACTGCATCTGAAGTCTGCAGAAACATACAGGCAAGGTGGAAGTGAATTATGTGGATGCAGAAGAGAAATGTCACTATAAATATTTCATTTTTGTGCACAATTGAATTTACAGTTTCTGAGAAGTTGCACTTTCTTGCCCTCATTTTTGACATGGTTAACATCGCATTCCTGAAATAGCTTGTGAATTCTGACCAATTCTAAAGGCATTGGTTAAGTGAAGCTTTAGTTGGAGTTGAACTTAACTGGTCTTCTGGGGTTTTGTGTTTTTGCTATGATTGAAGAGGAGAAGAGCGAGGGAAGACCTGAGGAATATTTGTGAACTTGCATCCTTTATCCTTAGATGAGTATTGCTGCTCTTAACTTTATATTATGAGGTGAAATGCTGTTGAAAATAAATTCAGTCTCTTGGAAATGCCTGAACCATTTCAATTTAAAAGTAAATATTTATGTATTTCTGAAAGATTTAGAAATCATTTCTTCTTTCTTCTTTTTAAGTAACTTCAATTGTTTTTCAAAATTACCTTTTTGCTCGTGCTGCGCATGTCTGAAAGTGATGCTCTGAGCTTTGCTCTGTGTAGTACTGGGCTTCATTAAAGACTGAGTTGATGGCTTGCCTTCACTACAACAAAGAAAGCTAAGTATTTTTTCTCTTAAACAAGGAAAAGAAGCAGAACTTGTAAACTTAAAATTTGTGTTTTAAAATGACAATGTGTTACAGAACTAGTTTTCAATTCTCTTCCATTCTGTGTGGAAACGTTTCCACATAGCCAAATTAAAGTCAAAGAACTGATCTCCGGGCTTGCGAAAATTAAGTAGTGGTCAAGGTTCATTAAAGTGTTGCTATGGGCTCTTTCTCTGGAGCTGTGTACTGATAAACTAGCTTGCCTCAGAGAGGTCTGAAAAAATAACATACATCTTAAACATCGTAGTCTGCTAGGCTTTGACTTATCCTTTCAATCCTTGTTCACAGCTGGACTCCAGTAGATATCAAAGTATCCCAGCTGCTTGGCAGAGCCACCAAACACCATCTCTTCATACAGAACTCCTTTGAAAAGTGTGGAGGGAAGAGAAGGGGGGGGGAAAATCCGAGTCCTAACTTGACATGCTGGGAATGTAAAGTAAAAGAGGTGGAGAAGTAGCACAGTTCTAATAACTGAAATCTATGGGAATTGCATGTTTGATTCCAAAAGCACAGCTGTGTGTTTAGGAGTCTGAGTTACTAGCAGCTCATTAAAGTAATATACAAATATTGACTGCATTTGAGAGAAACATCTGTGAAGTCACACTTGTAAATTCCCTAAAAGTAAATTTGTGCTCTAAGACTTGATCAGTACGTGTCACTGAAAGATACATTTGAACCAAAATGCGTTTTTCAATGCTTTTGATCTTCAGACCACTTGGTATAGACTTTATCAGTGTAATTGATTTTTAGTAGAAATAATGCTTATGGAAGTGCTTTCAGAAATGATCAATGCACAGAACAGAAAATTGTCAATTACAAGTTCATTTCTAGCTCCGTTATTAATTACAATTCCTTACACTGCGCTGCTACTTAAGAGAAAACTTGGCCAGGCATATTGAATAGTTCTATAACTTAGTGAAGTATATGAAGTTGCATAGGAAATGGAGTAACTTACAAATAATACTTCTTCGATTGCACTGATGTGAATAGCATAGTTGAGTACAAGCTAGCAGAGTACTGTGCATGCTACCTTGGACTAAATCAGTCGTAATTTTTGCTGTTTGCTTTTTCCTGTAAAATAGGGGGAAAAAAAGTTGTTTACTTAGTTTATGAGCTGTCCAACATTTTCTGGGATCTTTTCTTGTTTGATGATATCTTGGAAGAACTTGAACAGAAGAATTAGTACTTGTGGATTTCTTTTTCTGTCAAAAATTATTTTGCCACATTTCAAGCAGTAGCAAATTCACTTCAGTTGGACAAAATCCCTCATGGTGCTGATAATGGATCAAATCTGTAGCTGGTGCACACTTTGATGGTTGTTCAAATTTCAGTTAACTGCTTTATTGTCAGATAGGCTGCGTTAAGGCTGCTGATTTACTTGTTCTGTGTTTTTCAGCTACTTTACCTCTGAGGCCTTGTTCTGCACTTCAGTGTCTGAATGTTTTCTTACTGTAGAAAAGTGTGAAGTGCTTGCATGTCTTTCAACTGTATCCTCAGCAGAACAGAAGCAGGAAAATCAATGGGGAGTCATTCTGTCCAACATTTCAAGAAGCAATATTGAACAACTTATCTTCTTCCTTTGTCCAGTGATATAGAAGTGTTATCAGAAATACCAGGTAATACACTTGTACGTTCAAAAATTAAGGGTTTTTTCCACAGTAAGGTTGTGATATACTTGGAACAAATTCTGCTTTGCTAACGTATGTGCGAACCTACCAGAACAAATTAATTGCTTTATGTTGTTTGTTTTCACGTACGCTTTGTATCTTGACAACAGCTAACACCATTGTCAAGTGTAAGTTTTCCCTTTGAAATATGAACTTGTATGTTTTGTTCTCCATTACTTGCTAAATTCAAAATTTTGCCATAGAATGGCTAAGATAAAATAGCTTAAAACATCTGTTTTGTAGTAACACGTTGCATTTTCTTAGGGTTGGATTCTTCCACTCTCACTGCAAGTGTAGCTTCCTTGAGATGAATTTTTAAAAGTTCTCGTTGAAAAGTTATCTCTGCATGAACTATCTGAGGCTCAGCCTGGTTCCCAACCTTACTTTGAATATGAAGCAAAAATAGAACTTATGTCAGTGGCAGTGTCTTGTCACTGCATTGTGTATTTTAATGATGTGAACAGCTGTTGAAGCTATTTTTATTATCTTTTTCCCCTCCCTAAAAAAAATTACTAGCTGAGAATATCAAGAACTACTAGATCAGACTGTTGAGGTGGAGCTCATGTAGTGCTGCCTAGAGAGGTAATATCAGTTCTGTAATACTTAAGCAGTATTATTCAAGTATTTGGAATGGTACTAATAGCATTAACACATTTAGTAATGAATAGCTGTGAGAAGACAGAGTTTAGAATGATTATGGGAATTGATCCCTTTTTAGTAAATATAGTAATAAAAAAACCAACCATTCTTTGTCATCAAGTTTAACCATATGACTTTTTTTCTGTATTAAAAAGTTCTGTAAATAAGGATATGGTTTTAAATGGACACTTGTGTATGAAATTGGGATATTTAAAATACAAATTATCAGGAAATATCTCCTAAATTAAGCATAAATTGATAAGCACAAATAAAGGTTGAAATTAAACATTTTGGTCTTTCTAGGATGTAGGTAAATATTAGGTGCTTTGTTACATTTTGAGTTGGTTTTGTTTGGTTTCTGAAATGAATTCTTCAAATATACTGTCCTCTCTATTCTACATGATCGTTCATGCCTCTACCTTTCTTGACAAATAGGTGTTTTAAGCTATGTACGTTTAACAGAATAAATACCTCTGTTGTGACAAACCATGATCAATATGCATCTAAAGAGAAGAGTGGAAAATTTCACTGCTATCTATATTTGCCTTGATGTACTGATTTTCTTTTGTCATGTCTTTAGCACGCTTTGGTTCTGTTTGTATTCTTGGCATTTTATTTTTGATAATGGAAGCTACTTTTCTAAAAGAAGGGGAAGATGCTCTAAGAAAACACGTTGCCTATTTCCAAAACACTGTGAAAACTTGTCGATTTGTAAGAATTTCTGAAACAGTTTAGCAAACAGATCACAATCTAACTCAAAGGTTTTGCTTTGCGTTATCTAATCTGTCTGTAGTCCTCATGATTCAAGAAGTTACCTTACAATAATGAAATGTGAAGGTCAGGAATGAAGAACGCTGCATAAATAACATCATCCTTTCTCGAAAATGAAAGCCATGAAGTGATTTATTTTAGAACAGATCTCTCTTTACCTTTGAGCTATAAAGATTAGGAAAGCTAGGAAAGCCTAGCTATCAGCTGGATTCCCCTATGAGTCTTTCACTTCTTGTATTCCATAACTTTACTTTTTTTACTTCCATATCTAGATAGAAGCAGTAAATACGTGGAAAATAAGTACACAGGAGCTTACCTATTTAATCACGTATTTTCCTGGCTGAAAACAGCAGTGCCCAAACACCTTTGCAGGGTCCTTGGCATTTTGTTTCATTGTTTCTCAGTTTACGGAAAATACTGTGACATTCAGAAAAATAAATTCTTCTCAAATATATAGTGGTATAAAACCAGCAGCCTCTTACTTGCCAAATCCCTTTGTTTACGTAGAAGCTCAAGAAGTTTCTAAGGTACTCCAGTATATTTTAGGCCATCTGTCGATGTTTTGGTGCAGTGAGTGGTCAGGCTCAAATCTGCATTTAATGACTCATGTTTTAATGTCAGTTTCTCCTCTTTACTTAAATGACAAAGCACTCATCTGACTTGGAAATGAATCTCACAACTATTGCTATTATTGAACCTCTGTCTCTGTATTGTGTTGGTTCGTGGTAACAGTAGGTTGGAAGTCTAAATTAAACTGCCTTGAAGATTTATTACCAAAGCTACGGAATTCAAAGAAATGACATCCAACACAACAGGAGGTGCTGGAATTTTGTCTAAGGATGACTATAGCTGCAGGTAGGAAATTTATAAAAAGAATTTAAAAATTACAAAGAAGGACATGAGGCCAAATCTGACAAAAACTTATCATAAATAAACTGTGTGATGACCGATTCAGACAGTAATGAAGTCTGATTAGACTACGTATGTGCTTTTTCGTATTATGCAGAAGATTAATAAGTGTGATCAAGAAGATAGATAAACTAGCTTTAAGGAAAAAAAAAAAAAAAAGAGCTTATGAAAATGAAGAGAAGTCTGTACTGGTAGCTTTGATACATAGAGAAGTCCAGTGAGTGTTTATATGTGGAATAAGAACACAGTAGAAGAAAGTGCAAGATGTACTGAGATACATATGACAAATTAAATTTTTTTCAGTACGTTGTCTATATAAGAACATATGCTATGTAGGAAGACAAGAGGAAGACAGCTTGGATGTAAGTCATATGAAGATGGATTTATAGAGTGAAGACTGACAAATTTGATGATGAGGCAAAATCAACCTTGATTTTTTTCTTTTATTAAAGGAAATGCCAAACAAAAAATCAATACTGTTTAATCTTTTTTGAAATAGGGAGGTATTGGAGCAAGCTAATCAATGATCTTATGAAAGATATGAAGAGAGACATAATCTCTGCCTTTAGCTTTATTCCCAGAAGTGAGGGAGATGCTGAAAATAAATGCTGAGCAACTTATCTGAAAAGAACAAGTAGCAAGATAGTACTTTTTTACCTGGTTGTTTTCTATTAAACGTAAAAGAGTCTTAAAGTAGTCTTTCCAGTTCTTACAGAACTTTTTAGTGGTGATCAACTCACTGGTTTCAGATACTGTGAGTAATTGTGTTCTTGTCAAATAATACCCTTTTACACTGTATTCAGAGCTTTGTTTCTTTTAGATGAAATGCTGTTTCTCCTGTACATGGATACTGATTTCTCACTGTAATTGTCTCAGTCAAAAAGAACTTAAATTTCTTTCTGAGGTTTTATATTTCGGGGTTTGCACAATGACAGGTCTTTACAATAATGTAGGACATTTTCATCAAAGCGTGTTTCGTTTTATTCAAGTAGAATGTGAATTAGTGTCTCTGAAGGTAGGCACAGTGTTCTTCTTATTTGGTGTTTCTGTTGAAAGCTGCATCGATTGCAATGTTTGGACCAGCCTTTCCACTTGCACGTATCACCAGATGTTTCAGAAACTTATTTTCTCTCTCAAATCCCACAGGACCTGACTAATATCAGATCTATATTTCTTTTCCCTGTATGTATAGTAAATGTTATAAAGGAAGTTGATACCTGTGCTGGCCGTGGCTGGTTAAAGAGTATTTGATTACCTTTAATAAAATGTTACTCAAAGATAACATCTGTAAATATTTTAAGTAAACTGCGGAAAAAAATGTCATGTTTCTGCTGCTTAGTGGACCTGGGGCAAGGGAAATCTTTGTAGGTAGTTCTATATCATTTAAAAGCTGAGGATCCTAACAGACATGAATTTTAGTCCTGCTTTTAAAGGAAAAAAATCCACCAAACTATCTGTGGAATTTTCTGTACTATTTGATACAAACTGCTATTCACTGCAATATGAACCTCTCCTGGCTGTCCTATCCAACAACTTCTTGGTTACAAGCGCTGTTAAATCAGAACGCATTTTCTAAGACAGAGTGCTAGAAATTGTAACATGATCTTAGAGTGGGTATTAAGAGTCAGTCTGAACTTGAAGCAGTGGTTGCTCTTTGGGCTTAATCTTGCTGTATTGTTCTTCTTTATACAGTTGTGTACAGATAGTTCATTGCAAAGATATCTTCAGCTGCCAGCAAACTTACTTGTCAAGCTGTAGGCAAGCCTGGACCTTGAGGGCTGTAGCTGGCATACTGGGCATTTGGAGCCAGTAGTAGAGAAGAGATCACCTTCTCTACCATATGAGGAGCGTTGAAGGATTTGATGTTTGGTATGTGACTGAAATGTGTGTGAGATTTGGATGATGTACAGAGGATGCCTCTTTCTGCTGGTGAAGTCTTAAAGAGGCATTGTTGCACTTCAAGGAAGTGCGACGTGTCTTGGTGTGCTCTTTGTAACCTCATCAGCGGAAAGGAGTCAGTAGCATCAGGTTGGGCATGTGTTTGGGACTGGTTGGGTATATGTGCTAGAAACCATCTTAGTATAGAGAAGGAAGCATGACTGTGTAAGAACATCCTTTAAGAGATTTTTCTCATGCAGCTGGCGGTCTTGTGTTTTTATGTGAAGAGCATAACATTGACTTGAGAAGAGTAGAACTACTATTGCATGGAACCTCAGTGTCAACTGTGGGGGGCAGGTGAGAACAGGGGTGGAAGGGGAAAGCATTCTAGATAATCAGTGTGTACAGCAGTAGCTATGATTTGGAAAATTTAAATGATATTATGATAGTATTGGAAAAGTTTGTAGACTGGATTAGCTATGTGTACGTCCATGGAAGCAGACCTTTTCATAAATATTTTTGTACTTAAATGCAATGATTGTGAATGATAAAAGAAGTTCAGTTATAATAATGAATACGAATCTTATGCGTTCTTGCTTACTAGTTTTTCCTTCCTGTTTTTATAAGTTGTCTTCTAGCCTTGTCATATCTATACATATTTGTCTTATGCTTGTAAGCATTGTGATGGGGAAAACATAATGAGGGGTGCATCAAAAGCAGCGTCTACTTGAGGTGCGGGTGGTGCATTTCAGCAGTAGTGACAGTGGATTACCTCCATTGGTCTAGATTTTTACTAGCACAGCATGCAGGCTCTTGTTCGTTGCTGGTGAAAACACACAGCTGATGATGATGACTGTTGGAAAATACTGTTTTGTAACTGAAAGCTTGCTCTGTCAACCAGTGTTAGTGTGCTCTTTGTACCTGTTGTAGTTTCCATGGAAATAAATAGGAGGCATCACTTTTGGAGCAGTTGATGTAAATGATGCTTAAATTTTGAATGGTAGCATCCTAGAGAACACAGAATGTCTATAACCACTTAGAGGTTTATCTCTTGATTGTAGAAGCCAGCAGAAAATAGAAATAGCTTTGTGTATTACTTGTCTTGTTACTTTTTATTAAATCTCTATATGAAATTGTCACTTGTTCAGAAAATGCTAGTGTTAGTCAGATTTCTTAGATGATATAAATATTGATTTGCTCTGACTGAGAATAGAATCAATTTCTCCAAGGTATGTGAAATATACTCAGTTAAAGGTCTTATTCTGTAAGCTTCTGCTTGAACACTGAGTATCTGTGAAATATGTTGTGCGCACGGAGTGAGCCAGGGATGCCTAAGCAGTGAAGGCAGTTAGTTTGTTTCAGCCCTTACTGTCTTTGAGAGTATCCTGTGTACTAACCTCAGTAAACATGTCATGCTGAAGGCGAGCTCCCCAACTGTATTCAGTTGAATGAACAAAAACTGAGTAAATAAGACTATGAGAAGCAGCAGTCTGTTTTGTTCTTGGAATGTCCTGGTGTTTTTATTGGACTCACAAAAAAGCTAAGAATATCATTTCTGTTGTAATAGGGGAAAAATAAAACCAGAAAAGAATACAGTGCTCAGTATAGTATTCCTTACACATTTCTATTAAACCTTTGTCTTATATTGCCATGTGAATTAAAGGTAATGGAAAAGGACTGCTATGCATTTATTCAAATTGTTTGTTTTTTTTTGTTTTTGTACCGTCATACTGTAACAAGATTTAATGCGAGTTCTTCTTCAGTGGTGGATGCTATTTGTTGTAGCACCAAGGAAAGTTTTATTCCTATTCAGACAGGATGCCTCATGGAGAAATGCCCTATGGGAATTGTGTGTTCTTAATGTGCTCTGAGCCTATTCCAGACCTGTGGAAATCAGATGTTGAGGGAGGAGCTCTCTGCATTACATTGAAGTCATCATTACTGTCCGAAGGAGGATGAAGCACTTACTGGCTCCAGTAGTTTGCTGCGGTGTCACAGTTAGGTAAAACTTCGTGTTGTTAGTCTAAAGTTGTGCGGGTTTTTTGTCTGTGATTTGGTTATTTTGTTGTTGTTGCTTTTTAAGAGGAGAAGGTGTTTTAGAAATATTTTGACTGATCTGGGTGTGTTAAGTGATGGACACAGTAGTTCATGACAGTAAGGGACTGGTTTCTTAAGGAAATAAGGCTTGGAGAGACTATCATGGCTATACTACTACTCCATCACAGCAAGTTCTCAACAGCTGACTTAATTTCAACCAAACATAGCTTAAGGGAACTAAGATAGTGTGTGTCTGGAAGTATCAGGAACTTAGACCTAGCTGCTTACAGGAGGACCACCTTGCTGGTGTTTGTATTAAGAATGCACTACACAAACTTCATGCACAGAATGTGCAGATATCCTTACTGTGGGGTAAGTCTCTGGCTCTATGCTCCTCTAAGTGCAGCATCCAACCGAGACAGAAAAATAGTAGAACAGACTTCATTATTTTCCATGCTATGGAACTAATGCTTCCTGCTTTTGAACGGGAATGAAGTTTGGATTGTTTAGCTGCTTCAGTAATTGTTGCTACTTATTTACATATTTAATTAAATATTAAATAATTAAATATTTACATATTTAATGGTTTGCTTCAGGCCACAGGGACCTTGGTGGTGGGCAGAAATAGCTGACTTGACGTAGTCTGATGATGAGGCATTCCTGTCTTGCATAAGACTTGAAGTGACCTTTTTGTACCAGCAGAGGAGCTTCACTCCTCCTTCTATGGAAAATATTTTATAAGGAACACTGCAATCAAAATGTCACATCTGTGTTCTACCATATTCCCCAACTATGCATCGGATGAGAAGATAAACTTCATTAATTTATATTCTATCTATTGAGTTTAATATTTATTCTGTTTTACAAGTTTCAACCAAGTGAGTGTAGCTGTGTTCTGTTCCTTTCGAGCAAAGTAGAACTCTTTTATCAGCATGTTCCTATACTAAGACTAATAATACATTTTAACTGATTTTTTTTTTATTGCCTGTTTATGACATCATATTCAGGCTTGCTGGTATTGATGTTTGCTGCTTAATCTTCCATAGTTGCAATATAGTTTGCTAGCAAATTTAGCTTAGTACTTCATACTTCTGAGTTTGTTTCTGTTTGCATGTTCCCATTCTCCTTCTCTCCTGTGATAAATTAAGACAATATGATAGTTCACTTCTGAAACTTCAGTTAACAAGAGTAGTTGCTACTGGTTTTATTATGCAATTCTGCCTATGTAATCATTTTTCAGCCTCTGTTCTATTACTTTCCAGTAAGTCTTGGGGATCTGTAGCTTTCAGGATGTTGTTAAACACTGAAGAACTGTAGTGTCAGAGCAGTCAACTTGATCAAGTAAGAACAGCTATGAGTGAACTATTTTGGCCAAAAGCAAAGGACTTGTGCAGGTACCTGAAAAGGTACCGTGTGCCAAGATACAGAGAACACAACGAACACTGGGGAGAAGATGAGTATTTGTGGTATGAAATAGTATTTTCAGAAGGGCTCCCTATAAAGCATATAGGATGCTTCCATTCTTTTAGGTCTCTTTCTTGATGATGCAGACTTCATGCTGCTATAATTTCCAACTCTGTATAATTTGGAATTTGCTTCTTATGGTTACTTCTTTGTAGGGAATCTTACTCTTTGAATGTGATACACTGCTTCAGGCTTTTTTCTCCAACAGCTTTATTTTTTTTATTTCCCCCTTTTGAATCAGTACGAAGTGCAGAACAGTGCAAGCCTTCTTTGGAGTACGTACATGATACCTGTTTTATTGTGGACTTCTTCTTAATCTTGTAACAACAAAGTAGCGTTTTGGCTTGCAAAGTTTGACTTATCATGTGAGTTCTTGTCTGTATTCCTCAGAAATGTTTAAGGTGAGTTAAGCAAGAGACTGGATTTCTTAGTATGCATATAACTAATGAAGAAAAATGTTCCTGAGCTTTTATTTCATCTACTGGTTTTATGGACTTTGCCTGCAATTGTATGTAACACATACCTAAAGAAGTTCTGGCTCTGAAGACCATTTTTAAAATGTTTTAATATCTCACTGAGAAAGATTAACTTCACATCTTGAATTATTTTTTTTTATCTGTTGTTTAAAGTAGAAACTTTGTGATTGGATTTTTCTCTTGAACTGAAAGATTTTTATATATTCAAATAAATGAATGTCTTTATAACCATATTTTTCTGTTATTGTTTCATTTAGATCAAAAACGTAGAAATATTCAGAACATCACTAGTCTTAAGACTTTCTTTCTTGAGATTACTAAGAGTTTCCATTTTTTAGTTGTATATTCAGTATTATGAATATTCTGGTGTGTGTTGTTAAAGCGCCACTAGACCTATTCTGCAAAACTCTGTGCTGTACTTTACACTGAAATGTGTGAATAGTGTAGTGAATTAGAAAAGTATATTAGCCCCTTTTAACCTGAAAAAGGGGCAAGTTATGCTCTTCCTTGATTTCACACAGAGAGAAGTTGATTTCTCTGCACGTTAAAGTGCAGAGCTACAACTAGAGAACTTAAGTATAAGGAGAAAAACCCAGAAGTCCATTTTGAGAAGGAGCTTATTAAGCTTTATAGTCTCTAAAGTTTTGCAAATGTTCAGAAATGATTTTAAATAATAAAATTTGATCATTTTTTTACTTAAGATTATTCCTTCAACCTATTTAAAGTTAACTATGAATCAAATTTGAAGTGCTTCATTTCTTATTTGTCTGCTTTCATTTTTTTAGACGTAATGGATTTTTGTATGAATGGTGAACTTAGTTATAACATGTAAAAGACATTTCTTGCCCATGTCTACTATTTCAAATTCCTCTTTTTCCTTTGGTGTTATAAACTGATGTGTAGAAAATATCTTACAGTGCTTCAGTGTTTTCGAAAGCAACATCTTTCCCTGAGAATAATTCAGTGCATAAAATGAATAGTGGTGGAATATTTATGTATTCATAATGAACCCACATTTGTTAACGCCGTTCTGTTGCTTCAGAAATAGATCTGTTCTTCCAGTGACACGCCTTTTAAATATCAGTACAACTACTCTAAGATGACAAGAGTGCAAAAAAAGTGAATGTTTGGCATTGCGCGGCTCTGGATCTGGTCTGACTCTCCCTCTCAAGCAACGTACTCAAGATGGGGCTGTAGATTTCATTTCTATGACAATCCTGGGCATCTAATTTGAAATTTTATCTGAGCATCCCATCACTGGTCCTCTGTAGATACATTTGTGGCTGTTTTTGGGGTAGAATAATACATAACTCTATCTTTGTAGTGTAGCTGTTTTGAAGCATTCTTGCAATGCCTGCTGCTTTTATCTGAGTTTCTCCATTTGGTTATTTTTTGGGCCATCCTTCAAATGAGAGTATGGGAAAACCAGATGTGTTCCATGCTTGACAATTACACTGATTTAAGAAACTCAGTCTTACTTCTCCAAGGTTTTCGAATTTCCCGTCCTTGTGAGGCTGGATGTTCATGTGATGTGTCTGAGGTCACCGCAACATCAGCTACTGTAGATTCAGGTGTCAGTTGTTTTATTTAACTTTGGAAGATGATAATATCTTAAGGTGGGAATAAATGGCGATCACTGAGCTGTGAAATCTTATATCTGTGACTATTGTTTTATAAATTAAAATTCCTCACCAGAAGATTTTCATTATAGCAACAGTGGTGACTTCTACTGCGTACTAAGAAACAGTTCGGTACGTTCAAATTAGTCCTCCCTGAAAAATATTTATCTTCAACTTCTCTGGCGTTCTTCATGCTATTTCACCAAAAGTATTCTCAAATCTGGTCTGGTGTTTTTTTTTCCTGAACATACAGCATTAGGGCTGGTATTTCAAGGTAAATGTAATCTTGTACTGCAGTGGACAAAGTGCTGCAATTCAGATGTTAATGAGCACACTTTTAATAAAAGAAAAAAAAAATCATTTAAAGAAAAAAAGGGAGACCAAAAAACATCCAAAGGAAGAGGAATATTAATGTGTAAAGTTGAGGGCTAAGAAAGAAATGAGAGAAAAGTAATTTTGCAGAAGGAACAATTTTAAAAGAAATGTTTCAGGAGCAAAAGATTTTCTTGATATCGTATGGCCTGATGTGCAGTGAGAGGGATTAAATTGAATATTGATTTTAGAAAGGTATGACTATGCTGTTAAAATGATAAAGATAAAGGGGGGGAAAAATGCAAGAAAACAATGAGAGAATTGATTACCAAAGTGAGTTGCAACTGAGAGCCATATTCTAGTTGCCAGGTTCTCCAGGGAGTCATAGTTTCTGCAAGTGGCAAAAATGCATTGAACTCATGATGATGATCAAGGAAAAAGAGTAGAAGTAATTCATAGTGAGGGTGAGAATATGAAGTTAATGATAAAGAATTTCCACCAAAAAAAGCTTAAGCATCAGTAAAGAACTGGTGTCTGATTTGATAAAGGAAGAAATGCAAGGTAGTAAAGAGTGTGGAGAGACTAGGGCATTGCTGAAATTGGCCAAATATAAACCAGATGTTAGAATGAAACCTTCATAATCTAAGATGTTCAACTTAATTCAACATAATTAGCAATTGAACAAATTATTTTTAAAAGCTTAATTCCTTCAGTTTTCAGATGGTTATAGAGAATTAGCTGGTGGATGAGCTTTTTTGCTAGCCGTGTCACAGGAGCCTCAAAAATTTTCCAAGCTGAAATAGCTGGTTTCTTCAGCAGTGGCCTCTAATATATCTAGAGATAGTTTAATTTCTGCATATATTTAATTTTGAGTTATAGTCTAGATGTGCATTAGAAAGGGTTTTACCTAAATGGCCCTTTCATTTCTAGGAGTAAGTAATCCATTTCGTAAGTGAAAGGAGACATGGGACTAGAGTGTCATCCTTGAACCCCTCAAGTGGTGATATGTGCCCAAAATGGCAACTGTAAAAAATATCTTAACCACTCTATGATCAGACTTGATAAATGTGCCATAAGGCATTAAAAAAAACAGCAACAACAAAACCCCACCCTGAATATTTGTTTCTTTTCATTGAATTGTGAGTGCCTAACTCTTGAGAGGACAAATCTGCACTTGAAATACAGATCAACAGCTCCTGACTTTTGGTGTTGGGATTTTTTGGTATGTCTTTTTTTTGTTGTTGAGTTTTTTTCCTTTATTTTGTTTGTTTATTTAGTGTAACAAATGATTGTGTCCTTTTGCTGTGCTGTGGCTGAAACATGGCTTTTCTTTCAATGCCTTCTCCCTTCCAAGCTATTTGTATCCACATCAGTTTTATTTTCAGCCAAATGTAGGTTAAGAAGAGGTTGCAATGCCTAAGTTTCCAAGATGCTTTTGGTTCAGTAGACCAGGAGACAGCAAAGTGTGTTAGCGAGCATGATTTTAGTGTTGAGAATTTTTCTCCAGCTAGTCTTCCCAGTGGAAATACTTTGTGGAAGAAGAGAGGACTGACTTCAGATGACATTCAAAGACCCACTGGAAGAGAAAAATCAACAACCTTGTGATATAAATATAGATTTGAAGTCGGGACACGCACTCTACAAAATAGTCATTATGTATTTGTACAGCAGTGCTTTATCTAGGTCTTCTGTTGGTGTCTAAACGTGTATTAGTTGTATACAATATCTGGATAGAAATGCATGCCTGCCTCAGGAGGGCACATAGCAGATGCCAATATGTCCATTTGCAGGAGCTCATGTGTTCTAGTGGGCCTTACTCTGTTCGGTCAATTCTGTGAACAGATGAAGGTGATGTTCCTTTAGGCTTTAACCATGTACTTCTATAGCACAAAGTCCTAGATAAAAGCTTACAGTTGCAAGTGTAGAAACTAGGAGATGCAGTGATGTTGTGAAAGGATATAAAGTGTAGGAATATACTGTACTGTTGTGCTTATGGATTTCTCTTTACAAAAATAGAGGCAGAGGGGAGTTTATAAAACTCAGTCATAAGCTGCTGGAAAGCAAATGTTACAGTGGCAGATATCCCAGAAATTCAGTTGATTAGACTGAGATATCAGACTTTAAAACCACTATGGACAATACAAATAACTTAATATCTGTGTAGTTGTGACTAGTGGAAAAAACTTGTCTTGCTATCCATCCAAGTTTAATTTGATAAGTAACACTGCTACTTTCTTTGTTGCTTTTGATGTTCTACTTTTTGCCTGTTTTATGGCTTGCTATACCCATGGTAGTTCAGCTTCTAAACCTTACTGCTGTCTGCAGTATTTAACTTAAGCATTTTTCTCACTGGCTCAAACTTTTCTTTATTATTAAATAAATGGATGTCAGGTCTACTCCTGTAAAATCTTAAATTGAAGGAAGGTGTTTCTTCTGATTGTTCCCATGAGCAGCAGTATGATAAATTGGATGTTTTCATTTTGTTGCTTAGTTGAACTTGCATAACTCTGGGGAGTCTGGTGTAGTGGTTGGCAACCCTGCCCACAGCAGGGAGATTGAAACTCAATGATCATTATGGTCCTTTTCAATCCAGGCCATCCTATGATTCTATGAAAATGTTTTGGTTCCAGTGTTCTTTAGCGAGTGTGAAGTTTGTAAGAATTAGCTATCCTGTGGCAACAGCTACTACTTAGACAACAAAAGTGGTCTTTGCTGCTCAGCCATCTTAGCAGCTGATCCATGGAGTGCCATAATATGTTATGATAGACAGAGTGCTCCTGATTTCTTAGAGGAAGCAGAGGAAAACTTTGTTAAACTGAATTCTATTATTAACAATACTCCATTTCCAGATGTAAAAGAGATTAAGCCATTTTAGCTATGTATTACCTTTTAAGATTAAATCCATTTCAAAATAGAAATAACCTGACAATCTCTTTATTTGTGTGACCTTCCTTATTTAGAAGGGTTTTTACACCCTTCGTATGACTGTAAGAGAAATTCAGCTACAGAACTCGGGCTGTCCCTCATTAGATTTTTTTGAATGAGTGTCATCTTAGGCTGGAATCTTTATCCTGCTCTGAGCCATTTTTGTTGTTTCTGCAGTCTGTTTCAACCCAACTTAGTTTTTCCACTCGTAATTTTCTTTTTGAGGACCTGAGAGGATAGCAAATGAAGACTGAAGGTTTTGCTGTGAGGAGCATGTCCTTCTGCATCTAAGACTTTCATAACCAGGAGATTTGGTTTCTCTTTTTGGTGTTGCCTCTAACCTATAAGGAAACTTGAGTTTTCACATTCCTTGTTTGTGTTTATTTCTTAGCCATAAAGAGTGGTTGATAATAGTGGGCTATCTAGTAGAGGATACAGAGGTGTTTAACTTCAGATGGGTATATTTAGAAATGGTAGTCACTGATGTTATATATACAAAATCTGAACCAACACTATGGCCATGAACAACTGAAATGAAAGTGGATCACATGATAAGGGTCAGTTTGTACCGGTTTTGTCCTTAATTGTGGAGAACAATTGATTTTCTTTAGTGCACATACTCTTTAATACAGTATTCAGTGAGCCTGAGCAGTGGTTCATTTCATGCTGCCAATACTTATAATTGAATTGGTAAAGAATTGACAGGAAACAAAGATCTCAACAGCATCAAGAGACTGTGTATCCTATTAAAGAAAAAAAAGATATCTAATATAATGCTCTAGCTGCCAACTTTGACATACGCTGAACTTCAGAAGACCAGTGTTAATGAGAGGAGACTGTTATTAATCAAAATTTATCTTTTATTAAGGAGCTCTTTTTTTCTTGAGATATATGCTTGTACAGTATAACTGGTTTTTAAGGATCTGCTTGCTTTATGTTTTTTTTTCACTTGAGATTAGAACTCATACAATAGTGACTCAGAATTTGGGTACGTAAAATATAAACAGAAGACGCCCATTTCTTATTACAAGGAGTTGTCTGTGTACGCTTTGGTTGTTCAAGAGCACTCATGGTCACTGAGGAGCATTGGAAGGCACTTGAGTCTGGTCAGCTGATACTCTGAGCTCTTCAGTGGAAACATCTCAGCTCTATAAAGGTAGAACATTTTGCATGATACAGTTGGTGAAAGGTAGTTTCAAGGGTTGAGGAGAGCTTAAAACTGATCAAGTGTGTACCATGGTGGGGTGTTTGAAAAAGGCGCTGGGGAAGAAAGGAAGAGAAGCAGACAGGGCTTCTCAGAGGAAGGACTGAGTACTGCAGTTGTCTGTTTGCACTCAGTATACAGAGTGTACTAGGCAGTTTTGTCTGGACACAAACAGGACTTTGGTATGCACACTGCATTCTACCCTGCTCCCTTCTGTTCTTGTTGTTTTCCCAGCATAGGGTTGGGTAGATCATGTGTACTTATACATGCTGAAAAGCATCATTGAGAAATATTTGATCAGGTATGTAATGTAATTGTACGCCTCTTATTCTCTTCAAAGAAACAAAAGATGTGGAGAAAACAGCAATAAATAGTGCAGCATATACTTGTTTCTGCATTTCTAGTGCTAAGGCTAAGAACTTAAAACTACATATGGAATGTTAGATCTCTCATGGTGATGTAATTGCAAAGTAAGCCTTGCTTGTCAAGAATGTAATGTGGCAAATCTTTTGAAATTTAAACGTTTACAGTAATATAGAGTGGCAGCTAATATTCAGTCCTGTTACAACTGTTACAAATCTCATTCTCCAGAAGTTTTTTTTTTCATGCTCATTTGAGTGATGTTCTTTTACTATTATCTTCTCATTCCAGGGAAGAATTCAGTAGAACTGGCTAGCTTTGATGTTTAGTGTTTCTGTTTTCTGTTGGTATTAGCAAATATATGAACCATCCTGTGAATCCTTTGCTTTAGAAGCTGGGCTTATCTGAAGAAATGTATCGCTTCCTTTTTTTCTCCTTTTTTTCCCTTTTTTATTTCTTTTCCTCTCCTTGAGTTGAAGCAATTAGAGCAATAATGCCTACTAACTGTAAAAGCAAGCTTGCTTTGTCGCTTACATGCAGTGTATGTAACTTGTTAAATATACACAGGATTCAGCAGGATTTGGCCAAGAAATTTGGATCGTTCCTCTTAGAGAAGAAATTTTGTAAATCAGGATTGGAGTGGGAGAGAGGATGCTGTCTGTGCAAGATCTAAAAACAGCTTTTAGAATTTGCTAGGAGAAGCTTGTATAGCTTTAAGTAAGGAGATTATGTAAAATGCTGACTAAAGCTGAGAGCTTGCAGAGGTTCTGACTAGCAAGAGGGCTGTGTAAAATAAATTAATAAATAGCTTTTAAGTTCTCCCAAGGTAAGGACTTTTCACTACTGCTTATAGCTTATTTCAATTTTCTTGTTTGACCATTAGTCAACTCAGCTTTCCTCATTACATCTATATCAATCTTGCATTCAACTTCATTAATTTATTAATACGGGCTCTCTTCTGACCAGAGTACATTTTTCTTTGTGTTTTTCTTCTGTGAACACTGTTTTTGTGCTTACCTTTATGCCAATTTGAATTAATGAAAAATAAAAGATTTAGTATTTGAAGTTGTATTTAGATATGCATTTAGATGAAAATTTATGAGGGCATCATGTAGTGAGGGCTTGTTGTTTTGTTATTTAATGCTTTTACTGATCAGAGAAGTGATTTTATTGCCCCAACAGAAGGAGATGAGAAAACAGGAGCTACCTTGACTTGAAGTAAACAGTTCTGATTGAAGCTTGAATCAAATTTACTTGAAAAATATTTCAATTAACTTATTTCAGTAGAAGTTTCAGAAGCTTTTATTTAAGAATATTCAAATAAAAGAAACAAAGCTGTACTGTTCTAAAACCTTCATAATTTCTATCTTTGCAGTTTGGCTGTTTGTTACATGATAAAATTAATGGTAGCAAAAAAAAACAAAAACAAAACTTAGATCTTGTTTTTATTGTCCTGTTTTAACCATATGAATTTCTTATGTAGTCTACGTAGTATCTCTGCTTCTTGTCTCTTCACTGGACCATCTCCATGAGCATTTATATCCCCACTGAAGCATTATCTGTAGTGGTGTGACTAGTGGATGAAAATAATGCGTTCCTGCACAAACAGTTTCAGAAATTCCTTCAGACTAAGGTGGAAAGGATGAGAAGAAAAGCTGCCCTCTTCAGTGACAGTGCAGCCTGGCATACCCAAAGTGATCTCCAGGAGGGTAGCCATGGAAAGAAGGGGTTGTGGGAGAAGGGTTTGGGTACTGCCTGCTTGGAACCCTTCTGCTGCTCCAGGAAGGAAGCTCTGCCTTTCTGTGAACTGAGCACATTGTGCCTTCAGCCAGTCATGTCTTTCTGTGCCCTGGGGAGGATAAACTGAAGAATGCTTTTAAAGGACATAAATAGCAGATCCTTTTTTGATCCTTTGCTTTACAGTATTATTTTTTTCACTTCAAGAAGTATGATTTGGATAAGCAACTGCATGCTACTGGTTAGAAGACCTCTGTCCCGCAGCTCTACTGACTGATGAGTAGGATCACTGAAGAGGCTATGACCCAGCATGTTGCAGCTTATGTGTAACTGACACTGTGAGGACCAGATTCTCATTTTTCATTACTGCAGTTCAGATATTTTGTTAATAAGCTCCTCTATGGAGACTCATTTTGTAGTTCTGCTTTACAGAGCTCTGAATTGGGTCACTTGAAAAATACACTGGCTGTAAAAATTCTGTCTTCAGTAAAGCTAAAAGGCAGTACTGTTAAATTAAATGGATATCATAGTTGTTCTCAATTTGTTATTAAATTTAGTATATTAGGTAAAGAGAAGCATATATTTAAGAACTACCTTTTGGGCATACTCCTTGAATAGTAGCTTAGTTCAAACATTGTCTTTTATTAGTTTTCATGACAGACGTGAAAGAAAAACGTTTCTATGAAAGCTTTTGTAGAAAGTCTATAGAAGGTACCCATCCTTAATTCAGAGCTACTGAATCTGCTGTCAGAACAGCTATGAATTCTGAAAATTGCCTAATTAATCTCGTGATACATTTTTACCAATCATGATCAAACTAACACAATTCTGCACCGTAGCTGGATTCTGCAGCTAAGTTGTCTCTTCAGGTTGTGGATGGTGACTGAAATATTCTTAGGTGTAGTAATAAAGCAGAGCAAATGAGTCATTTGCCAATCTTGTGGTTTAACCCCTGCAGGCAGCTCAGCACCACGCAGCTGCTTGCTCACGCTCCCCTGGTGAGATGAGGGAGAAAATGGGAAAAGGAAGAGTAGGAGAACACATGGGTTGAGATAGACAGCTTGCAGGGTAAAGCAAAAGCCGTGTGTACAAGCAAAACCGAGCAAGGAATTCATTCACTGCTTCCTGTCAGAGGCAGGAGAGCGAGGCTCAGCTTCTGTAAGGGTTTATCGGGAAGACGAATGCCATCACTCCTAATGACGTCCTCTTTTCTCTCAGCTTTTATTGCTGTTTTCACAATCATGATGACAAAATGGAATATCCCTTTGGTCTGTTTGGGTCAGCTGTCCTGGTTGTGTCCCCTCCCGGCACATTGCTAGCAGGGCAGCGTGGCGAGCAGAAATGTCCTTGGCTCTGTGAGAGCGCTGCTCAGCAGCAGCTGGAACATTAGTGTACTACCAACAGTATTTTCAGCAAAAAATGTACAGTAACATATGAGCCTCTGCAAAGGAAATTAACTCTATCCCAGTCAAAACCATGGCAGCTAATAATTAGATTATTTTCACTGTATGTTTTATAATGCGTCATTCTGAGGCTACGGGGTGTTTTGTGTTTTTCATTCTTTTTTTGCATTTTTTTTCTTTTTAGTATTAGGTAACCAGAAGGATTAGAAGGATTCTTAATTAGCTTGTGGAATTTGGTTATTTATTTATATATAAATAAGCAGGTTATTTCTTTGAACTGTTATTTGTTTATACTTTTTTGTTGTTACCCTACCCCAGGCAGAGAACGTACTGGGGATTTGAAACAGGAGGTGGCGATCTTGGAGATTGTGTTCTTCCATCTCTGAGGGTGGCCGAACTGTGCAGTGGTGCTTGGGGATTCTTTGCCTACTTTGTGAGGTTTTTCTGGTATTGTTTACCTAAAATGAAGAATGTCTCAATTGCTTTGATTCTAGGCAGTCCTGTAGTTGTTCGAAGCACAAAACATAACCTCAAATGCATCTCTCCAAAAGGGCTCAGAACAAATTAATCTTCCAAACGTGTGTAGATAATCAATGAAACTAATATAGCCTTGTTCTAAAACAAAACAAATGATTAAACATGTATAACTTAATTTATATGGCACTGTTAAAATGTAAGCCACTGGGAAAAAGTGAAGTTGCAAGTATTGCCATTAATAGCTACAGTAATTTTGTCGAACCAACTTTATATCAATTTCAGTTTTATCAGTGTTACTTTGAAGTTCAAAGAGTTAATGGAAATTGGAAAACAAGTAAGTGGGCCGCAACTGGGGATTTCTTTTACATTGCAAACCTTTTTTTGTTTTCGTTTTCTATAAGCCCTTGAGCAGAACCAGTGACTGTCCAGATTGTCTTGCTCCGTGCAAACCTTTTTTCTTTTTAGGCTAGCATCATTCAGTTCTGTTCTAGTCAGAGAATTGACAAGTAAGAATGATTTTACACACAGGGTGAGCTGTACTGTCACTTGAGGAAGCACTCCACTCTTTTGAATACCAGTGTTACAGAAGGCTGGATTCAAACCCGAGCAGTGTCTATGAAGAAAAATAGCTTGAAAATCCATAATTTAGTACGCTGTTTGGTTCTTTTCACTCTAGACTGTTATTTAGCAGTCCCCAGCTGTAAATTTTATGACTTACAGCATATTTTAATTTGGAAACCATATATTTGTTAACAGCAAAACAAAGCTATTAAGAATTACCTTTTGATGCTAACCAAACACAGCCATGAGATCTTCTGTGTCAGGAGACTTCCTGTAGCACTGATTTCTAGATTTCTTGATAGAAATTAAGTGGAATTATTTCAGTATGCCTTTTCAAGGGAAGGAGGAGAGTCTTTCATACGAGACACAAATCTTGCCCTCATTTATTACAACACAGTTTACTTGTGCAAGAAAAGAGATGCGTGGAGACGGGATCTGTGACTGCAATGTAAGATGGCAGAACTAAATTTCAAACTAGAAAACCTGCTGCTCCTTCCTTGTTAAGTGGGACATGGGCTAAGGGAAAATTTAAGACTTATTTCTAAAATGATTGAAGAATCAGTTTTGAGCCATATTTTGGAGCTGTGATCAAAGTTATACAGAGAGCAATGTAAATGGAGTTGTTCAGAGGATAATCTGCTCTCTGCAGGAACAATGCAGGGAATTGTCCAAGAAGAAACTGCTGATTGAAGTATTGGCTGATAATCACTTTGTGTATGTTGTGTATGCTTGAATGAGTGCAACTAAAGCCCTTTCTGATCAAAACCATCTGCAGGGATTGTGTATTTGTAAACAAAGACAGATTAAGGTAATTTATTAATTCTTTGTCTGCTATCTATTCATTATTTCTTCTAAAAGAAGTATCCGCTTCCAAGCTCCCAACCACATTAACCACTGAGGACTGAGACAACATTTTAATTGGCTTATGTGTATGAGTTGGCTTTATCCTTACATAAAACATGAATGTTTCTAAATTTAATTCATGCTAGGAGGTACAGTATCCATATGCTTCCCGGATTAAATATGACATGCTAACTTTGCTGAGTACAGATATGCATCTAATGTAAGTGGCTCCTTGTTCTAAGGTGCATGGACAAAAACTTCCAGAGGGAGAGGATGAGAAGTTGATGTGAGATGTTATTCAGGTTGTCTGTGCCAGTTCTTTGCAGCAGTGTCCATACTTAATACTCCCTAGTGAATGACCAGGCTTTAGAATTGCAGAGTAAGTACTTTGGCTTAGCAATTAGCCACAGGAAAGTAAAGCTATGTTTTATGTGCAGAGACAGGTGAGAGGTTGGTTAATTGAACTTATCCTAAGTGCCAAATGTTGAGCAGCACCGACAGACATCCTGTCGATACCTGTGAACACCAGTAGAGAAAGCAAGTAGACAACATCCTTTGTACCAGTTACGTATTAAATTGGAATGAAGCACCACGTCTACCAAGTAAGTTATACAGTGCTGTTGCCGAACTGTTTTATTAGATGTACACCGTCAACTGAGAAGATCAGATGCTTTATACACAGACTAAAGGAGCAAAGATTGCTCATTAAGGCCTTTGTCTCTTTCCTTTGTTTTCCCTAATGGAATCAACTTCTTCATTTTTTTTTCTATTTTGTCTAGGCTCATACACTTTTATTTCCATATCTCCAATGATATCTGAAACTGTGGCTTGCTGCACTAGGAGTTCATCCTTAGTGAAGAGATATAGGAGAGACTATGTTGATTGCCTACAAGCTTTAGCAGCAGAGATTTGCTTCCCTTGAAAGCCCATCTGAAAAAGAAATGTTACAGGAGGGATTAAGAGCAAGTTTTTATAGAAAACTAACCAGGAAGTTCATGAGAGGAATTTTCTTAATTGCATGTGGACTTAATGTCAATTTTTGCTAGTCTTTTTGCTTTAAGTGAAGATATTAATAATAGAAAGCCACATTAACTAGAAAAATAGTTAATGTTAGAATTTCATTGTAATGTTACTCCTAGTTTTGTCATTTCGCAGGTTCTATTTTTTATTTAATGTTTGGAAGTATGACTTTAATAATTACTTTCCTGTATTTTCCTCAGCGCGTATTACAGTTCACAAGCTCGTGTAGCCTCTGGAAAACTCTTCACAGGACTGAGAATTTATCTGCTTGAAGCTGCAAGGCTTACGCATCTTCATACTGTTTTCTTTTGTGGAAAAACAACGTTTCCAAAGATGAGCCCAGTTAAGAAGCCCCTTTCCCAAGTTAACTGCTGTTTTCTGAATAAGTAGATGGTTTGAGGGAATTAAATAGCACAGTGCTCACTCCCTCTTTCCTGTCTTCTTTATTATTGCTATGGCACTTCTACTCCATCCTCTCCTGCTTGCTGTTAACTGTATTTCTCAAGATCTCTGTCTATGCAGCAGGTGCTCAGTACATTTCAACAGGCAGAAATACACCCTGAAAGCTACTGTAAAAGATCACCATGCTGAATGAGTACGTGTTAGCTTTCACAGATACATGCTCTACTTAAAACAGAGTAAATAACAATGGTGTGTTGGGTGTCTGAAGCTGTTGTATTTGGGACAGTGTATTATATGATGCCTTTTGTGAATAAGAATGGAGGTTTGCAGAGGTGTGCTGTGAAGCAGTTCCTCTCTTACTCTATAACTAATCATCGAAAGTACAGTGGATACTGAATAGCAAACTGTTTTACTCTGTCTTGGCTTGTATTTAGTGGTCTATAATAGTCAATATTTCACGTAATATTGAATTGTGTGAAAGGTTATCACTGGAGAATCTTTCCCTCTTTTTCTTTGTCTAAGATGATCATGCTCCAAGACACACAAAAGCATTAGGTGGCTGCTGGGCCTATTTTATAGCATCTTTTTTTATGTAATTAGGATTTTGACTTATCAGTGTGAAGTTCACCAGTCACAGAACTTCAGCAATGATTGGGGTGAGGGGAGTTGTGTGAAGGAACATACTCCCATTCCAGTTTAACTTTAATTACAGATGATGGTGAACAGCAAGTGGTTTTGTATTAGGTTTGATTTACTTGATTTGTTTGTTACTGCAGAAGCGTTCCTGTCTGCTCTGGGGATGGGGAGGAGATACAAGTGGGATTGAAATAAGTTACTGCATACAAACTGTTTTTTCCTTTTAATTGTTTTCTCCATTATGTGAAGCAGGCACTGCTTTGACACCAAATATACTGAGTTTAGTATCCTGTGTAGTTTTAATATATAGACGATTCCAGTATGCGTATTTGTGTGTGTTTTGATTACAACTGGTTTCAGTTGAGAATGATTCAAGTTTCAGTTTATACCAAATAAGCATGTACCTAAGTAAGTATTCAAAGACCATATGTGAAAGATTTCAGATCAGCCATGATTTTATAACAGTATTCATCACAAATCTGTATGGAAGTGAGTACTAAGTTTCAATATTTATTTTGGAAAGAGTTACTGAAATAAAGCATAATCTGCAATTACTAGGTGGATTTTTCTCTGCTTTCTGAGGACTGTAACGGATCAGTATTTTTGCAAGTGAAATTTTGGTTGAGGATATACTTCTAACAGAGAAGTCCCATAGTGGAACTTCAGATTTTCATTCCTCGTTAACAAGCTGTATAATAAAATGTGCATGTGGGCCTGAAGTTCATAGGTAAGACATTTTTGAAATGTATCTTTTATGCTTGATGTAAGACAAAATGTCTCTGAAGTTTTTTCTCTACAATCTTCGTATTTGTTTTGTGGCTCTTACCTTGTTTTCTTTAGCAAACAAATGTTCTTTTGGGGTAAGGGATTAGTGGTTAAGAGTAATGTGACAGTGCAATATGCACCTTGAGGGAAGAGATGAAGATGAGTGTCATCCAACCACCTGCATTTAGTCAAGTTGCTAATTAAATCTTGCATGCTGTGTTGTAGATTTTGACAGACTTGAGGAAGGTGGTCCTATCCAATAAATACTGCCTTGATTTAACAAAGATATAATGAAATTAAATGATTTCAACCTTGTTGTGGCTTTTAATATAAAATTATAGGGGTTTTGCTGAGGCTTGGGAGAGGCTGGTAGATCTATAGAAGGTGTAGATAAGCTTTGTAGATTTGCACTTCTATGGGAGCATGCTGTAAATATCCACGCAGTAGATTTTTAATATGCAAACAGAGTTGTGGAGGTGGTTTTTTTCTCTTACCACAGGAGGAAGCATGTCTTAAATGGATGTTCTTCTCCAGTCTAAAACTGTCGGATTGGCATGTAGACATAGTTTCATAAATAGTAAAAATTGGAAAAGTTCCTCTCAAAGGCCAGCTAATGGAAAATCTTGAAAAACAGCAAATTTAGGATGAGTAAACATCATGCTTGTTATGTTTCCTTTTTCTGTGGTGCGGCAGCATGAATTTGAACCACTGTTTTAAAAACCAGGGACATGTTCTCTCCTGTTGCTAGGGAAAAGGGAATCTGTGGTGGGATGTTCCTGCATCGCTATTCAAGTATCTGTCTTAGAGCTGACTTTGCTGTGCAACACTATTCTGACTAATGATAATGCTCCTGTAGTCTTCCCAGAGAGCAGTTCTTCCCTTATAGCAATTGCTGTGGGTATGAAATACCTTGTCTACAATAAACTGATTCTGAATGTCAGGCTATTCAAATGCGATATAACCACCTTTTTGGGAACAGGAAACTTTCTTTCATAAGAGCTAGTTATTAAATGTTAGTTTTGACATTAATAATACTCACAAGATGAGCGTTTAAATCATCACTTTGAAAATGTATTTTTTACATTATGATGATCAGTGAAAGCAGAAGTAACAGGTGAATTAGCAGATACATAAGCCTTTGGTTAAAAGCTACATGCTTCTATTTTTCATTCAAGGAAATGTGTTTTTATTGCTTGTAGTTGTAGTGAATATTCAGCTTCTTTTTTCATTTTTTTTTCTTTTTTTTTAACCTTGCTAATAAAGGAGTTTGGGTTGCTTAACATATTCTCAGGAGTCCATGCTCCAAACTTTGCCCTTCAGTTGGTATTACAGTATCAGTAATTGCTGCCTCATGTTAACATTCATTTAAAGCTGCTGATTTAACATTTAAAAATTCTGAGGTTAATGGATCTGTGAATACAGATCCATTAACCTCAATAAAAACAAATGGGACCTTTAGTGAACTAAAATAAGTGCAGATCAAGGATACACTTTCACTAATACTTACTGATAGCATTTAGATTGTACTGTTAAAATGTCAGGTCATAAAAAAGGCTAGTAATGTAGTAATATTCAAGGTGAATTTCAGTGTTTCAGTCACTTTTGTGACCTAAGATAGGATAGTTTAAGATCAAGCAAGCTCAGTGTTCTAATTGCAAGATATTCTAAGTGGACTGCTGTGTAAATGGTATGATATTGGGGCTGAGCTGGGTTTACTTTAGAATGAAATTGGTTTGAATGCATATTCATCGAATGAGCAAATTATGATAGTGTAGTTAAATGACAAATATTAATCTTACTTTACAGAGGAATTGGCTTACAGCTTGCAGCTGAGGCTATAATACATAAGAAACAAGGCAACATGTTTGATTAGAATTGCTTTTGTTTAGTCTTCATATTTAATCTAACATGGCCATAAAAATGTGTAAATTTCAAAAGACTGTTTGGAAAAAAAGAGTGGTTCTTCAGTTAGTCTTCTCCATCACAGTATAGCAAATCTGCTTTTACAGTAGGCATATACAGAAATACGAGGTGTTAATTGTCAGTCAAGTTCACTTACACAGGTACCTTGGTTTTTACGGGAATGAGATGATTCCTCAATGAACATGTGATCTGTTTCTGTTCTTCCTTAGATCTTGTTTATCGAAATGATGCTGACTTTCAAGGTCTTAAGTACGCATTGTGTACATGTCAGTTCAGGAATTTACAGACTTCCAGAGCTCACTGATCAGTGTTTTGGTGAATGTTACAAGGCTGTAAAATGTGTATTTGTGCTCTAAGAAGCACTACTCTGTTACCTGTGTAGTAAAATGGCACTTATGCTTGTTAATTAAGTATTATTAAGACATATTAAAAAGATAGTGTTATTTTTGGTATGCAAAAAGGAAAAGCTAGGAAATCACTCAGATGATTTTAAAGGTCGTTTTAAAGGCAGTTGGAAACTGTATTATACTGAACTCCAGATGCAGTGGGTCAACAGAAAGATTTAGTCCCGTGGGCAGCTGAAGTTGTAAAGTGTGGCTATTAGTAATTACAGCTGTTAGTAACTATGGCTGCTTACAAGGGTGGACAGTGATAGGACAAGGGGAAATGGTTTTAAACTGAGACAGGGGAGGTTTTGGTTAGATATTAGGAGGAAGTTTTTCACACAGAGGGTGGTGATGCACTGGAACAGGTTGCCCAAGGAGGTTGTGGATGCCCCATCCCTGGAGGCATTCAAGGCCAGGCTGGATGTGGCTCTGGACAGCCTGGTCTGGTGGTTGCTGACCCTGCACATAGCAGGGGGGTTGAAACTCGATGATCATTGTGGTCCTTTTCAACCCAGGCCATTGTCATTCTATACAGAATGTATTTTCTATGTGGCAAACAACTGATAAGACAGTATGTGCAAAAGCACATAAAAGTTCAGCAGCAATATGCTGTGGAAATAGTTCAGAAGCAGTTTTACTGGCTTAACTTGATGTATCAAATAAGGCCAAGATATACTCTTGCATAGCACATCAGAAATATTTCTTGAGTATTTTTCAAAAAATGAGTTTTACAGAACTTGTAAAGCACTTCAGAGATCAGGCTGAGTCAAGTTCCAAGAATGTGGTAGTTGTACTTCATGTTTCTACTGTAATTACTGAAGACATGCAGGCAACTTATACTGAAGACTTTGGCACATGGAACTGTAATCTAAATTGGACTTTTCTGTAAGCTTCTTACAGTTGAAATTAAGCCATTTTTTCAAGTATGAATATTGATGAATATGTACAAATGACAACAAATACGTTAAAATCTCATAAGAACAAATTGACTAATAAGGTAACAACCTCAGTGACAAGTCCATAGAATGTTAGAGTACACCTTTCCAAAGTGTAACTGTATCACAAACTAAGCTGTAGTTGTCAAACAGAAGTGCGGTTGAATATTGACATATCTTGTGAATAGTTTGTATGTATTGTCATAATGTGTTCTGATAAATAAAGCCCAACACTGTTTAAGAACAGAGAAAAGTCATTTTTAAAGCGCTTCTCTATTTAGCAAAACAGACCATGTCAGTTTTCTGCTGCTGTGATTTTGTTTCAACTCTACTAAACATCACAAGATTGGATTCTCATATTGGAAAGTAGAATGCATTGCTGTTTGAATAGAAATGCATTACTCTGTGAATTGGAATGAATTAGGCACACTCAATTGCACTGTTGTCCTGTCATATTTCTGCCTTTCTAAAAATGGTTCTTGTAAGAATGTACTATTAAATCTAGGACAACACTCTAAACAAATTTTACTGGAGTCTCTTGTCTGTTAAATTTCATTACAAGTGATATTAGTAGTTCTTAACTGTAGAAATGTTACAGTTAGAGCGTTCGCTATCTTAGCTGATGAACTTGAAAAATGTTTTTGTTAAGCAGTGTTAGAGTGCATTAAAATCTGCAGCCACGGTCTTAACAATTTTTGAATTGTAGAATTTTTTTAAGCAAAAGGCTATTGCTTGGGCTTTCCTTGATTTCTTACTGACTAGAATGTTTAATTTGAGGGTCTTAATTCAGGGAATCGTCAGCGCAGTCTATGGATCTATTGTTGGAAATAAATTTTCTCGAAGAATATTTGAGACATCAGCTAAATCGTTTTCCCAACCTTGGAGTCAAGCCTCATGAATACCTACTTTACACTTAAAAATGTGTTCATATAAATATCTCTACCTAGTGACATGCTTGTAACAATTTTTTTTATAGAAATTGTTAGCTGTGTATTAAAGGCTAAGCATTAGTGGAATGCCATTGCCATGGAATTTCGGTCCAGAGTGGCCTATTGTTTAAAGAGAGGTGACGTGTTTTGCCAGGTGGCTTGTGGTATTTCCTGCTCTGTTCTGTATGTAGACTACAATGATTTTTTCTTGGTTTATTTTCCAAAACTCTTTCTTGTGATCCAAATCTCCTAATAATGCACAGGAGTGTGGTAATATACTTACTAGTCAGCTACAGTGGTCTTTTTCTTAATGGACTTGACTGATCAGAAGACCTGTTACTAATTATCGTGTATTGACCTCTGATTCAGCATGCTTTAAGTGGAAAAATGTATTGAGAGTTCCTTAAATACAGGCATGTTCTCAGGCTGAGGTGTTTTTTCTAATTGTCCATACTTTGACAGATCATCCCTTTTTGCATTTTGTTGCAGTTTATTTTTGTTGTTATTTCTCACCAATAAATGATTCCATGTTCACTGTTTTCCAGAGCATGGCTTAATGCTTATTGCCAAACTCATGAATATTTTCTTATATGCTTGATTAAATTAAGATTATGAAACTAGTTATGCCATTGGCCAAGTCATTTTTCATAGCTTAGTAGAATGGCCTGGGTTGAAAAGGACCACAGTGATCATCTAGTTTCCACCCCCCTGCTATTTGCAGGGTTGGTGACCACCAGACCGGGCTGCCCAGAGCCACATCCAGCCTGGCCTTGAGTGCCTTCGGGGATGAGGCACCACAACTTCCTTGGGCATCCTGTTCCAGTGCATCACCACCCTCTGTGTGAAAAACTTCCTCCTAATATCTAAACTAAACCTCCCTATCTCAGTTTAAAACCATTTCCCCTTGTCCTATCACTATCCACCCTCATAAACAGCCATTCCCCTTCCTGTTTATATTATCTTCAAGTCCTGGAAGGCCACAATGAGGTCTCTCCAGAGCCTTCTCTTCTCCAAGCTGAACAATCCCAGCTCCCTCAACCTTTCCTCATAGGAGAGGTGCTCCAGCCCTCTGATCATCTTAGTGGCCCTCCTCTGGACCCACTCCTAGAGCTCCACATCCTTCCTGTACTGGTGGCCCCAGGCCTGGACACAGTGCTCCAGGTGGGGCATCACAAGAGCCGAGTAGAGGGGGACAATCACCTCCCTCTCCCTGTTGGCCAACCTTTTTTTAATGCAGCCCAGAACTCAGCTTGGTGTCGTCTGCAAATGTGCTGGGGGTGCACTCGATGTCATGGAGTTTTTAATCAATTTTTAACCAGTGCTGGAGAGAAAAAGATAGTATACATATTAGGGATATAACAAGTAGTGCCTAACTTGAACATTGTGAATAATATACAGCCTGTATTTGTGATGTAAGGTAATTCTGACTAAATTCAACTTGTTAGAAAAGTCCTTGGGATGCAGAATCCGTATGTGCTGCTCATTACTGCATATTTTGACTGGTCAAAAAAAAAAAAGTTAAGAAGAAACTTTAAAAAATAAAAATAATAACTTTTATTCAAAGCTGAAAAACTTGGAAACAAGTTTGTCCATTCTGGCTTAGCCTCATTCAGACATGGACTGAACAACACTATTAATGATAAGCATTGTTATTTTTTCTTTATTGTCTTTGATTTTTATGGTATAGCATGTATTATCAACGGTATGGTAGCAAAATGCAGTGCAAAACATAGTTTTACGAAGTGTCTAATCTTTTCAGTAGCAGATCTCTCTTTTGAAAGTATTCTGAAACATACTTCTCTAAGGATTTTCAGAACACTTGTCTGTAACTCTGAGGGCCCTCTGTTAGAAAGGCACAAAATCCCTGTGTACTTGACAAGCTTTGAGAGTGACTTGGAATTTTTTTCCTTTCTGATATGGGATTGTGATGTAACCTCTAGAGAGTCTGTACTAAGAGGTATCCTGGAGCACATTCAAATGCTGTGTTCTTTTTCTAATTCAGAAAATATTCTTTTCAGTGTTTTTCATTACCATTACAGATGATTCTGCCCCAATCAATTGTATGGGTAATCGGCATGGCAATATCTGTAATACTTGCAATAGTATTTTCTGATACCTGTTTTTTCTGGGAAAGAGTATAAATGCATGATATGTAAAGATGTAACTCTCAAATGGTCTATGAAATCCATTAGGTTGTTATATATGTTTCATATTTGTCTAAGACAGGCTTGGTCAGCATACCACAGTTATAGATAATGAGCAGCCCTTTTTAGATTGTGAGTCTTACTTGTTTCTGTTTTTCAGTTTCACACAAATTCTACTTAAAAAATAATTTGAAAATAATGTTTGATGCATGTAAATTAGTGAACAGAGAAGTATGTTGTGAAGTTTTTCTAGATCTGTATTTGACTTACAAAATAGCCTGTTTCCTATTTCTCCAGTGAGCTTTGACTCTGAACAGTGCGTGAAAAGGGTGAGATCTGAAAGTATTAGAGAAATCATTTATAGTTAAACCATTTACTACTTTCAGTAGTATCTGAAAGTATTTATATCTTTAAGGTATAAATACTCCAGTTCACAGTAGATAGAGGAGCTCTGGAAGCTCAGAAGAAAGCTGGGTCGGAGTGTGAGCTGGAGTTTGCTCTTAGTCAGGTTTTAGAACCCATATATGTCATTCAGTCTTTTATTTACCTGTTGTTTTGGATTTTAATGACTGTAATTGAAGCAGCTAATTCCAAAAGAGGTTATTAAGTAAATAAATTAATCAGGTTGCATTTCATGGTAATATAATACTTTACTAGAGAAATATCATCTTGATTATTATTTTATAAATAGTTCATGATATCTGACTGCTTACATACGTATTCATGAATATATTAACAGTCAGGAAAAGTATTTGAACTGAGTTATGAATGTCTAATTCCATTTTGTTTTTTGAAATTAGATAGTAATGCTTTTTCAATATATTTATTTTGGGTTTCAGAACACATGAATGCACTATATGCAAAAGTGAAACCGTATTGTTAAAATATCTGCTCTGCTATTGTCTGCTGGTGTTCATACTTCACAACTCCCTGAAATGCTGGGCTTCACTATCTTATCTAACGAGAATAATAGATGATATGTTTACTTAGAACCATTTTATTTATTATGTTCTCATGAATAAGCTCAGCTTCCTTCCTTCTCACTGTCCACAAGCTATGATAACTAAATAAAGGAGCTTGTAATTCATCCCCTTGTATTTAGTGGTTCAGCAAAAAAAAATTGGTTGTGGTAGATGCTATATGTGAAACGTTTTCAGGTACAGCTAGATTAATATGTGTTAAGATAGAGTAATACTGGTATTCCTGGTTTCTATTAGTTTTAATGTCATAATTACATCAATACTTCAATCTGACAGAGGATACAAAAAATAATAAACGAAGATTAGATGAATTCATTCTATCATACTATTTCACTGAAGATAATGTACAGTTTATCAAATATTTAAAGATAGATTGATATTTAAAGTTACTTTATATTCTCATATTACTCAACTTCTGTGAAGTTTTGAAAGTACTTCTTTGCCTGAGCCCATGAGAACTTACGGGAATGAATAGCTGCAAGTTTTGAAAATCTTACTTTGTGTTCATCAGTTGTGTACTGCCTTAAAAATAGAATCCTATGGTGTATTCACAGACGACAAGTCTATTAAACAGTCTCTTGTACACTGACTTCTTAACGAAAGCTACAGCTTTTCAAATATCTTCTGTTTCAATAGCTTTTTGTATTTCTTAGTTACTGTTGTCTCTGCACACATCAAATAGCATAAGAAAAAAGCATTCTAATCTTGTCAGTTTAATGTATTTACAGAGAAATTTGGAGTTAATTCTCTGTTTAAGGGCTTTCAGTTATTTCAGCAGTAGAAAAATAATTTCAATTTTAATTTTGACCCAAAAACTGAACAAGGTGAAACAATAATAATAAATAGATAATCAGCATGGCTATTGCCATGATGAGTAGCAATCTGCATAGCAAACAAGAACTCGTCCAGCCCCACCCCATTCCGATCTATGTATCGTACGTGCTGTACCCTTGCTACACTTTGAGCCCTTTCAAAGAAGCTGACGTGGAATGAACAGTCAATCCATTTTGCTATTACCTTTATGAAAGGTACAGTGCACCTTGAGAAGAGCATGTCTGACCCAATTTGATCTTTCATTTCTAACACCACAGCTTGCTGACTTTCTAAAGGATACTCAAGAAAGGCTTATTAGCAGATGTTATCACTGGAATCACCTTTTCTGAAATTAGGAGTGACAAAACCATCTGTTCATTTATTGCTTGATAACCTAAGCTTCCGTGTTGTCCTGGAAATCCTGCTGATAGATCTATCTCCATGTTGTCACGTAGCATTGATCTGTTTGGAGTGGATTTTTGTGGAGCAGAACAGACAAAAATGGAAAACAGGGTATTTTAAGGCTCCTCTACAGCATAGGTAAAATTTTCTGTAGAACACAAGTAAAATAGTATCATGAAGCCCACTGATGGGAAGTGAAGCAAAATGAAGCAGTGAACCTGTTCTTGAAGTTTATTGAAATCTTATCTTACGTTGGTTTCTATAGCTGAAGAATGTGTGTATTAATGATTAATGAAGAACTTAAGTGCTACTGATGAGTGTATAGGAAAACAAGCAATACGGCTTTAGACATTCTTTCAAAATAGAAAGCAAACACTGAAATCCCTGTAGGGAAATAACTGACCTTTTTAAGTTGTAAAGTCTAGAATAGAAAGATTTAAGAGTGGTACTTCGTAATGAAGCAGCTGTAACAGCTTAACTGATAACTTTTTATAGATGGCATGTAAAATATAAACAGTTTATAATGTTTAGTAATGAATATACATGGGTTGCTCCAAAGGCAGTTCCTCCTGTTTACGTCCATGGAAACTACAACAGATTCAGAGAGCACAATAACACTATTTGATAGAGAAAATTCTCTGCTGTAAAACACTTCTTGAACTAACTACCATTAACTGTGCATTTCCAGGCAATGAACAATAGCCTGCATGCTGTGCTTATAACAGTCTGCACCAGTGAATGTGACCCACTGCTTCACAGCTGCTGTGGTGGCACCATTGCTAGGAGAATGTTGCCCATGCAGTCCGACTTTCATTGGCCCAAACAGATGGAAGTCAGAAGAAGTGCCAAATCTGGACTTTGTGGTGGGTGTGGTAGGACAGTTCAGCTCAGTCTGGAGTGTGCTCCATGGTCTTCTAATTGGTATGGGGCCTGGCATTATGATGTTGTAAGAGGAAGGTTGTCATCACGGAATTATAGAAAACAGCAATTCTGTTTCATTGTCTCATCAAGTTATATCATAACCTAACAAGTGTTTGCTTGTGCAAAAGAACTCAGTGGTGTTCTGTTACCTAAATGATGGTTGACTGTTTTGTTGTTGTTTTTGTTGCTCTTTTTTGTTCCGTTCGGACTTTGTGCCATTAGAATTTGCACGTTGAGTTTAATGTACTTCATCTTTAATTCCTTCGGCGCTGTCAGCAAATAGCATTAGCTAAAAGCATGAGTACATCTGTAATAGATTTATTTGATGTTCTGCTTTAGAAAGAGGAATAGTACCTGAAAGCACCAACAGTTTTCATGTATATCTACTTCTCTGTAAACTTCTGACACTTTTGACTCCGTGGTTTGGAGAGAGATCTACCGGCAGTGGAGCAGGTGGGATATTGAAAGTGCTTTTGGGAGTAAGCTAACTTTCATTAGTTAGGAGATAATTTGAATACATGAAATAAATTTGAAATCTGTAGGAATATTCCATTTGAGTATTTGTAATTAGTGTTCTAATTACAATTGATCTGTTGGTTTTTTGTTGGTTTTTTTTTTTTTAAAGTTTATGGTAATCTGTCTGCAGCATTAAGAGTAACCAAGTAACCAAAACAAGAATGAAGTCTTCTGAGTCACTGAGACTGTTGCCATCTTATTAAGGTTCCAGATTTTTGTCTTCAAGTTCAGGATGGAGAAAATATTTGGTATATCAGAATTTTGAAAAGACAGAAAAAGTGTTTGTTGTTTATCTTTATTTGGCAACGTTATCATTTCCATGCTGCACATTTGAAATCACTGTAGCTGAGAATACCGTGGCAAATAAGCCAGAGACAGTTTGGTACCACAGCAGTTATAACCTGTTAAAATGATCACTGCATATCTACTTTGCAGTTAATATGCTATTATGTAAAGTATGAGTGTATAAATGATTTCTCTAAACTGATGTGGAACCTTCAGGAAGATGCAGAGAACATTAGGATAACTCCCTCCATTCAGCCTCGCATTAAGGATGAACAGTTTCCTGTGGTTAGTAGGATATAAGTGTATTGACCACGTGTAACTAACAGAGCCTTGCCAAATGCCTTCAGGACTTTAAGTGTATTTATTACACACTTGCTGAAACATGTTTAGAGGAAGATGTTTAAATCTCACAAAGAGGATAGGCTGGGTTTTGGGTGTGCTGAGCTGTGGGCTGTGCGTTGTTATCGTGTTCCAGGTGTGACAGTAGATGGCAAGCCAGGGTTGGGTCTCAGCACAAATTCGTCTGTCAAGGCTGACATGAAAATGGTGAAGGTGATAGTTTGAAGGAGAGAGAGAGTGACACATTTCTGTTCTATGCTGCTGCTTATTTGTCTGCAAATGTCAGAAAGCCGCAATCCTTCCTATGATATTACATTCTTATGATCTTATCCCACCAGAGCAATGTCTGTGTGTGTCCGTGAGCGTTGTGTGTTTCTTTGGTAACTGAGGGTACAGGCAGATAATGGCAAGCAGTCAAATCCCCTTGGCTTGCTTATTTGCTGCTTGTTAGCAGATAACTGACCATGCGTGTGTTCCTAGCCCACTGAAGCTGCAAAGCAGAAATTGGTCATGTATACTGTCCTCAGCATAAATTCAAGCCTTTCAGTTTGGCTCTGAGCCAAGTGAAAGTGGTTTAATGGAGTTCAAAACGCATGTCCAGAATACACTGTTCTGTCATTTCTAGACAGCTTTTGTTTTGTGCCCTCAAGCTTTCCACTTATGTCATAAGATGGCATAATTCTTCTGTGGACATAAAGACAAATGATTCATGTGAACAAAAAGTGGATGATGTTAAAGAGTAACAAGCTTGGGAATCCTGTATTCTATTTGTGTTCTGACAAGGTGTAGCTCCTGTCATTCATATTAGGGGACAATGGTTCTCTTTTCTGTTAGATGGGTAGTTAAATGACCCTCAAATCCTGCCATATGTTCCTTTCTGTGCATGGAATTTACTGTTGCTGAGTGATTTTTTTTTTGTCCTCACTCTGCACAACCCTGCTCATTGCTATGTAAATGATTTCCTATGTTGCTATTTAACAATCCGTTTTTTACTTTGTCAGTTTTTTCTCACTTTTACTCTTTTCATGTAAATTGAGAGGTGCTTTTTGTAGTGGGATCTGAAGAGAAAGCAATGGTGAAGTGGTCTGCAAATCTGAGTCTTTGCAATGAATGGTGAACTAGCGAAAAATGACTATTTCAAAAGACTGTAAGTACTAAATGAGTTTGGCAGAAAGGTTTCAACAAGAGAAATTGAAGAAGGAAGTAATGGAAATATTAGGAGATATTTAAACATTCTGAAACCAGCCTGACTTGGAGATTTGCTTGAAACATAGAAAAATTAATAAAACTCTTATTTTCTACAATTCTTTCTAATGTAGAACTCAACTAATTTCTCAGAAGCTTGCTTCAACAGTACAATTAGGAGGACAAGGACTCTAGAAAAGAAATTCACCTTTTTATTACATAGCTTAAGCAAAAGCAAAACATGTTTATATAACTCATTATAAATACAACTATAATCTATGTACATTAAATACATAATTTTAGATATATATATACACACATATATTTGAACATGTTTTGCTTAAAACATCAGTACATTTTGCCGCAAGCTGTTTTTGTCACCGATTAGTTTGATGAGAAACAGTTTTATTGTGTTGTAGTTGAGCAGTGCATGAAAAGAATTCAATGAATCCTCTTCATATGCATCTTCTGGAGGTATATTCTTTCCACATTTCTTTATTTGTTTATTTATCTTCTTTGGCTTAGTTGGATTTAGGTGCGTGCTCCCAGGTAGAACTTCAGGATCAGTTCCTTCAGCCTCTAGTACCACAGCCTTCCAGATGGAGCTTTCTGTTTGGTTCTCCTCTCTGCCTTGGCTTCCTGAGAGGTGTTGTACATTTGTCTTATTAGCCTGTTTGCAAACAAATTGATACAATTCTGCTATTTGTTCCTTTATCTTTCATATTTATCCACTCAGTGAGAACTCTTTAGTCTAGAAAATAGTTTTTGTGTGAATGTACAGCATCTAGCAGCATAGACTTCCAATCTAGCAGTCCTAGAGCTTTTAGTTGCCCCCTTATTTGTAACATAGCTTTCTGGTCTCCATATTTTGTAAAATAATGTATACCGTTGTTATTTGTGGTATTTTGTTAGTGAAATGTTATAAGACAGATCTGCTTTTAATCATATGGGTGTTGTAGTAGGTGACTGACATGGGTACCTTGTCCATCTGAGCCCTTAGTTTCTTGTACAGCCTCCAAAATAAAGCAGTATCTTATTAAATTAAGGGGCAAAAATGTTTACCTTCTGTTCTTTTTCTGTGGATGACTGAAAACAAGGGAAAATCCCATATTTTGGAATCTTAGACAAGGGGGCAGTTTTGCTGTCAGGATTAGAGGTGAGCAGTGTTCTTAATTCGTTGTCTTGTAAGGAACTTTTTTTTAGTATGAAATTATAGTGAACAGTTATGGCTACATTATTTGCCCATCACATGTAAAAGGCTTACTTAAACAATCTTTTCTGTGTGTTGTGCTGTTAATTGTCTGAATATTTACATGTAAAGAGAGAGTTTGTCTTTTTTCTTAACAGTCTGAACGGCTCCTTCTGTTTTTCCTTCCTCTTTTATAAACAGCAAGCACCATAAATTCAGTATTTGGTTGTGAAATGGTGCCTGTCTTGTATAACACATAGCAAAGGTGAAGAAGACTTTGGAATAATTTTCTTGCTTTTCACATTTAATTTTTCAGTTGGTGCTTTAAAAGGCATCTCAGACAGTAGATAGTCTCAAGGGCTTGTTGGATTCCTGTGCTGGTTTAATAGTGATCGTGACACTTGTAAAGTGTGGCACTGAGAGAATTAGTGAACTTGGAATGAAGGAAGGAAGGAATGATCAATTATTCACCACACGCCATCGACTACAAGAAGCAGGACTGCTGCCCTTCTCTCTCCTTTTCTTCTGCACACACAAACTCAGCTTCTGCTATTTGTGCAATTACATTATTTTCATTCAAACAATCTCTAGAGAAACCTGTTTATTTGAGTCTGCTGGAGCATTCATCATTAGGGTGTTGCATCAAGTGTCCTTGACATTCACTGCTCCATGCCTCCCGCATCTTCCTCTTTAATTATGTTAATACTTGTGATAAAGCCACAGAAAGACCTGTCTGATTTCTCTAGAAAGAGTGGACTGAATCCTAATTTGATCAGTCTTGGATTGTTTTTGGCCTATATTTCTTCCTTTCTCTCTAAACTTTTGTACTTAAACCTGATTTCCAAGGGTAGGAATATACGAGCTTTCAGGTTTTCATATGAAAGCAACATTTCTTTTTTCTGCATTTCTAAATACTCCTAACATGCAAAAAGGAAGAACATTATACTTTTACTCCCTTTGAACTATTGTTAAGAATATTTTTCTCAGCTGAGAGAGAAGTTGTAACAAAAACTCCACAATTTAAATGTTGGAGGGGGATTCCAGTTAAAATAAAACACTTCTAATTTAAGTATGCGAGATCACATCTTTTTAATGATTTTATTTATTGTTGTTTGATTATCATAAAATTGCATTTCCATATTTTAAAAGTGCACTGGTTTGAAAATCACTCACTTGCTGATTGTTGTGAAGAGCTTTTAGATTCTGCCGAAGCAATAGCTTTCGTGAGGAGCTTGAAAATGAGGGAGGAGAACTGTTGCTGGAACTCAGAGCTGAAAAAGAAACCAACCTGATGCTAGAGTCTAAGGGTAACATTGATGCTTCTTGTCTTTGTAATAAGAAAGAATGTATTTTGAATTTATTGTTGTCCTGGCTTCAGTGGAAGTAGTGTTAACAGCACACTGATGTTTGGTTACTGTTGTATGATGGGAGTGTGCCCAGGCCGGCTGGGCCACTTAGCAGGAAAGAGCTGCTGCCATAGTGGTGTGGCTGCAGGGGTCGGGGAGGAGCCAGGACATCTGGCCTAAACTGGGCAAGGTGTTATTCCATCCCACGTGACATCATGTGGAACGCTGTACACCTACAGGGCAGCAGCTGGTTGGTATTAGTTGGTTGAGGGTGCGACCTTGTGTTGCATTGCTAGAAGTGGGCTGTTGTTTTGTTGCTGGGTGTCAGTCAACAGGTGGCAAGTAACTGCATTGCAGATATATATATATAGAGAGAGAGAGAGTGAGTTATTGTTGTTTCCATTTTCCTCTTCTGCCTTAGTAATACCTTTTATCTTAACCCATGAGTTCTGTTTTGTTTCCAGTTCTTTTCCTCGTCACTTGGGAAGAGCACGCAAACAGCTGTATGGTGTTTAGCTGCCTGCTGGCTTAAACCTGAACAATCATAAGGTCCTTCATGGACCTTTTAGTCCATAGTTAGTACTTCAGCCATTGATGAGAACATCATGGAGCAGTAGTCCTGTAGAAACGTGTATGACCTCCTCAAAGATGAAGTAGCTAAAGACCTTCTGGATCTAAATGGTTAGAAAGAGATGCTGTAAAGTGGGGGTAAGATAATCCTAGTAACTGCTGATTTTTTTGTTCTGAAATGGTGGTGAAGTAGTTGTGCTTAGCACTCAGTGTTTGACATTATCATAGGAAGGAGGTACCTTTTTATTTTTTTTTCACTTTTTTTTCTTCCTATCAGCTAGAAAGAATGACTTTGTTTAACTTGCCTTTTTAAAATGTTCTTCTGCAGACAGCTTTTGCATCCTTTTTCTAGTATATATAAAGTTCGATTTAAAAAGTGTTTCAGGATTCCCGTTTATACTGAAGTCTAAAATAAAAGAATTGCAGTGCCAGGAGTTACACGTTTCTTGTGAATATATTCCAACTACTTCACTTTAGGTTCTTTTTCTGTACCAGTGTTGTCACAGTAGCATTTCATACCATAATAACTATGGAAAGTGCACTAGTCATGGTTGTCTTATTACTATCAAGCAATGGGAAGATTTCAAAATAAAAATGATCTTAGTTCAGTAAATTTGGTTCAATCCTCTGTTAATAATCAGACTTATTTGTAAAAACATGATTCGGAGATGGCCTTGAATCTCAGAAGCCCTGTAATTTAGAGTGCAACTCTTTCTGGTTGGTTAAATTGAGGTTCAAAAGTACTGTCTTCTGAGAGCCACCAAGTATGCTGTGATTAAAAACTGGCAAGCAGCATCACTTATTTCTGTTCTGCACTTTAGAACAAGGAAACAAAGAGAATATCTTGACAGGAAATCTGTTGTGAAACTAGAGAAAAAAAATACCATCCTGCTTGTTCTTGGTCCCATGCCATCAGCTGTAGAGCAGTCTTCCGTTGGTGACGTCAGGCACAACACTTGAATTGGTGTAAAATATGGCATACATTTTTTTGTAACGTTTGTTTAAGGGATAGCTCCCTTAAACAAGTAGAGAGGAGTGTACATCTGTCATCACACCTCATCAACTTACTGCCTGTACTGCTATGCACTGCCTCTGATTTTATGTGAGATGAATTCCTAGAATTTGCTGACATCTCTCTGGTTTTCATAACAGAATAAAATGTAAGTATTAACATAAGTGGTTCATTGTGTGGCGACGTTCTTAAGAACCCTAATGGTTTATTCTTGTTCATTATTCTTACTAGGGATATTAGCTTTAAGACAAGACAAGTCTGTTTGTATTTTTCAGTATATGCCATGCTTAGCAAGAGATGTCAGGGATAAATTGATTTCTGATCCTTGATTTGTATGGATCAGTAACCATTGCTGTAAAATGCCTCAGGTCGTATTTACAATGCAGAGAAATAAAGAAAACTATTGGGATGTTACTACATATGAATTGCCGAATTTCTTTGGCAAAGACGATGTAATGAATCACAACAGTAGGCTATAGTCTGTAAACTGTCATATCCATCAACAGGTGATACTTTTTTTCTTATTTACTTTACCCTTGACAGTGCTGAAACAAGGATGTATCAAGGAATACTAGCTCTGAGCATGTTAGAACTAGTCTAATGACTTTTCTTCTGAAGGAAGTATTTTGGAAGCTGTTCTAAAGGTTGATGCGACCCCTTAGAGGTAAATGAAAGTATGCAGTAGGCTTAACAAAAAGATGTTCTGAAGCCGTTTTCCCTTTAAAGTGTCCAAGATTTTTTATTACTCTATCCCTAATGCCTTCTCTATTGACATCAGGGGGATGTGAATATTCAGTGAAGTTAATTTTTATTGGTGTTATTGCCTGCTTTACAGATATGTTAATCTGTGTCTTAAAGACTAAATTATCGTCTAGGAATTTTTTAATCATTTCAGGATTCTTAATGAAGGAAGTGGTGTTAAAATGTACATATTTCACTAAAGGTGATGTGGAAAGATTTAAAACTGAGCAGCACACCTTAAGTTGGAGTGGGGCTTAGTGCTGCTGGCTGCTCAGGACCTGCTCTGTGCAGACTTCCTGACGGTAGAGATGTGGTTTGGAATAACTGGGAATGTTGAAGTGAAGATGAAACCTTTGGATGTGGAAATGTTTTAGAAACATGAAAAATGAAACCATTAAGCTGTAAATCCTTCTGGTGCTATCATAGCAGTTAGAAAAATCTAAACTGAAAATATGTTTAGTTTGTTTCCATGTTTAACCCCAATTACCCTTTGCCAGGGAGTTCTTTTTAACATTCAATTCCTCATCTCACTTCTTAGCTTCTGTAGGCCTTATTTTTCCCCCACTACATAAATTGCAGCAGGTGCACAGAATAGAAGACATTACAATTAAATGTAATCAAATATTTTAGGCACTAATGAACAGCTCCAGGAAAACAAGTCAAAAGGAAAAAAAAAAAAAAAAAAAAAAAAGCCTTTAAGTGAGAGTGAGTGGATTTTCAAACACCCAAGGCACCATAGGGCCAATTAAAGGGAGTCAGACATCAGGACACATACTCGCATTAATTATCTTTGAGTTCAGGGAAATAAAAAATAAAAGCAACAATTATCATAATAAATCTCCACACATTGCTTGTAAGTTGTGCTAATCTACAAAACACCTGGGTTTTGGAGATTTAAGGCATGAAAGTGAATACTTAATCAGTGAGTACCAACCTCACACAGCTAATAGAAAGGTGCAGCATTGCTGTGATCCGCTGGTCAGAGCAGGACTGGGGTGGGTGCCCAGCCTTTCCACAGCTGTATTCAGAACAGCTCCCACATAAACCACTGCAGACCAGGTTCAGATTGGAGACTTATCAAGTGTATGCTGCTGGGGGTGTAGATTTTCCCTGCTGTCTTTTACTCTCGTTTTATTGTTATGCCCGTAATGGAAATTTTCACAATGGGAGTATCAGTCTCAATCTATACTAAATACCTAACAGTCTGTTTAATCCTCCCTTCTCTAAACTCAGAAGGAATTGAACTGGAAGGACAAATATTTCATGTATACCATAAGAGTTCCCTTAAATGTGTGGATAGAAGAAAAAGCAAGAAACATAAAGGACAAATTTTTTTCTTTAAAAAGTTAATTAAAAATTGAACTTTGATGGATGCTTGATCCAATTGCAGGCTGTTCATACAGAAAATGTAGGATAATGGTATATTTTGGGTTGTTGGTTTAGCATTAGGTAAAAATAATGTTTGTTGTGCTTTTCATTGAAGCATCACATGGCTGTTCAGTTACATCTGGAGAGTAAGTGTCATTCTCTCCAACTTCCACAAGAAAAAAAGCCCTAAATGAACAAGATGAGGTTTAAATTTGTCATTCATATGATGTTTAAATACTAATTAGTCTTGATTAGTCTAGATTGAAGAAGGAAAAAAATAAGTGATTTATTTCCTTTCCCTTCATATCTGATGGAATGCCAAGATGGGTCATTCAGGTACTGATGGATTCTAATTGCCATTATTTCAATCTTTAATGTGTTTACCTTCAATAAAGTAGCACTTAAAATGAATGAGATGAATAAAAGAGTGAATTGTTTCCTACCTTGTCTTTCTAATCAGCTACTTGTTGTCGAATACTTATAAGACAAACTTCTATTGATAGCGCATGTATGTTCATACAAAAGAAATGGATGCATCGTGTAACAGAGCGTCTCATCATTAAGCTTAGATGTTATGTGATTCTCTTAAAGTGGCTGTTCTTTGAGACTTGATATGGGCATTGCCATTTGGGACCTGAATTTTTTATTATTTTTTATTTTTTACTCTGACGCTGTCATGCCTGGCAAAGCACTACTTGTCAGATATTCTTTCTGGCAAACTTGGATGTATTTTTTTCAAAATTATATAGCTTTATGACTGGGAAAATTCTGATGGGAAGAATTTTAGGTTTTAGATCCTCTGACATGAGGAAAGAAACTAAAATCAGTCTCACTTGATGAGTACTTGAACTGCAAATGGTGAGAGCAATCATTCTTACTACTTCAAGGTAAGTGTGGCCTCCACTTAGTGTTTGCAAAACTCTTTCTGCAAAACCTGTTTTCAAGCTGTGAGCTAAAAGGAAGGAAAAAACACAAAATAATATCCAGTGTGGCCTAAAGCCAGATGATGGGATTTCAGGAATGCTGCCACTGAAGTATTCGTACATTCCAACATGCAGTCTTGTGTAGCTCGCTGCTCAGGGTGTGAGATTTTGGGATACTTTGATAATTGTGAATGGTGCAAGAATTCATAAGAAACACGTGGAGCAGCTTCCAAATAAAGATAGTATTTTAGTTATTAAATTACTGCTTACTGACAACTAAATAGCCATCTGCTGTTCTTTATTTTAACTTAAAGAAGGTACGCTTTTAAAGATCCTTACAAGTCATTTAAAAAAATTGATGTTTGAGCCCCGACCTTTAACCAGATACACTACTCTTACATCAGTTGTATACTTTAAAATGTATGCATAGTCTGTCCTTTTCATGATATGTTTTTTCCACAGTGATTATAGAAGCTAGTTATTTTTTCTAACTACTTTAGCTTTTAATTTCTAAAACATTTACTTTATGCTTAACCATTGTTAACGTGAAACTGTCCTGGGTTGCACCAAATAGGGGTGGCCAGCAGGTCAGGGAGATTTGTCCCCCTCTACTCTGCCTCGTGATGCCCCATCAGGAGTTCTGTATTTAGGTCTGGGGCTCCCAACACAAAAAAGACGTGCAGCTGTTTAAACAGAAGGGGGACCAACTTTGTATGTGGTCTCATAGTGATAGAACAAGGGAGAATGATTTTAAATTAAAAGAGGGGAGATTTAGGTTAGATATTCTGAGTGAAGAATTTCCTCCTAGAGTAGTACTAGAAGTAGGCCCATTGCAATCCAAGACATTCCATGATTCTGTTTTTATTTTATTTGGAAGCTTCCTGATTTTTTTTAAATAGAATGACAAACAGGTTAGGATAAAGGAGATGGACCAGTAAAAGATCAGCCTGCAATTTCCCTGGCCTGCATGTCTTTCCTGAGGAAGAGAAAGATGTTGGGTGGCTGTCTCTGTCTTCTGACTTGTTTAGGAAGAAATAGCCGTACGAAAGAGTGCTTGTTGAGTGTAGAAGCAAGCAAAAAGAAAGAAACCATGAAGAAAATGCTGTTCTGTTTGCCTCTGGTAAATTACATCTATTTATGTTAACAAGATTATAGTTTGTGCCCATTCCTTGATTACACTTCTGTTTGAATATTTTTTCAAACAATTATGCCTTATAAAGTTCCTGTATTGTTTCTAAAGAATGTGAATGTAACTCCTGTTAATGTTTTGAAAGTTCAACAGTTGAAACTTAATGTTCAGATTTTGAAAGAAGTGTTTTGAGTTTTTCTCTTTTCTCAGGTTCAGAAAGATAAATAAAAACAAATGTAGATTTTGTATTGGTACAGGAATAAGGTGTAGCTCTAGTCCTTATTTCCCTGTTGTAAGATGATACATGGGAAATAACACTGAAATTAGCAAAAATACTCTAGAGTTAACTGAGTGGTTACTAGAATTCATATCCTTGATCATGACCATTTCATATCAAGACTTGGTATTTAAGCTAGATTTGTGCTTGCTTTTGTGGCCCAATTTCCTTTTCTCCCCCCTTGCTTCCTGATATTCTAATTAATAAAGGAAAGCCTCCCCCCAGTGTAGTTCTAGGTAAGTTAATTCTTTTTCTGTATCCTGAAGTATTGTTTCTTTTTTTTATAGTTCCGCATCACCTCTAACTCATTATCAAATAAAAGCCTATAAGCTCTTTATATGCAGGTGTATGATTATGAGCACTTTTTTATAGTTGATCACATTAATCTTTGAGTGTTGGAGTAGTTAGATATGATGCTGATGAGGATTTACTTTGGAGAGATCTTTATTAACAATGTATCCAAACATAATGAAAAATGATAAACTTAGTATCTCGTGCTGTTTGCTTTCATTTAGATTGATGCAAATCTTGAACAAAGTTTTTTGTTGTTGTTTTTCTTGGTCAAGCAAACAGTTACTCAAATCAGGCTTTTTGCAAGAGTGGGGCTACAGCTCAGGACGGGCACCTTTTCATTTGATGATGATCTTCTTTGTTAAAACCCTCTCCTCACTTCCCCTAGTTGTTGTGTCATTCCCCCCACACTGTGCTGTTCGGCGTACACTTTCTTCTAATAAAATGCCACTGTATCTTGACTGGTGATTTCAGTGTGGATCTTTGCTCTAACATGAACCTGCTTGGGAATGAGAATCCCTTTGTTCCTATTGAAAATTATCAGTAGCAGAGCCAGAGGCTGCCATTTGAGGAGTGCTCTAAATAATGAAGTGTATCAAGGCAGTTTTTCCATAGGATAATTCAGTGTGTGCATGTGTAAATCACAAATATCATGTTTGTTTGTTTGGGTGAGAGGTGTTAGAAGTTCTCTCAGGACATTATTGTAGTTAAGTCTCATGAACATCAATTTTCAAAACTAGCTGTGTTCTTTGCAAGCAAAGATCAGATCTATTAACCAGTGTGTCTCTAAGTTGTTTTTTGTAACTTGTAAGTTCTTAATATTCAGACAATTATTGGCCTGTTCTGGGGATCAGATGGAGGTGAAGTATCATCTCCATTTGAAAACAGCCACAGACTTGCACCACATCAGAGAATTGAGACTTGAAGTGTACTATGCAATACAGTTTTTCTTTTCCTCTCAACTATTTTAGGATCTGCTGGCTGCAACAATAACAACAAAAACAAATGCTTGCTGGAATCATGTTGTACGTCTTTCCTCCTCGATAGGGCAGAATAATTTTTTTTGCATTCATAATGCTGAGAACATTTTTGATCATTAATTTTTTGTACTTTACGTAGGGTTTCATGGGAAATTTGGATCTAGGACATTGTCTATGTGAAATGTAACACTATAAATCAGAAATTCTATCTGAAAACATCTGTGGCAGTACAAAATCTGGCTTAAAACTTATGCAGTCTTTCATATCCATAAAGTTGCATGTGTAATAAACTATGTGTAAACTCAGTCATGCACTGAGCATGCATATTACAATCATTAGACAAAGTAAAATTTTTCAACAATAGAATAAGTGATGTAAATCTCTTATGCCCTCTTCAAGATGTCTTTTCACTTAAAAGCATTTTCACAATTATTTCTCATTGGTCAACAGCAGTCTGACTAATGCTTTTCAGATATATTCAAGTTGTTTTAAAATAGAGAGTGTAAGGGATAGACAGAAGACTACTAAAATGAACTAAGAAAATCATTCTAATAAAATGAGAAATCAGCTTTTAGAAAAGGGCAGAGAAGAACAGAAAGGTCTGGCAAATAACAGAGTAAAAGCAATCTTAAATTTTTTTATGAAACCGTGCAGCTTGTTCATTTGAAGTAAGTGTCTCAAAGCGTCCTTTAAAAATATCACCAACTACTAAAATCGAATACTGTCATTTTATCATAGTAACTATAGGTTTCCTGATTTCATAATTGGCTTGGCTAGGGAGCTCAACTGCAGGGATTTTACCAGTAGCTGTTCTTATCAATTTTTTAATAAATCCCACAGATTGAGTACAGTAAATAATAAATTACACAGTGCTCAGTAAGTCAATATTTAATTTAATATAGATTTTGGGAAACTAACATTTTACATGCACATATTACTATAGTTCTTACTTAAATGAAAGAATAGATTTTATTTACAAAAGGGAAAGGGGTGAAATTTATAAGGTAATTCTTTCAGTGTTTCTTAACTTCAGCCTAATATGAGCATGAGATGGATGTGTACTGACTGCAGGGAGCCCCATATATTTTTCTGAAGGTAGATCTGAATCTTCAGATTGCTCCAATTGGTATCAGTTCCTAAGGATATACGGATTCATAAAGCAAGTGTGTGCACATATATTCACGCTGTAACTTCAGCATAATCTAAGCATGTTTAAGTATTTTTTCCATAGAGAGAGAAACTTAAGGTATGCATAAGACTAATTAGAAATTATTTTACGATTCATAGGACTGAACTGGCTGTCATCTTGAATATTGTTGGGAACTTTGTTTATGGACATTTTGAAAACGTGTACCTCTTTCATCAGTAAGCTAAAATATTTTTCATAGAAGTCTAATTAGACAATACTGTTCATACACATGCATACATGCGTATGTTACTTTGCTAATAAACAGCCAAAGACAAGAACGAATCAGGAATGATTGCCTGTTTTGATTTGCTTCTTTCTGGAAGAAAAAAAAAAAATTGTTGGGTTGTTTTTTTTTTATTGTTGTTCATTTGTTTTTCCAACTAAAACATTCCAGAGAGCATTCCTGAATTATTTATTGACTTGATAACTTCACTGAGCTTTTTTGTTGAGTTTTGAAACACCAGAAAGGAATATACATAAGAGTTTGCTATGATGCCGCACATCCTGATAATTAGAACTGGAGAAGCCCTGGTTACTACCCCTTAGAATTTCCATCATTCCTTCCTATTATTTCACAAACTCTAGTTATTTTGGTATTTATGCTCCTTGGTGGGGGCATCATTTGACTACTTCAAGAAAGAGAAAAAGGCAGCAAACAGTTGAGAAAAACCGTATCAAAACTACCAGCTGAAGTGCTGACTTCCCATAGTAGTAAGATTTATGTGGTCCATCACACAATTTAGCTCTTATACACAGGTATGAATCAGCTAGGTCTAGTCCTAATACAACTGCTGGTTGTAACCAAGGAAGCTGCTCCAGATGAAAATGGGTGAATTAGCGCTGTAGAAAGAAAAGAGAAAGATTCCATGAGGAGGACCAGGAAGATTACAGTTTCGCCCTTTCTGTCTGGAGTGCTATTTGATGTAAGCTGTATTTTAAAATGAGATGATAATGTAGGCTGTGACAAAGGGTTTTGGTGGTTGTCTTTTTGGGGGGGAATATTGGTATAATAATAACAAAAACAGTTGACTCTTTCAGAATGTTTTATTTCCTAAGTCTTTATTTGACAGTTTAGTTTACGTATCCTGCTAAAAGCAGAGCTCCACAAAAAAAAGTAGATCATGCTATGGGATATAAGCTGAGGATGGCTCCTAATGGCTTCTACCGTTATGTCCAGCTGTTTCTGCAATGTTTCATAGTGTTGTAAGTTTCTAGCCTTATTTTCATTATAGATTTCTTTTCCAATAATTGTTAAAAGTATCTCCTTCTCAAATGAATATTATCTTATACTTCAGATTACTGTCAGAGATTGAGAATATGGAACAGTTATTAGACTGTCATTTCTCCATGGATTTTCATGCCAGCTGTATAAAAAAGAAATACCAGAAACCTATAGTATCTAGCAAAGTTTATTTCAGCTCACTCAATTTTTAGTTTTGGGTTTGTTTTTGTTTTTTAAGCTTTTATCTTATGCCCAACCTTGATGAAAATTAGTAACAACGCTGTTTTAGTTGTGCTTTCTGAAGTGAAAGAAGCTCTTTACCAACGTAGTTGTATCACTGGCCGAAGGGCAGTAGAGTTTGTTTCAGCCAATTAAAATAACAATTACTGTTAGGAATTCTAATAGGAGCACCCTTTTCCTAGCTAGTTCCACATCCCAGATGGTATGATTAAAAACCTTCAGCTCCAAATGACTGTATTGTACTGGCTGCCCTTTCTCCAAAAGAATATGTACAGTAATATGGTATAACACTCACAGCACTTGCGTGGTGATTTTTTCAGTTTACTTGCTTAGAAACACCATGCTAATTCATTCACTGTTGGGAGCTATTGTTGATGTGAAATAAACTGAAGTTGTTTGATCTCTTTGGGTCACAGACTATGACATATGTTTTGAGATTGTGTAAAAACTTATCTTGACCTGGCTGAGTATGACTGCAAATTAAATGTTGACACTGAAAAATAACGTATTTGTTAAATACAATGGCTGAAGTTTTGCAGAAAATGTAGTGGAACATCTTTACAACTACTTATTATTGTATACCTTGAGGTCCTGACTTGATTATTTTTTTGGGCCAGTTACAATAGCTTTTGTTTGTCTGCCACCCTTATATTCTTGCAGAACCTTGGTTATGTTTAAGCTAGGTAAGATATTTACAATTTCTTTCACATTTTCGAGAGAGAAAAACATGACAATTTAATAAAAACAAACAAAAGCCTCTTAAGGTTCATTCCTATTAAGTTAGAAGAGCATGATTGAGAAAAAGGAAGATGCCGTTTTTTTTCATTTTCTTGATCCCCGGCTTCAGAAGGATCAAGATGATGTAAGTAACGTATGTGCTGTTCTTTATTATTACGGCTCAATTCAGCTGTTTTATCACCTGATTGTCTGAGAGGGAGTGCTGCATACAGAAACCAGAAGGTTTGTCAGTACTCTGCTACCTTCTACAACTTAGTGATTTCTCCTGTGAAAAAGCATTTCTAAGTGTAGGTGTTATATGTTATATGTTGCTGTACCTAAAAGGTACTGGTTTGTGATTCTAGGGAAATTTTGATCTCTGACTCTATGTACTGTACAGAGACTGATGGTAAAAAATAAAAAAAAAATAAAAATAAAAATAAAAACCATCAAAGCCAAACAACCTACTCAGTTCTACAGACTCGATAACTGTGAACATTTCAACAAGCCACGTTAAATTCATGTATTGTACTGAAATAGCATTCAAATCTGGGTATTCTGATTCCTGCTACTTTCCTCTAGCTTTACTGATGCTCTCGTAATGTTTTGCCAATGCAGTTTTGGGTCTTCACTTCAGAAATCCAGAAGGGCTATCATAATCATATTTTTGCTTCACAGTTTTGGAAAGCTTTTATTCCTGTGAAAATATGTAGGCTTTGAGTTGTTTTTATTCTTTTAAATTCTGTTATTACTTGAGACATCTCAGCTCTGGCTCTGTGTCTGTCTTCCAATCCCAGAAATAGATTTAGAAGCTTTCCACAAATAACCTTAGGTCCCTTAATGTTAGGTCTAATATTGTTCTTCAACACTTTAAATGACTTCTGTGTTCACATGGTGGTTCATGGAAAAACTTATTTAATTCTGGTAGTTCAGAAGTTCTTAACTGTTGAAACTAAACTGTTATTTGTTTCTTTCTCTGACATAGAATAATAGAAAAGAGATCAGAATTGAATTTTACTCTCAGTTCCTGGGCATAAATGTAGAATCGTTTTAGTGATGCCAGTGCAATTACTCCTATATTCACACCTAGCTAACTAACAACACGCTTATGTCTTTGAAAAATATTACTGTTTTTATTATTGTTTTAATTAACTCAATTTTATTGGTCTCAAATTCCTTTCTGCTTTCAACAGACCTAGTCCAATTTATAACCACAATGTCTCACCAACACTTCTGCCAACAAAGGTATAAAAAAAAATAGTAAAGCTACATATGTGAAAAGGGTTCAGTGCAGGAATGATGGGAATTGTTTCTTTTGAGGGGAAAAAAAAAAAAAAAAATCAAAATGCGCAAAATGACATTGGTGGCAGTGACCCTGACGTGGTTGTGCCTCAGTTTATGTTATGCTAAGAGAGTATGGGTGGTAATATTTTTGAGAAGCGCAGACCTAGTTTATCTTAAATATAAATGATTTATGTAAAGGATTTTCATTCCTTTCCTTGGTACACTTCTAGATGAGAAACAAAATTTGCAATCATCCTTAATTTTCTGGGCAAATAAGAAAATTATTATGTCATCTTAGGGTTTGTCTTTGCTTCTTAAAGAAGGGAAGTAACTCCTTATATGTATGATAAGATTACATGTCTGTGAAATGGGATAAATACATTTTTTTTTTCTCCTGGTGGCTTTTACCAAAAAGGCTCAGAGCACAGTGGTGCTGGCTGCTAATAAGAGCTTGACTTCACAGAATCATAGAATTGTAGGGGTTGGAAGGGACCTCCAGAGATCATTGAGTCCAACCCCCCTGCCAAAGCAGGTTCCCTACACCAGGTCACACAGGTGGGCATCCAGGCAGGTCTTGAATATCTCCAGAGCAGGAGACTCCACTACCTCCCTGGGCAGCCTGTTCCAGTGCTCCGTCACCTCACCGTAAAGAAGTTCTTGCACACATTGGTGCGGAACTTCCTATGCTCCAGTTTCTGGCCGTTTTTCCTTGAATCATGGGACACAGTGATTCCCTTGTTTTCAGGTACAGCCCTGTGGATGTCAGTAACTTTATCCATTCAGTGCAAATATCTTGTGGCTTATAGGCAAAAAAGTCTTCATGATTATATGAAATGGGATGAAGTGATACTGGGCAGGGAAGATGAATCTGATTCTATGTGAGTGCTTTTGAATGCTGTCAATGAACTCCTCTTTAAAGAGGGAAGAGAATGGTTCAGCCAGTCGTCAACATGTGCTGAGGTGCTGCAAGTCTGGGGCTTGTCAGGCTGGCCAAGTGCATGCTCCTGGGAATGCAACAGCTACCCAAGGGACTGAATCTTACCTCGCCTTATAGCTGTGCCCACTGCCTTTATGGTTTTGTGTGGAGACACTGCTTACATTGTGGGATCACAAAGGCCTTGTGTTTAGTTTTCTGATCTCAGCATATATGTGAAATATCTGGGCTTCAGTCCTATCTCATATCTGTATGTTTTCAATTTAGGCAACAGTTCACACACAGACATCAGTTTACATGTACATTCATAGAGTATTTCCAGGTGCTTTTAACTTCAGCAGCTGAGAATACTGTGAAAAAGCAGTTGCCCTGAGAGACAGGCAAAAAGCATAGCATGCTTGCCAAGAAGGGAAACACTACCCACTGGCTTCCCATTTAGCTGAAATCTCATGCTTATTCTGCAGGAGTTCTAACCTGCATGTTGCTGCAAAAGAGCATTGCAAAGGTCTAAGATGATTTTCTAGCCACAGAGAGGATGGATATGCTCTATGGGTGGGAGAAGGGAATGATCTGGGAAATAAAGCAAAGAAGAAAAAGGGCAGGCACAATGCTCTAATTAGCCTTGTCCTGATTCTACCAAGCTGTTACATCTGAGCCATCTGCTGAATAATTTGAATCACCTCCTTGTTACTGGACTGAGTGGGGAAAAACAAACCAGTTATTAGGAGCTTGCCTTCCTGTTTGTTTGTCTCCTTTGCAGCTTGTCATTTGAGGATGCTACTGGAGATCACTTGCCAAATATGTTCAGGCCGAAATTGTACCATTACCAGTTTTTTACTGTCATCTGCAGTGATGTATTAGGTCTGCTGCATTCCAAATGGTCTCCATTTCCATTCAGAAAAGCTGAGGTTTCTTTTCATCTCTTCCCCTTTGTGAGCCACATTTGCCTTCTTTCAGATTGCAGTGATGTACCACGTTTTCTTTGAGACGTAGGCCTCTGAACTGTCCCAAAAATGTAGTCACTTACTACTTTTTATTAGAAGATAAGGAGGTGCTCTCTCCTTTCTAAATCTCCATTGTAGTGCAGACCCCAGACTCTCAAGGTTCACAAGCGAAGGCACTGTGGACTGGAAAGGTACATTTACACTGTGACAGATTCTCTCTTTCTCTCCCAGTGAATCTTCAGATGTTTTCAGCATATTGTGAAAGCACCTACTCCTGTGAAATCTCAAGGCTAGTAGCTAAATGAATTGCAATTGAAATAGAAGATGAGCTTTTGTTCTTTAAAACAAAAACAAAGAAACTTAAAAAAAAAAAAAAAAAAAAAAAAAAAAAAAAAAAAAACTTGAACCTGTGACTTCAGTGTTTAGATGGTTATTGTGTTGGCCTGGCTGGAAATTTGGAATTAAATTCTGTAAGTTGGCACAGATAAACTGTTATGCTTTTATTTAAATGAGAGCTACAAAAACAAGAAGTATAAAAAGAAGTGTGTGACCAAACTAGCTAGCTGTGTACGAGCACAGCATGAAGGCTCTTGCTCATCGCTGATGAAAAATGTATAGGTAATGGTTGTGACTATGCTGAAAAAGTGTGTTGCAGCTGAGAATTTGCTCCATCAAATAACATTATATTGCTCGGTCAAATAATGCTCTTTGTAACTGTTGTAGTTTCCATGGGAATAAATAGAAGGCATTACTTTTGGAGCAGCCTAGATACCATTTTTTTCCCTGTACACTGCCTTTTAAATAATTGGAGTTGTTACCCTTAACATTCTGAAGTGCTGACACTGTGAAGCTTTTTCTAACTTTGCGGTTACAGATTACATTTAACTTTATTTAAATCTAACTTGTGCTTTTATAAAAATGAGGCTTTCCTTTCTTTGTCGTTAGCTGATATTTTCTACCAAAATTCTGAAGATGTAGACAAATCATATTTCTATGAGCTTTGCTTAGTGGGTCGTCCTGGCTGTTCTGCTTTATGTCGTCCCCATAACTGACAACATGGTTTGTCTAATATTGTTTCTGTAAGATGGATATGATTCTCAAGGTATTTTTCTCTCATCATTTTGTATTGCTCATTTCTTGAGGGATCTGTAATTGAAACGAGGAGAAGAATGATATGCTGTGTAGAATTATGTTTGTAAGGACATCCTTTTTTTACCATATTTGCCATGTAAAGAACCAGCGCGAGCAAGAGTCCAGGATAATTTTAAATAAAATTCTGCTTTTCTGCAGAGAAAAGAAATACATGCATGTTTATCATATATTTTAATGACTGTGCATTTGGGGTCATTGATCCACTTGAATACTCTTGGTTTGCACAACAAATAATGTCAGTAACAGACACTTCTCAGACACTACAGCAAGGCTTTTTTTTTCCCAATAGTTATAGTTAGGAAAATTTGAGGACCAGATAAACACCTTACTGGTTGTCTTTCTATCATATATTTATCTTTCTTTTCTTATTAGGAGATGTAACCAGGTGTGCTACTAACTAGTATTGTTGTGGGGAAAAAAAGTGTGTGTTTATCTGAGATGTTACACACAAATTACACTTTAATCACAGTTATATTTTCAGTTGCATAACTTGTCAGTGTAATGGTTATGGAGTAAATACAAATACAGAAAACAACCAGAGAACATTGTCATAACGTTCATGTAAATTGGATCATTTAGTTCCATAAAACTGTTTTTACTGCATGAGTTTTGATGATCTCAGTGTTTTTAATGCTCTTAATTTTGACTGAAGTCTGAAGTAATGCACTAATATCAAGATGGATATCATTAAGTACTTAGAGATAAGTTGAGGTGTACGTGATCAACAGCCCATTTTTATATCTTTAAAAACTGCACGATATGTTTTCATAAAGTAAGAAATCTACCCTCAACATGTTTGCCAAATTTGAATTTAAGAAGTTAAATATTTGGCAAAAATCATATTGTGGCTGAAAATACCATTTGCACATGTAATATGCTGAAGTAATTAGGATTTTTAAAGGTAAAATGGTTCATGCCTTCCTTTGCTTCTGTGACAATGGACGTATATTAATCAGAATAATTATGCTGTATGTGTTTTTAGTGAATCTGGAAAGTTGTTCTGTTGCTTGTTGTTTTTCAGCGATTTGCTTTGGTCTTGGAAAGTATTTGAGGAAGAGAGGTAGTATTTTTCTCTGTTACCAAAGCAGAAGTTACAGTCGCAGTAACAGTACAAGACTAAACTCTGACACTGTATGTACCTTCAGATATGTGCGTGTGGAGTTTTATATATCACAGCACTGTCAAAAGTACGTACCTATGAATGTTAGAATGAATGCAGACAGCAAAATATTCAGTGCTCAAGGTAATTGAATGGATTTGTGCAGATAGCTGTGGACTTTGGTGGTACTAAGGAACATGGTTTAGAGAGTAATATTCGTGGTAGGTGGACGTTTGGAGTAGATGATCTTAGAGGTCTTTTCCAACCTTAATGATTTTGTGACTCTGTAATCCTATAATTCCTCACTGTCTGTATGAAGAATATAAATGTTAGCTAGACATTTGTGTGATCAAACAGATTTCCAATTGCAAAACAAGTTTGTGAGATAGCCAAACATCTCTCTAAAAATAAGATATTTTATTCTCCTGACATTAGCTGTCTACGTTAAAATCACTGGAGGACAGGGGAGGACAATTCGTTGGTTTGTGGTTACGCACTACTTATCATATGTGTGGATCAGCATTCTCAGGGAAAGAATTGTAACAATAGCAATTGAGTATGTAGTTGCAGCAAGATAAGGACGATGAAGTTATTAGTACTGCATAGACAGTCATGTGATGGGAAGCAGAGTTATACCGAGCACTGGTACACCTAATAGAGGCTGCCATGACTAGCGTGCTTGTATTTTTCTGATCTTTCCTTATTTCATCTTATGTAACTGATCAATTCAGTTAACTCATTAAAATAATCTGTGTCCTGTGTCAATACCTTTTTTTGTTTCACTTAAGGTAATTGATAGAGTAAAAAGTATATTTGGGGTTTACTGGAAAGAACTGCTGCATTTAGGATTTATGGTAACAATTAACATTTTATTTGCTGTCCTTTTGAAGTTAATAGATACTTTGAAGTGTAGCAGTGAACCTGGAGTATCTGTGCAATAACTTGTGCTGGGACTCATACAGGCAGCTGTACTGTGCTGAGTCCTTTGTCCTGTAATCGTTTTCTTACTTTCAAAGTTTTACTTTTTCTTCTTTTTTTGGTTGCTTTACATAATAGTATTTAACTTTCTACATAAGGATTGTTTGTTAGTTTGCTTTGACTTTATTTTTAATGTAATATTAGAAATATTACCATTTTTGAAGCAGACTAAGTTAAAAACTACTTATACCCAAAATCTGAGATGGGTCTCTTGGGGAGAGCATGAGGCTCCGTCTAAGCTTCCATAAAGGGCTTATGTCCAAAATAAATGACAGTACTTCTGAGAAAATACATTGTGCAGCTCAGACGTGACTGGAAGACTTTTGTCCATTTTATATTGTGTTGAATTATAGTATGCAGCTTCTTATTAAATGATGGTTTAGGCAATATGAAGCAACTGTAAAACACAGTTGATGTTTTCCAAAGGACTGTCTAAGTTATGGACTATGTTGGGGGGGGGGAGTCCTGGAACATTTGTTGAAATATTATGCCTACTTTCTTTTGAAGTAGATTTATTGTATTTATAGTACTTAACTTCAAAAAATGGTACAATATGTGAAAATGTAATCCTCTTAACTCCATAACCCATGCAATATGAGAGACTGAGCAACCTCCAGCATGAATTCTTCCCTTTAGGTGGGGTCTCACACGAACAGACATGTGGACTTGGTGAATCCACACATCCATATTTTGTGGGAGAATAATTTGATGCTTGTTAGCTTCCTACTTACTTTTTGCTGGACAAAGTTTTCTGCTCTTCTTTGGATGCTGTAAACAATTTGCAGAGCATGCTTGTGTATTGGTTCAAGATGTAGTGTCACAAAAAACTTTTAAATTAAAAGTGTGGCCAAAAACAGTTTTTAGTTCTGAAGAATAGTCTACGGTGTTACAGTAGATATCCAAGAAAATACGTTCTTTTACGGGTTTATGAGCCATGATAGGTTAGAAGTAGAATACAGGGCACCTGTCACAGAACACCAGGTGAGCATTGTAATGAGTCTCAGAGAGGACAACAATTAGATATGTTATCATCAGAAAGTGTACAAAACACATAATTTTTCATATACGTTTTGTGTGACCTTGGCTTTCTGATTGTTCAAGAGAAGAAGTCATATTGCAAATGTAAAGAATAAATCTACTGATTTTTTCCATTTTGGTGTTCCCTTGTCTTTTCATTTAGATGTAATCACTGTAAAGACAGACTGAGGGCAGAAGAAATTAAACCAGTTGGGTGAATTAGCTCAGCAAGTGACGGTTCACAGGAGAGTCTTTATCTACTTTTTCCACCAACTGTATGTGCATAATTGCAGGTAAGTGCACTGGCTACATTCTCTTCAATAGAACAATTATAATAGAAATTATAATTAAAGGGCTGATGTTATACTCATGACTAGATATTTGGGTCAAACTTATACATGCGCTAGCTTGAAGCCTGTTCTAAAAATGTATTTGATTAAATTTATATTTTATTGCATCCTTTCTTGGGGGTATGATTATGCAGCCAAAATGAGTCAGTTAATGTCAAAATGATGCTTAGAAAACCTGGTCATTTTTAGTAAGTATTTCAGATTTTAAGGATTCTGTTTTTCTGTTTTCATTTATTGTCCCAATGAAAGTTAATATATCCCTGGGTATTACTGTAAATACTGTGCTTGTAAAAGCACATACATATTGCTTACGTATTGTTTTGGAAAAACTTTCAAGATCATAAATTTGAGGTATCAAAGACCTTGAGAAAAGCAGGATTGAGCACCTAATTACTCTCCATGACTACAGCAATCTACTTTAAAAGTCCTGGTGCTGTTATTTGCACAGTAGGAATTGAGACATCTGCTAGTCTTCATAAAATCCTGTATCAGTTTTCATGATAGTTGATGCCGTAAGATCTTATATGCCACTGCTGAAAACACAGACTGGGAGAGTAAGAGTAATGCTGATGCAGAATACCTGAATCTGGACTACTGCTGGCTAAATACCACATACATAGTGTGAAAGTTATTCAGCAGAGTGTATAAACATGTGGGTTTTTGGTAGCATCATATAGCACCCAAAAGCACAGACTGAGAGAAATACTTTGCTTGAGAGGTAAAATTTGTGAGGATTTGGCAGACAGCACGGTCAGCTTCTTAGCTAGGCCTCTGCTAAAACATGAGTGAGGCCTTTGAATATGTAAGGGAAAACATGAAAGAAATTCTAGATTGTAGCTAGTGAAATTTTCAGCATGAACACCTTACATTTTCAACGCACACATTTTAACTTTAGAATGCATAGCAATTGCATCAGTGGGTTTTGAAAGTACTTGATATGTTCCCTGATTTCTCTTGTATATAAGTTTATTTATTCCTCACAGAAGTCTGTGACAACATTTAGAATAGTTAGGGATTAATTAGAAAATTTCCGAAATGAAANAAAAAAAAAAAAAAAGAATTGTCCAAGTTATTTCATCGTTAAAAGAATGTGTGTTTGACAGCAGTCCTTCACTTCACCTAGAGGCAAATTAGAGCGTCTCTCTGTTCACTCCCATAATGACAATTGATCCATATGTAGTAGTGTAAATGTAATTACTCTATCTCAGAGGCACTACAGACATCTCCAAAGCAATATGAAAAGTGCTTATTAAATAATGGCATCATATTATTGCATATGTTCAAAATATATATATGTAAGTGAGAAAGCAAAGAAAAGCAGTCAGTGTCCTGCTTTAGGGAAGAATATGCTAATAACAATCTACTCTAAAAGGCCCAAACTTCTCACCTATCTATAAGCAGTTATACTTACAGGACACTGGAAAGTAAATATGTTGCTGTTGCATGCTGTTTTCATTTTTTTGGTGGTTTTCTTTCCTTCCTTCCTCTTTCTCTCCCCCAGCCTAGAAATGCACATAGACATGTTTTACCATGAAATGAGATAAAAAAGAAATCAAACATATAAACGCACATAGATGAAGGAAGAAACTTTCAGGAACAATTTTATATGTTCAGATAATTAGTTCCAAAGATCTCACTGACTTTTCAGGTTTCTTATTTGTTTATTATAATGGGAAATTAAGAATACTATTCAGTAGTTTTAAGCTAAGAGTATGGTTGGTATTAATTCAGTGTTGTGAACTTGAATAGTATAGGATTAATTATTTTCTAGGAGAAGTCACCAGCTGCATCTTATGAAACTCAACACAGAAACAGCAACTGATTCGTTTTCTTACAAGAACGTATTAATATCTCTTTAGTCTATTAAAAAACAAACAAAAAAAAGCCAAACCAGAAATAATGTGTAAATTGCCTTTATTGGCAGTTGTAGTAGAAACTTGTCCATGCCTGTGTTGCTGTAGCTAACTCTTCAAATGTTATTGTGGAACATCTGATAATTTTGGAAGGATTTAGTCTTACGGTTGTTTTAATGTCTACCTTACCATAAAGTAAATTCCGGTGTCTTTGTGTTACATTAAAATGTGTAAACCAACTCCTGTAAGCCAAACAAACCAAACTTTTCCGCCTTGACTTTTAGAGATTAATGCAATTTGACTATGTAAATCTCTTTGAAAACCATCTACTCATTTAAGAAAATAATTGCAAGAGTGGTTTTTGGTACTGCACAGTGTTTACCAAGGACAGGCTATGTAGTTTAGAAAATTCATTAGTGAAACCATCTGTTCCTCTTTCCTCATGAAACTTTGCACCTTTGTGTGACTTCTGTGTTTCAAAAATGCCTATTGTCCTTATCACAAAGAGCACTATCGTTAACAGGCTGAATAAATCTTTCAAAGGACCATAGCTGGTGGATATTTCTGGAACAAGGCACATGGTTCATTCTTGCACAGGAGTGGCCTTAAAAGTAGCTTAAAAGCTAATTACTGCCTCTTAAATCAGTGAGCTTAGCACCTGTGGCCATTTAAATTTCAGAAGTTCTTAAGGGGGTTATTGATACATTAAAAATACTTGTCTGTTTGATAGCCCCATGAAAACATTAGTGGCACAGCTGCAGATTTTCATACTGTTTTTTGAGGTTGGTCTGCCAGCTGTCTTTCTAAACTGGCACTATCTGCTCCTTAGAGTGAAAGAGACAGTTAAGTCCATATCTCGTAATCAATATTCTTAATGGTCTGCAGATATCACCCAGAAATTAGTAAAACTTGCTTTAGTAAAAGAGGAATGCTATCATAGTTGTGGTATGTTTCTCAAAAGCTTTTATGCATCAGGAAAAACTTAATGGAGAATACTGCAACAGGATAGGTAATTGAAGCCAATATGGATGTTTTTCATCCTATTAGATTCATTTAGTATGAATAGTTGAGGGGAGAAGCAAGAAAAGGAGGAAGAAAACTTAGCTGAGAAAAAGTAATCCTATGTTATGCAGCTGCTGAAAAAGGCATGTATGGTAATAACAAAACGAACTGCTTATGTTAAATCTGAATCTTAAAAAGCACAGATGTCCTTCCAGGCGCTTTATTGTAAGACTGACTGTTGTTTTTTTCCACAGAAGCATATTCTGGTGATACTGCAAGGTTAGCACATGGATTTCATGGATCAGTATTCAAGCGTCTTAGGATAAACCTGATGCTCAGAAGGCAAACAGTTTACTCCTTTTTTATTATATAACTGCATATCAGTATATTGATTTTTAAGAGATCAAATACATTTTAAGCTTGATCAACAGCTTACTGGGTCCAGAGCTTTTAAAGATAAGCAAAGATTGACAGATTGATTTTTAGTGCATGGCCTATTTTACAAATTAGGACTGTCACATTAGCAGCTCTCAGAAATGCAATTCTAGTTTTTCAGTTTGTGATAGTAGCAGCAGCTGTTGGTGCATGTAACATAATCTGAAGGTGAGTCATTTGCCTTTTTTGAGATTGATTTTTGGAGCATGGATGGAATAATATTCAAATGTGCAGATGTGTCTCAGAAAGTAGAATTTAGACTTACTGCACTGCTCTTCTTATTTATGCAGAAGTAAAGATTTGATTAACACTCCTTTTGAAACCAACCTTGTATTCCTGAGATTCAGAAAGCAGCACGTCCTATGGATTTCCTTGTTTAAGAATGACTGAGGTGTTCAGTGATAATGGTTGAGATGACATTACCATATTCAGTTATAAAGTCCACAACTGTTTTAATATGGAAATATTTATTCGAGTTGGTGTTGAGATCAGTGATAATATGCAGATAGGTGAAAAGGGATGTTTGTGTGATGTCACGATCACAAAATAGCTCAATTAGGGAACTGATCAGCATTTATGAGTTGTAAAAGTCCTTGCCTGAAAAAAAGAACCAGTACATTACCAAAAATAAAAATTTTTATGACTATGCTTATAAATATAGTATGCTTGGTTCAGTGTCATTCAACTTGCAGTCTCTGTGGTTTGCTCCATTACAAACACGGATTCAGTGCACTGCAGTTTCAAGGTTTTGAAAGTTAATGGATATTTTTAGATCGTTTCTAGTGAAAAATAGATTTTTTAAATCTTGTTGTTATTCTAGACTTGCATAAATGTGCTGTAGATAGGCTTAGCACTACTTCTGATGTAATCACTTCAAGATGTTGCTATCTTATTACGGCAAATAAGACTCTAGATGGTTGAATATTTGTACATTTATGATCTGGAGATCTATGATCTATGCTGAACTAACACAGCCCTTGAAGTTGTACTGCCAAATAGTGGATAGAGTTCTTAATTGCCTGATTTTGGCTAAGTTTTTTATAAATAACTTATGTATCAGAAATATATTTACTGAATCACAATGCCGTGATTACTTCCATAAATATTGCGTGTTTTTAGGTTTAAATTCTATTGAATAGTTTCTTTGAAGTCCAACCCAGGATCTGAAATCCACAATTCTCACTTAAGTATTCACTTAGATAGGTCTTCACTTCAGGGTTTGTGTAGTTGGAGTCAAGTAGTGTTGTTCCTTCAAGGTTGCTTACACGTTACATTCCTAGCGGTGTCCTAAGTTTACTAAAACAAGTTCACTGCAAGGTGTATTCTTATTAATTATTGATCTTTTTAATTTGCTGGCTTTTTTTTTTTTTTTTTTTGGAAGCAAGTTTTCATTGTGGAAGAAACTGTAAGACTGATCGGGTGCTGGAATGGGCTGCTCAGGGTGGTGGTTGATTCACCGTCCCTGGAGGTGTTGAAGAAACATGTCAATGTGGTACTGAGGGACAGTTTAGTGGAGAGATATTGGTGATAGGTGGATGGTTGGACTGGATGATCTTGGAGGTCTTTTCCAACCTTGGTGATCTTATGATTCTGTGAACATACAGATAGCTGAATGTCTGATTCGTGTTTTTTGTTTGTTTGTTTTGTACCAGGGATTTGATCTTGAATTTTTGTAATTTGGTAATTTTATGTTTTTCTATGCTTTCTATGGTGGGTTGCTTTTTGTTGGGTTTTTTTTTTTTTTTTGCTTTTCTGATCTGTCCACAAACAGACAAACTCAGAAAATATTCTTTTGCTACATTGCATGTAGTGTTGCAGATGTTTTTATTAAATATCCTTAATTACCTAATAGTTTAGAAGTAATTGTTTTTGCTGACTGCATGTTCAATTTGATTGACTGCATGTTCAGTGGAACCTGATTTTAAAGGTATTTTATGTGTGGATTTTATGCAGCCGGTCACCCCAGAGATAACAAAAACATCATCATTTTCTGTGAGCTAATGTCTCATTCCACATTACTTTGCGTGTATCCCAATTTTCCTGTTTTAGTATTGATTCTGTGTGTGTGTAGAATGTGTTTGTTTAGCAGAATACACATAATACTAGAACATTAACATACATTTTCATGTGTTTGTAGGAAAATAAATTGCATGCATAAGCACAAAGCAGTAAGGAAGATGCATTTCCCTTAGCTTACTCTACGCAGTTTCAATGGTTTTCCCATTGTTGGGGGGACACTAGGTGAGAGGAATCAGTGCTCTTATGCAGGGTAGGAATTGTAAAATTATTGTTTTTACAAAGTTCTTCAGAGTCACATGGACGTTAAGATGAGACGCTAGGGATGGTAAGACTTAAGCTGCTTGTTTGTTTGTGTGCATGAGAAAGATATAATATTACTTAAGGTTTAGATGAAGTAGAGAAACATCTTCATAACCTATTTCACTTTCCTATCCTTTCCCCCCATGCCACCCACCCATGCTACTCAGTCCTCATTTCTAGCTGTGCAGCCACTATAAGTTTATTTTCTTGCCCTTCATACTCCAATTAGCTGTTAGAGACCTTTTAAAGAAATGAGGAAAAAGCAGAAAAATTGCTGTGGCAACCAAGATACCTCTAGTAAAGTCCGATGTTGGAAGATGGAATGTAGGAAGATCTGGATAGTTAAACAGGAAAGACCTTGATTGAAGGTGCTGGGGGGAATGTCGGATAAGTAACAGAATAGAGAAAGTACCTGGAAGGAAGATGACATTGGACTGTTCCTGGAAAAAAGAAAACATGCCCTTCTGGGTTTTTTATATTCATTCATTCATACCTTGTAATGCAGTGGACACCCTTACGCCTACTTCTGATTGAGATTTTTCATGCTTTTCATGGAAAACTGCCTATACTATTAATTGGTTCTACTTAGTTATCATCTGTTGATTTTTGTAAATGAAATACACTGCTGCTTTTATGAATGGCAGTTTCTTACACCACAAAAGTGTGGTGTAAGAAAAGCTTTTCATTTAGCTACTTGTCAGAAGGGATTGTTCCATTACCAAAGAAGAAACAACAATTAAATAAAACTTACTGATCTTAAATTTCATGCTGAAAAGATAAAGAAATTATATTAAATAAATAACTTGAATTTCCAGAGGTGTAAAGAATCTAATAATCTAACTTGATATACATATTTCCTAGATCTTTGTGTAATAGGGATTCTGTTTCAGAGGGAAGGAAAAGTAATGTGTTTTTTTTGTTTGTATGTCTGGTAAATTTAGTTATGGCTGAAGTATCAACAATAATACACTTCTGAAAGAGGTCTTGGTGGACAATTTGATTCATTCCTCATAGAAAGCAGAGTGTTTTAGTCCTATATGTTGAAGAATTCACAGTAATTTATGCAACTTTAATCCTGTGTCTTTATAGCTGACAAAAATGTTGACTGACATCTATACAGGTTATCTGTTTTATCTCTGATTATTTATCTTTACCTAATTATCTTTCCTTGATTATTGCTATCCTGTATGACTGAGAAAGACAGAGATGAGCTTACATTAAATGCAAATACATTCAACTTTTCTTCCGTGTACTTTATATCTCATATATCAGTTTTCCCCAAGTGACACCTGAGCTACCTGCATTTTCTCATTTCTGTTTTGCTTCTGTTTTATATTATCTCTTTAGCAAGTAATTGAATGCTGCCTGGGATGGGGATTTTGTAGCTTCTACCTTCCTATGCCCATATACTACCCTGCTAGTGAAAACTTCCAGTGTCCAAGTTGAACCTCCCACGTCGCAGTCTGTAGCTGTTGCTTGCTGTTGTCTTCTGCCATGAGCAGGATGGGTTGAGATCTGCTGCTTTTGCAGCCAAGCTTCAAATAGTTTAAGGCTGCTATCTGGTCTCCTGTAGTCTCCTAGATAGTGCTTTACAACTACGTTCATTTTGCTAATCCCCTTCTGCTGGACTTCCTGAAGTTTCTCAATATTAGTCTTAATTCCTGAAACAGCACAGTGATTGAAGCAGTGCCATTTTTGTCACTGATTGTTTGCTGATGGTATGCTCTGGCTTTGCATCAAAGGCATCAAATTTCAAGCTGAACGTCACCTACTGTATTGATCCCTGAGGTACTTGTTCCTGGCTGCTACCTGGATATCAAACCAGTGACAGCTGCCCTTGCAGCCTGGGCATGCAGCATAGTTTTGACCTACTAATGGTCAGTCAGCCCATGTTTTCCTAACTGACTAATCAGAAAACTGTGACAGAAGGTGTATAAAAGGCCGTTGGTTATTGTTCTGTGTTCAGTCACTTGGTTTATTGTAGAGGCAATTGATGCCTTAGTACAGCTTGCCCTTGGTAACACTGCTGCCTGAGTTCTGACTGTGGTGGTGGTGTTCCCATTTGAGAATGGGTTTCAACAGGACCTTACCAGGCACTAAGACAGGAGTGATTAGTCTGTTTTCTCAGGCCTTTATTCTTGCTTTTCTTAAAGATGACTGTAATGTTAGTTAGCTTTTAGCCTTAATCAAGAACTTGCCTTCAGAATTCTGCTTAGTTTTGATGCTAAAATTCAAATAATTGTATTCTCTAACTTACCTGAATGTTTTGATGTTTCAAATACCACTAGTACTCATTATCAATTTGCCTCACAGCTTCTTCCTTTTAGTTTGAAGGATGGATCTCTATTACTACTAGGCTTGCCAAGTCACATCATTTTAAGACCAAAATATCTGATTTGTATTACTAAAACACAGAAGCCTCTTACCGTAACCATTACATTTATTTTCACAAAATTGTTGTGAAATAGATAAGTACTGTGGGAAGTCCTAGAGATTTTTCGTTTTCTGTTTAAAGCATTTAGGCAAATATATGAATGAGTATTTAGTGGGACTTTCAGATGTGTTAGTGTCTGCTTACGTGGGCTAAATATCATTTAAAATTTTATCTTAAAAAATCTGGGTGGGTTTTTCTCTACACATGAAAGGACGCCAGAGTTTTGAATGAATTGGTAGTTTTGTATTGTAGTTTTCTTATCAGCAATACAGTCTGTGTTAATATAAAAAAGAGGATTGCTAAATGTTGGCTACTCTGCATCTCAGTTCCTATGATATATTGCATAGAGTTAAAATAAGCTAGTTTTAGGCATTCCTTGAGCTCAGTTTTGTATTTTGAAATTTTGATTTGTTCTGTAGATATTCAGCTGACTTATTGCCACAAATTTGGTTGCTTCCCAAGTCACTTTATTACCTAACAAAAATAAGATGCTGTGGGCAAGATTATCAGCATAAGAATAAATGATCTAGCAAGCAGTAATAAACCTGAAAACAACAATACTAAATGTTTTATGCATCGTTTATGTATGTGCCACAGCTGAAGATTNATTTAAAAAAAAAAAAAAACACCAAAACCCACATACGCTGTGTTCGAAAGCGATAAATTGTTTCTATATTTCTAAAATTTAGTGTATTAAAATAATTATGGTAATCTCCAAATCATAGTTGTCTCAATAATCTAGGTCTTAATTTCTTATTAGATCAGGAAAAGAATGATTTATGGTTTTGCATATTTTAAGTATTTAGTGAAAACTGATTAAACAGTAAAAAAGAAAAAGAAATGGAGTTTTGTGCTGTTCTAGTTGTTTGGTTTTCTTAATATCCACCTCTTACTAATAAGGGATGTGCTAACAACTGACTTTTTGTATGTAATATTTTTTGTATGTACTATTTTATCTTGTTTTTATCTACTTTACATGCAGTGATTTAACTAAGTCTTATTTGTCCTTAAACATAAAAATGTAAAATGATGGAAAAAGAACTGCAGAACATGCTGGAAGAACTTAGTGATTTACTTAAAAATTCGAATGTGTTGTGTTAGAAGTTAAATTTTAAAAAATCCCTAAACCTGGTAGATTCTGTTACTGGTTTCTCTTAATTCTGTGCATGTACCTCTATGAGAAAATGAGTGGTTTCTTCTTGATCTCAGTCTTTGTGTGGAAACTTCATTATGGGTTGCTGTTTTCCATTGTAGCTCTAGCTGCTGTTTTCTTATATTCTCTTTGTGAATATGTAATATGTATGAAGAAGCTTGAGATTCTTTCCTTCAGCAAGGAGAAAAACAAAATGATTCTAGCAATACAAAAATAAGGAGGACAGTAGATGCAAAAGCTTCCCAAGTCTTTTGTGTAGCCATCAGAAATATCTTATGTGCTTTTGATACCTGTACTTTTTTTTTCAGAGTTCTTCATTTTACAAACCTGATTATTTATTTCAGTACACTTGTCTTAAATTATGGGGATAGAGTTGGGGAAGGAGGCAGATAAGATATGGGGATTGATCCAAAGGCAGTGCTTCCTATTTTACTAAGTTAGCCTGTGACATCAGAGGCAGATGTTGGTGGGCTGGCAATAGAGATTGAACCTTCCCATCAGCAGTCTGACAAAACAGCATCTGACATGAAGGTGTGTAAAAAGCAAAGATGTGGGCGTTATTATTTCTTCATTCAGAAAATGTTGCACCCACTGGCATTAGTCAATCCTTGCTGAACATTTATGGAGACCAAACAGTGGTTGTGAGCGCAGTGAGGTGGTGGGTGGTGTGTTTCAGCAGTGGTGACAGCAATAGTGCTCCATCTCTGCTGCTGCAGATTTTTTTGGGTGTGGAATACAGGCTCTTGTTCATCGTTGGTGAAAATGCATAGCTAATAGTGGTGACTGTGTTGAAAACCAGTGTTTTGTAGCTGAGAATTTTCTCTATGAAATGGTGCTATTGTGCTCTTTGTACCTGTTGTAGTTTCCATGGAAATATATAGGAGACATTACTTTTGAAGCCACCTACGTACCTGGAAAAGGGAGTCTTGGTATTATTTGTTTTTCTTACTGTCAGCAGCAGTCGTAAGATTCTTGTAGTAGAGCACTTGTTACCAACACAAACACTATTTTTAAGACTTGCAAAAGAAATTCTAAATTTAGAAAACATATTACAGGATTTTTTTATTAAGCAATATAATTTAAAATTCTTAAGCAAAACCATGACATATGAAAATTGTTTTTAAAAAGTGAGATGGTATCTTATGTGTAGTTTCTCGTACATTTATAGCACTAGTCAACACCATTGTCTGATTATCCAGTGAGTTTATCCATTTTCTACTGTAAATACTAATTTATCTCTTTGCCTTCTCAGAGGTAACTTCAACAGCATTCCATGGGAACTTTTTTTTATTTCACACTCTGACAAACATTGTAATAATTCAATAAAGAAGAAAGATTGATTCACACTAAAGCATGAATAGCAAGAAGATACGAATTGTGGTTACCTAGATTCTTGAGTTAATTCTGCAAGACAATTCCTGTTATTAGAGATGGAGAACTATAACATCTAGATTTGGAGATGAGTAGGTGCCTAGCTCCCACTGAATTCAGATGAAAATTGCACTCCTAACTACCTTTCTAAGTCTGGGATAAAGTGGTTTCTGCAGCATTTGGTGTCGTTAGGGTGGAATGTCTGCTTCGATGCAATTATTTTGCATTTACTCTATCTTGGTAACAATAAAACTCTGGCCATTGAGTTAATTTGTTGTCTAGAAATGGTTTAGTACTTCACAATTTTGAAAAAAAGATCTTATAGATGAAACCCTTTTGTGAAAGTATCATTGTGATTTGAAAGAAAAATAATTCACTAAGAAACATCACTACGTCTTGCTTGGATTGCTTGTAACTCTTTCAACTATTACTGCAGAGTCCAACTTAGAATGCAAGGGGAGCAATGTATCTAGGTATTAATAAGGCCTTTCATTAAATCTTTACTTTTAAAAATAATTGGTTCTTTTAATCTATAATGGAACATGGTCTTACAGGCTGCCTGTGATTAAAATTAAACCTTATTTGTCTTCTAATATGGTGTTATGTTCATCTGTAATTGAGTAGGGATCGATGCCAGCCCTGTGATGGGCAGTAAGCTTATCCAACATGACGGAGATAGATTTCAGGGAAGACAGACTTTGCTGTTTCTATGTACAAGTGGGATGAGTAGACCATATCAGTAACATTTAATTATTTTGTAGGTAATTATTCATTTGAGAGATGCAAGTTTCAAAGCAGTATTGGAGTAGAAGGAAGACCAATACAATTACCATTTGGCTAAGTACACTGTTTGCACTCATAGCTGGAAAGTCATGATGAGCTTTTCATTACGTTTGCACAGAGGAATGTTTTATTTAATAATGAATTTTAGTTTTAGCTTAAGCACAAACTAATCTTTAGTATAACAGTACTGACAGGGGAGGGAAAAACAAACCAACACACACACATACACAAATGAAGAAGAGAAACCAAATCACAGATTGGTAATGTGGATTGTCTAAGGATTTTTTTTTTTTAATGTGTTTTTAAAGACTCTTCATTCTTGTAGTGTCACATAAGAAGTTCAGTTGGAGTGGACCTCTGGAGATCATCTAGTGTAACTCCCTGATCAAAGTAGGTCTAGGTAGACCAGATTGCACAGGTCTTGTCCAGCTGAGTCTTGAACACTTCAAATAATGGAAATTCCGTAAGATCACTGGCCAGTCTGATCTAATATTTGACAATGCTAGTGGTAAAAAATAAGGAAATAAATTTATCCTAATACCTTATCATTTTTTCCTATGTTCCATGTTTTCCAATGCCTACCAACCTTTTGCTGTGTACCTCTGAGAAGAGCGTGCCACTGTCCTCTTTGTATCCTGTGGTCAGGCAGTTGTAGACAGGAATGAGGTAACCTTTCATCATTTTCAAGAACAAACCCAACCCTTGCAGCCTCTCCATGTATGCTTTGTGTTCCATGCTCCGCCACCTATCCTGGTGTTCTGCACTGGGCTCATGTATGTCAGTATATTTTATTGTGGAGTCTGGAACTGGACAAACTATTCAGACCAGACATGGTTTAACCAATACCTTGCTAAAAGCCTTACAAATTCAAGGTATCCTACATCCACTTCCCTCACTTTGTCCGTGGAGCCTGTCACCTTAATCTTAACAAGTGGTGAGTTTGATCAAGTTTGATTTGCCTTGGTAAACCCATGCTGACTGCTATGGAAACTCAACCTTGCTGTCCATTCTTCTGGAAAAGGCATCTAAGTGCATTTGCACTGTAACCTTCCCCAGAACTGGGATATGGCTGACAGGCCTATGCTTATTGGGGTTTACCTTTTATCCCTTTTTCTTTGCCATTTGCCTTCCATGGTCAAAATCCTATTAGGATCCTCCTCTGATTTCCATGACCTTGCAAAAATGATAGCTGTCTTGCAGTGACATCAAGCCACACCCTTCAGCAACCTACAGATGCATCTCATGTAGCTCCATAAATTTTTGCATCTCCAAGTAGGTTAGGCTATCTCGAAATCTGTCTTCCTCTGCTGTGGGTACTTCAGTTCTTAAGAAAATATTGGAAGGATCCACGACTTTGAAAGTTGGAAGAAAATAAACCCTCCCAAATGTTATGCAGACTTTCTTAATGAATATGTTTCCATCCACCTTGAGCATTCTTACTTAAAAACCTCTTTTTATATACAAATTATTGTTCAGGAAAACTAGATTTATTTAACTTTGTATGTGTCCCCTGCACTGCAAACAATTATTAGCTTTATGCTGCTTGCTAAGCTATAAACATTAATATACTACCAGCAATACTAACAGAGAAGAAACTTAGCTTAATTAGTTGTGAACTGGAAGGAATGTGATCAGAGAAGGTATTATTTAACTATTAGAATTTTCATCAACATTCTAATAGTTCTAACAGAATTTGCACTCTACAGTTAATTTTAGAGTGTAAATAATGGTGGTGTCTGTATTTCTTTTTTCCATGGGAAAGTTCAGAGTTATTGGAACTGACACCCCTGTTAAAATGGATACTTTTTTGTCATGGCTTGGACAGATCATGCTTGCTAAGAGTTTCAGTTTTCTATTAACTTATTTCTGAGTATCTTTCAACCACAAACTACTGCTAAACGTGTGGACTGCTCCGAAAGTAATGCTTCCTATGTAATTATGTTGGCTCATAATGTCAGAGGGGGATTTTGTGGTACGGTTGTACAGGTTGAACTTCCCACCGTTACTCTGTTACATGCCGTTGCTATGTGACAGATGGCAGCAGAGCGGCAGTCTGACAAACCCCACACTTCATGGCTATGCACATAGTTTAGTGCAAAAATATAACAGATTCTCTTTACAAGTGTCAGATTGTAATATAAATGTAAACCAATGTCATATTTTTCATAATAACTGTAGTTTTAGAAAACCCGTTACATGCTCTATCATTGGTCAGAGTGGTCAGGATAAATACCAGTTTGGTGCTTCTTTGCTACTAGTTATTAATCATTGTCAATACCTGCTTCAACTACTTGATGATTGGTTCTTATTTTTTCTAATTCAGCTGAGGATCATCAAAATATCACCTTCTACCAAGAGCCTTAGTGTGGCAAGTCTTAATTTTTGTCTGTGTAGGAGTTGTTGTTTAGCAAAAGAATTTTGCTCTAGGTTCAAGTACTGTATATCAGAACTTTTCTGAAAAATCTTTAAAACTTTTGACACCAAGGAATCTAACTACCTGATAGGCTGCCGGAGGTGTCATCTGTAATGCAATTAAGTCTGTTAAATGCATAATTTTGATAGTTCTCTTCATACAATAATTCTCATTTTAAAATATCAACGTGACACTGAACAAAGCATTTTAGAGGGTTATTATATTTTGCTAAGGGTTCAAGTCACATGACCTTTGGCAGCTTCTTCCCCATTGTACTGGAGGAATACAGTAAAAACTTTCTCAGACGTGCTGAATAGAGTATCTCTGACTGCACTGATTCTGGCCATGCAATTTTACTTATTCATGCAGTTTCCGTAACATCCAAGTGCTAAGTTGCACATAATTTACACAGATAAATTACACACAGCTGTGGCTTCTAAAGACTTATAGTTTGGGTCGGTATTTCACAGTTGTATCTTGAAACTTTCAGTCATTCCATTTCTAAATCATTTCTCCCATATCTTTTATCTGTTGCTTCAAACAAGGAAAGTTTAACAGAAAGTTGAACAGTGTGGATGGTAAAATCATAATTAACATAGAAATATTATGAATTTAAGAGCTGGAGTACTTTAGACAAGCTGTATACTTTGAAAGGATTGAGGAATTTCTGAGACTTTCAAAAGGGATAATTAATTCCTTAGGAACTTTTAAACTTCCTGAACTATATCTACATTTTGGTTTAAAACAGTGAGGTGTTCCTAAATGCCACCAATATCTTAAAGGGGATTGTAGGGAGAGAAGGTTGGATTATCAATTAATTCACAAGAAATAAGCAATCGATGTTTGTCAAAAAACCTCAAATTCCTCTAGGAATTTTAATCATAAATGTACATGAAGTTGCACTACATCTAACTGCTAATTAATTTCCTGAGAATAATGCTCAAATTTTGTCCTGAAGGAATTACTCTTAGTAAATAAATGACCAAATGCACAGTTGAATACTCCAGAACTGTTAGGACTCTTCAAGTAGCTAACAGGTTTCATTGTTATGCATTGTTTGTGTGCTTGTTAAAACTCAGAATAGCATTTACTTTGAAATGATAGCGTGTCTCTGAAAAACTTAATGATTATCATTGTCATAGTGGAAATGAATAAAAATAAAAGCACTATAACTATTTGTCAGGACATTAAAACAAAGTATGATTTATTTTTTTTCATTTCCCAAACAGCTGTATTGCCTTTGGCGGTGCCAGTGGCTGTGTTAGTTGTTTACTAGCCAGGATCTGGGAGTGGGAGTTTGGACATAATTTTAGCAACAAATGCCTGTAAGATAGCAAAGAAAATTATGGAGCACCGCAGTACAAAATAAAGATGATGATTTTTAATTAGAAGAGTTGAGGGTATGTCAGCTGGTGTTCTTTGTTTTTTTCATTCTTCAGTATCCAGTGAGCACTGGTAGATTTGTCTAAGCAATAAATCATTTGAAACCGTCCCATACCAAATCACATAACTTTCAGCAGGTCTGACATTTGCCTATTGTGATATCTTGAGTTAACAAAAAATCTGTTTTTATTGAGTATAATAAAAAACTAAGGCATTTATTAAGACTACTTTTAATACCAAATGTCTTATCCATTCTTTAATAATGTAATCATTTACAGGATGTGGAGCTGTAGATCCTATATTCACAACTGAAACAACAAGGAATATATTACAACATGTGATTAGGTAAAGGTGATAATACAGATTGAGAGAGTTTTTCTGATGAATATTCTTACACTACAAAATCAACAGCAAAGATTTAGAGAGAATATTAAAGCAGAAAAGCACAAATGAAGTTCTCACACAAAACAAATGCTTAATTAAACAGGGAAGCACAGTATGCGTTACTTGAACATTGAGTTGCAGATATTTTTTCCATTTGCTAAAGTGTACATCTAGATAATGAAATTCAGGTATGAAATCAGATAATGTAGACCTTACTTGCTATAGTGAAAACATGTCAGTCTTTACCAATGTTTAAATTTCTTAACCACAGAATATCCTTTGAAATTGATTTAGCAGTGGAAAACATGGCTCTATTAGATAATACTCCTAGAGAATTCCAAGTAATGAGATTGCATCTGTTAAAAAAAAAAAAAAAAAGAATTGTCCAAGTTATTTCATCGTTAAAAGAATGTGTGTTTGACAGCAGTCCTTCACTTCACCTAGAGGCAAATTAGAGCGTCTCTCTGTTCACTCCCATAATGACAATTGATCCATATGTAGTAGTGTAAATGTAATTACTCTATCTCAGAGGCACTACAGACATCTCCAAAGCAATATGAAAAGTGCTTATTAAATAATGGCATCATATTATTGCATATGTTCAAAATATATATATGTAAGTGAGAAAGCAAAGAAAAGCAGTCAGTGTCCTGCTTTAGGGAAGAATATGCTAATAACAATCTACTCTAAAAGGCCCAAACTTCTCACCTATCTATAAGCAGTTATACTTACAGGACACTGGAAAGTAAATATGTTGCTGTTGCATGCTGTTTTCATTTTTTTGGTGGTTTTCTTTCCTTCCTTCCTCTTTCTCTCCCCCAGCCTAGAAATGCACATAGACATGTTTTACCATGAAATGAGAAAAAAAAGAAATCAAACATATAAACGCACATAGATGAAGGAAGAAACTTTCAGGAACAATTTTATATGTTCAGATAATTAGTTCCAAAGATCTCACTGACTTTTCAGGTTTCTTATTTGTTTATTATAATGGGAAATTAAGAATACTATTCAGTAGTTTTAAGCTAAGAGTATGGTTGGTATTAATTCAGTGTTGTGAACTTGAATAGTATAGGATTAATTATTTTCTAGGAGAAGTCACCAGCTGCATCTTATGAAACTCAACACAGAAACAGCAACTGATTCGTTTTCTTACAAGAACGTATTAATATCTCTTTAGTCTATTAAAAAACAAACAAAAAAAAGCCAAACCAGAAATAATGTGTAAATTGCCTTTATTGGCAGTTGTAGTAGAAACTTGTCCATGCCTGTGTTGCTGTAGCTAACTCTTCAAATGTTATTGTGGAACATCTGATAATTTTGGAAGGATTTAGTCTTACGGTTGTTTTAATGTCTACCTTACCATAAAGTAAATTCCGGTGTCTTTGTGTTACATTAAAATGTGTAAACCAACTCCTGTAAGCCAAACAAACCAAACTTTTCCGCCTTGACTTTTAGAGATTAATGCAATTTGACTATGTAAATCTCTTTGAAAACCATCTACTCATTTAAGAAAATAATTGCAAGAGTGGTTTTTGGTACTGCACAGTGTTTACCAAGGACAGGCTATGTAGTTTAGAAAATTCATTAGTGAAACCATCTGTTCCTCTTTCCTCATGAAACTTTGCACCTTTGTGTGACTTCTGTGTTTCAAAAATGCCTATTGTCCTTATCACAAAGAGCACTATCGTTAACAGGCTGAATAAATCTTTCAAAGGACCATAGCTGGTGGATATTTCTGGAACAAGGCACATGGTTCATTCTTGCACAGGAGTGGCCTTAAAAGTAGCTTAAAAGCTAATTACTGCCTCTTAAATCAGTGAGCTTAGCACCTGTGGCCATTTAAATTTCAGAAGTTCTTAAGGGGGTTATTGATACATTAAAAATACTTGTCTGTTTGATAGCCCCATGAAAACATTAGTGGCACAGCTGCAGATTTTCATACTGTTTTTTGAGGTTGGTCTGCCAGCTGTCTTTCTAAACTGGCACTATCTGCTCCTTAGAGTGAAAGAGACAGTTAAGTCCATATCTCGTAATCAATATTCTTAATGGTCTGCAGATATCACCCAGAAATTAGTAAAACTTGCTTTAGTAAAAGAGGAATGCTATCATAGTTGTGGTATGTTTCTCAAAAGCTTTTATGCATCAGGAAAAACTTAATGGAGAATACTGCAACAGGATAGGTAATTGAAGCCAATATGGATGTTTTTCATCCTATTAGATTCATTTAGTATGAATAGTTGAGGGGAGAAGCAAGAAAAGGAGGAAGAAAACTTAGCTGAGAAAAAGTAATCCTATGTTATGCAGCTGCTGAAAAAGGCATGTATGGTAATAACAAAACGAACTGCTTATGTTAAATCTGAATCTTAAAAAGCACAGATGTCCTTCCAGGCGCTTTATTGTAAGACTGACTGTTGTTTTTTTCCACAGAAGCATATTCTGGTGATACTGCAAGGTTAGCACATGGATTTCATGGATCAGTATTCAAGCGTCTTAGGATAAACCTGATGCTCAGAAGGCAAACAGTTTACTCCTTTTTTATTATATAACTGCATATCAGTATATTGATTTTTAAGAGATCAAATACATTTTAAGCTTGATCAACAGCTTACTGGGTCCAGAGCTTTTAAAGATAAGCAAAGATTGACAGATTGATTTTTAGTGCATGGCCTATTTTACAAATTAGGACTGTCACATTAGCAGCTCTCAGAAATGCAATTCTAGTTTTTCAGTTTGTGATAGTAGCAGCAGCTGTTGGTGCATGTAACATAATCTGAAGGTGAGTCATTTGCCTTTTTTGAGATTGATTTTTGGAGCATGGATGGAATAATATTCAAATGTGCAGATGTGTCTCAGAAAGTAGAATTTAGACTTACTGCACTGCTCTTCTTATTTATGCAGAAGTAAAGATTTGATTAACACTCCTTTTGAAACCAACCTTGTATTCCTGAGATTCAGAAAGCAGCACGTCCTATGGATTTCCTTGTTTAAGAATGACTGAGGTGTTCAGTGATAATGGTTGAGATGACATTACCATATTCAGTTATAAAGTCCACAACTGTTTTAATATGGAAATATTTATTCGAGTTGGTGTTGAGATCAGTGATAATATGCAGATAGGTGAAAAGGGATGTTTGTGTGATGTCACGATCACAAAATAGCTCAATTAGGGAACTGATCAGCATTTATGAGTTGTAAAAGTCCTTGCCTGAAAAAAAGAACCAGTACATTACCAAAAATAAAAATTTTTATGACTATGCTTATAAATATAGTATGCTTGGTTCAGTGTCATTCAACTTGCAGTCTCTGTGGTTTGCTCCATTACAAACACGGATTCAGTGCACTGCAGTTTCAAGGTTTTGAAAGTTAATGGATATTTTTAGATCGTTTCTAGTGAAAAATAGATTTTTTAAATCTTGTTGTTATTCTAGACTTGCATAAATGTGCTGTAGATAGGCTTAGCACTACTTCTGATGTAATCACTTCAAGATGTTGCTATCTTATTACGGCAAATAAGACTCTAGATGGTTGAATATTTGTACATTTATGATCTGGAGATCTATGATCTATGCTGAACTAACACAGCCCTTGAAGTTGTACTGCCAAATAGTGGATAGAGTTCTTAATTGCCTGATTTTGGCTAAGTTTTTTATAAATAACTTATGTATCAGAAATATATTTACTGAATCACAATGCCGTGATTACTTCCATAAATATTGCGTGTTTTTAGGTTTAAATTCTATTGAATAGTTTCTTTGAAGTCCAACCCAGGATCTGAAATCCACAATTCTCACTTAAGTATTCACTTAGATAGGTCTTCACTTCAGGGTTTGTGTAGTTGGAGTCAAGTAGTGTTGTTCCTTCAAGGTTGCTTACACGTTACATTCCTAGCGGTGTCCTAAGTTTACTAAAACAAGTTCACTGCAAGGTGTATTCTTATTAATTATTGATCTTTTTAATTTGCTGGTTTTTTTTTTTTTTTTTTTTGGAAGCAAGTTTTCATTGTGGAAGAAACTGTAAGACTGATCGGGTGCTGGAATGGGCTGCTCAGGGTGGTGGTTGATTCACCGTCCCTGGAGGTGTTGAAGAAACATGTCAATGTGGTACTGAGGGACAGTTTAGTGGAGAGATATTGGTGATAGGTGGATGGTTGGACTGGATGATCTTGGAGGTCTTTTCCAACCTTGGTGATCTTATGATTCTGTGAACATACAGATAGCTGAATGTCTGATTCGTGTTTTTTGTTTGTTTGTTTTGTACCAGGGATTTGATCTTGAATTTTTGTAATTTGGTAATTTTATGTTTTTCTATGCTTTCTATGGTGGGTTGCTTTTTGTTGGGTTTTTTTTTTTTTTTTGCTTTTCTGATCTGTCCACAAACAGACAAACTCAGAAAATATTCTTTTGCTACATTGCATGTAGTGTTGCAGATGTTTTTATTAAATATCCTTAATTACCTAATAGTTTAGAAGTAATTGTTTTTGCTGACTGCATGTTCAATTTGATTGACTGCATGTTCAGTGGAACCTGATTTTAAAGGTATTTTATGTGTGGATTTTATGCAGCCGGTCACCCCAGAGATAACAAAAACATCATCATTTTCTGTGAGCTAATGTCTCATTCCACATTACTTTGCGTGTATCCCAATTTTCCTGTTTTAGTATTGATTCTGTGTGTGTGTAGAATGTGTTTGTTTAGCAGAATACACATAATACTAGAACATTAACATACATTTTCATGTGTTTGTAGGAAAATAAATTGCATGCATAAGCACAAAGCAGTAAGGAAGATGCATTTCCCTTAGCTTACTCTACGCAGTTTCAATGGTTTTCCCATTGTTGGGGGGACACTAGGTGAGAGGAATCAGTGCTCTTATGCAGGGTAGGAATTGTAAAATTATTGTTTTTACAAAGTTCTTCAGAGTCACATGGACGTTAAGATGAGACGCTTGGGATGGTAAGACTTAAGCTGCTTGTTTGTTTGTGTGCATGAGAAAGATATAATATTACTTAAGGTTTAGATGAAGTAGAGAAACATCTTCATAACCTATTTCACTTTCCTATCCTTTCCCCCCATGCCACCCACCCATGCTACTCAGTCCTCATTTCTAGCTGTGCAGCCACTATAAGTTTATTTTCTTGCCCTTCATACTCCAATTAGCTGTTAGAGACCTTTTAAAGAAATGAGGAAAAAGCAGAAAAATTGCTGTGGCAACCAAGATACCTCTAGTAAAGTCCGTTGTTGGAAGATGGAATGTAGGAAGATCTGGATAGTTAAACAGGAAAGACCTTGATTGAAGGTGCTGGGGGGAATGTCGGATAAGTAACAGAATAGAGAAAGTACCTGGAAGGAAGATGACATTGGACTGTTCCTGGAAAAAAGAAAACATGCCCTTCTGGGTTTTTTATATTCATTCATTCATACCTTGTAATGCAGTGGACACCCTTACGCCTACTTCTGATTGAGATTTTTCATGCTTTTCATGGAAAACTGCCTATACTATTAATTGGTTCTACTTAGTTATCATCTGTTGATTTTTGTAAATGAAATACACTGCTGCTTTTATGAATGGCAGTTTCTTACACCACAAAAGTGTGGTGTAAGAAAAGCTTTTCATTTAGCTACTTGTCAGAAGGGATTGTTCCATTACCAAAGAAGAAACAACAATTAAATAAAACTTACTGATCTTAAATTTCATGCTGAAAAGATAAAGAAATTATATTAAATAAATAACTTGAATTTCCAGAGGTGTAAAGAATCTAATAATCTAACTTGATATACATATTTCCTAGATCTTTGTGTAATAGGGATTCTGTTTCAGAGGGAAGGAAAAGTAATGTGTTTTTTTTGTTTGTATGTCTGGTAAATTTAGTTATGGCTGAAGTATCAACAATAATACACTTCTGAAAGAGGTCTTGGTGGACAATTTGATTCATTCCTCATAGAAAGCAGAGTGTTTTAGTCCTATATGTTGAAGAATTCACAGTAATTTATGCAACTTTAATCCTGTGTCTTTATAGCTGACAAAAATGTTGACTGACATCTATACAGGTTATCTGTTTTATCTCTGATTATTTATCTTTACCTAATTATCTTTCCTTGATTATTGCTATCCTGTATGACTGAGAAAGACAGAGATGAGCTTACATTAAATGCAAATACATTCAACTTTTCTTCCGTGTACTTTATATCTCATATATCAGTTTTCCCCAAGTGACACCTGAGCTACCTGCATTTTCTCATTTCTGTTTTGCTTCTGTTTTATATTATCTCTTTAGCAAGTAATTGAATGCTGCCTGGGATGGGGATTTTGTAGCTTCTACCTTCCTATGCCCATATACTACCCTGCTAGTGAAAACTTCCAGTGTCCAAGTTGAACCTCCCACGTCGCAGTCTGTAGCTGTTGCTTGCTGTTGTCTTCTGCCATGAGCAGGATGGGTTGAGATCTGCTGCTTTTGCAGCCAAGCTTCAAATAGTTTAAGGCTGCTATCTGGTCTCCTGTAGTCTCCTAGATAGTGCTTTACAACTACGTTCATTTTGCTAATCCCCTTCTGCTGGACTTCCTGAAGTTTCTCAATATTAGTCTTAATTCCTGAAACAGCACAGTGATTGAAGCAGTGCCATTTTTGTCACTGATTGTTTGCTGATGGTATGCTCTGGCTTTGCATCAAAGGCATCAAATTTCAAGCTGAACGTCACCTACTGTATTGATCCCTGAGGTACTTGTTCCTGGCTGCTACCTGGATATCAAACCAGTGACAGCTGCCCTTGCAGCCTGGGCATGCAGCATAGTTTTGACCTACTAATGGTCAGTCAGCCCATGTTTTCCTAACTGACTAATCAGAAAACTGTGACAGAAGGTGTATAAAAGGCCGTTGGTTATTGTTCTGTGTTCAGTCACTTGGTTTATTGTAGAGGCAATTGATGCCTTAGTACAGCTTGCCCTTGGTAACACTGCTGCCTGAGTTCTGACTGTGGTGGTGGTGTTCCCATTTTAGAATGGGTTTCAACAGGACCTTACCAGGCACTAAGACAGGAGTGATTAGTCTGTTTTCTCAGGCCTTTATTCTTGCTTTTCTTAAAGATGACTGTAATGTTAGTTAGCTTTTAGCCTTAATCAAGAACTTGCCTTCAGAATTCTGCTTAGTTTTGATGCTAAAATTCAAATAATTGTATTCTCTAACTTACCTGAATGTTTTGATGTTTCAAATACCACTAGTACTCATTATCAATTTGCCTCACAGCTTCTTCCTTTTAGTTTGAAGGATGGATCTCTATTACTACTAGGCTTGCCAAGTCACATCATTTTAAGACCAAAATATCTGATTTGTATTACTAAAACACAGAAGCCTCTTACCGTAACCATTACATTTATTTTCACAAAATTGTTGTGAAATAGATAAGTACTGTGGGAAGTCCTAGAGATTTTTCGTTTTCTGTTTAAAGCATTTAGGCAAATATATGAATGAGTATTTAGTGGGACTTTCAGATGTGTTAGTGTCTGCTTACGTGGGCTAAATATCATTTAAAATTTTATCTTAAAAAATCTGGGTGGGTTTTTCTCTACACATGAAAGGACGCCAGAGTTTTGAATGAATTGGTAGTTTTTTATTGTAGTTTTCTTATCAGCAATACAGTCTGTGTTAATATAAAAAAGAGGATTGCTAAATGTTGGCTACTCTGCATCTCAGTTCCTATGATATATTGCATAGAGTTAAAATAAGCTAGTTTTAGGCATTCCTTGAGCTCAGTTTTGTATTTTGAAATTTTGATTTGTTCTGTAGATATTCAGCTGACTTATTGCCACAAATTTGGTTGCTTCCCAAGTCACTTTATTACCTAACAAAAATAAGATGCTGTGGGCAAGATTATCAGCATAAGAATAAATGATCTAGCAAGCAGTAATAAACCTGAAAACAACAATACTAAATGTTTTATGCATCGTTTATGTATGTGCCACAGCTGAAGATTGAAGCAGTAGCTTTTTAGTTCTGCATACTAAAGGCAGAGGGATCTATTAGCACTTCTTTTACTCATGAATTCTGCTACTGGTTGTTGTATAGGAGTACGTATACAAGCTATAAAAGTAAAAATTGTAGTGGAAGACAAAGAATACCAAGACAGCACTGTGTTCATGACAAATGGAAATTGTTTAACAGAAAGGGGAAAAATTAAACTTCGGCGAAATTTACCTAGAGTCCTATTGATGTTACTTGACATTTTCTTTCTTTTTTCTTTTTTTTTCCTTTGGCAAAAATAATATGCAAAAGAAATGGATACTGCAAAAACTGTCCCTTGGTTCTGCTAGCTCAACAGGAAATTAGGGTAGTAATAGTCTGAGAATGTATCCTAGGATGTCTATTTCACCTGTCTGGTTAGTATGTGTCTGTTACCATCCTCTGCTTACCTTGTGATGGCTGATGGTTTCAGCCGTAAATTGAAGTGTAGGTGTGCTCCCCAGTTGTTGGCAAGATGAGAGAAACACGTACAGTGTTTGTGAACTCAAACAAGTTGTGATTATATCAGTTTTAAAGATACCATGTAGAATTTGTGTGTGGGCAAAACACAGTCCAAAAATAATAGACATTTGTGTTTGGAGCATTCATTCAAGTCTTTGTACTGGAAAAAAAAAAAAAAATACCACCTCCAAATATATTCTTTTCATTATATGATATATATAATATATAATAGAAATTCTGTACATCCAGATTTTAAAGAGACAGTAGCTATGGCAGTAGAACAACTGAGATTCAAAGAAAAAGGAATCTCTTCAAAACATGTGTCTATTGTATGCTAAGGAGTCCTTGGCTGTAATATCATTTTGTCCCATTAAAAAAAAAAATCCCTCATGCAAGCTGACATGAGCTGTTGAATATCTGTAGTTCATGATTAATTAAAAGGTTGCTAACTTCAATACATGCAAATGTAGAAAAGTTGACAAAGTTAATAATGCATTAATAGCAAACACATAAAAATGATGTGCTAGGTTGCAGTGTCTCACGTAGAATGTTGTGCTTAGCCTGAACAACAAAGGTATTAAAATTTCAGGTAAATTTCAATGTGAGCTTTTCATATAGTTAGCAAGTTTCATAAAAATCTTTACTTTTCCAAACAATAAGTGAATTTCAAGTGTTGATACTACTGCATAACATTAATTTTCTTCAAGTTGTATACAGGAAAAAATAAAAAAAAAAATCAAGAAATCTGTTACCTACCCAGAGGTATATAAATAAATAACTAAGCAACCAATTAAATCAGTATTCTGCTGAAGTTTGTCATGGCTATTTCCAGTTGGTCTGTGCTCATCCAATACGTGGCCGTATCTAGTGTCGCAAGTCCAAGCTTGAATAACAATTCTTGATATATTCCAAAGTTCTCTTCAAAATGACTGAATAAAAGTGAATAGTGATTAAACTCAGGTGAACTGCACTCTTCTAACAGATATTATGCGAGCGGAATAACAGGAAAAATTATTGAGGAAATTATTTGCTGTGAATTATTTACTTAGTTCTAATGGGATCGTCGTTCAATAGAAAATTTTGAGTTAATGTCAGAGCAGCATCATGTGATTAATCTATGCTTTTTTCTACTACTATATCCTGGAGTAGAACATGCTTTTCGTTTATATAAGGAATCTAGTGGGTCAGTCTTTCTACGCTTTTGTTTGTCCTAGTTTAGGGAAATAAATTTTCCTATCCTAGGAAATCCTATTCCATTTTTTAAATGTCAACAATAAATTTTAAATTTTTCTGTACTGTTTATTTTATGGTATTTTATGGTCGTACAACAAATATATATGCAGACTTGGGGATTATCCTACCCTTCATCAAACTGAGTTAGTGTGTGTACACAGCAGACATTGATGCTATGAATGCATATTTAGCTATCTTTAATTATCTGGCTTGAACAAGACCAAAAATCTAGTGAAATAAAGTGCTGTGTGGACTAATATACTCAGCTGTGTGTGACCATGGCTAGGTCACTTCCAGAATTGGAGTGCTTAAGGCTAAACAAGGTCTTGAGGTCTGTTTTATTGTCTGTAATCACAATAATTTCCCCAACATTTATGGGCATGCTCCTGAGCTTCTTAATAGGGAAAAGTGTTTTTTCTCTTTTATTGTAGGTGCACAAGTTTAAATGACAGAATGCTCAAGTTGCTTTAAACTCTGAATTTTTCTTTAAGGATCTTCAAAACATACAAAAATAACAACATCCCAGAAATTATTTTTGTTTGGGGAATCAGATATACCTTCAATTTCATTTTTTCATCTTCTGTTCAAACTTCTGGAAGCAGGATTTCTGTAGTTTCAAGGGTAATTGTTAGGGCATTGCTTTTACTCTTGAACGCTGTTTTTACTCAAACTTATATTTTATATCTGTATAATATCGCCTTTTGTATTTACATATTCCTATTATAATTTATATTTAATGTGATATTTTATATATTTATTTTACCTTACATATTACATGAAAATATTTATATTATTCTTATTGTACATTATAGAACATATGAAGAAATGTTGAGAGAGCTGGGCTTGTTCAGTTCAGAAAAGACGCCAGGGAGACCTCATTGTGATATTCTAATAATTAAATGGAGCTTGTAAACAGGAGGGAGAGCAATTTTTTTAAATGGTCAGATAGTGACCAGACAAGGGGGAATGGTTTTAAACTAAGTAGGGGAGATTTAGATTAGATCTTAGGAGGAAGTTTTTTACTCATAGGATGGTGAGATGCTCAACAGGGTGCTCAGAGAAGTTGTGGATGCTCCATCTCTGGAGATGTTCAAAGCCAGGTTGGATACAGCCCTGGGCAGCACGATCTGGTGGGTGGTGCTCCAGCCCAAGGCAGGGAGCTTGGAACTAAAGATATGGAACTTTAACGTCCCTTCCAACCCAAACGATTCTATGGTATTGTAGGATATTGCATAGAAAGAGGATGTGGCAAAGAGATGTTTGTGAATTTGCATATTATAAATATGCAAATATACTGTTAAAGCAAATTCTGAAATGAGAGCTTGTGCTGTTGGTATAAAATAGCTCTGTGCCAGATTAAGTGTTACGTGTGCTTGGTAGGGCTAGAGTAAAGATTGAATCTTCTTTGTCATAAGTGTAACATTGACCCTGTTAGCTAAATTTAAGAGGTCTGAAAGGAAGAGTGCAGTTTAGAACTGACCTTTCCCAGATTAATAACCAACTACTGAACTTGATTATGTTTCATATGCCATTCTCCAGTATTAATTCCCTGTACAACATGGTTGAATGCATATGTACTTGTCAGTCTTACTTTGTAAGAATTAATTAATAGAAGCTGCATGTATGAATTTTAACATTTTTGCCATTGTTTCCAACTTTTACAAAACATTCCTTATTTAGGATGCTCTTCTGTGCATGGTGGACTATATCCACCTCTATACTGTGTTCATATATAGCTACGTATGAAAAATTGAAATGTAATACTGTTCTTATTAGGAATGTACACAAGAGGGTTTTTTACATTATTTTTCAACGTAAGTTGTGTTCAAATTAAATGTCAAATACAATTTGGTATAAGAAGCTTGAAATATATGATAGTCCTCAGAGAAAATCTAAGCACTCTGATCTCCTAGCCAAACTGCTATTTGCATAATAGTGAGCTGTAAGGTTATATATCATTATATGGCAGAATGCCAGACCATAATCTACTCAGTAAAGCTACTGAAAATGCCAGTCTGAAAAGCATTCATCTTAGAAAGGAGTTTGCATCTTCTATAATATACAGAGGATTTTGGCTCTTTATTATTATTATTTCTTATTCTTTTGTTGTTGTTGTTGTTCTTGTGCAAACAGAATACCACTGCCTATTTCCACCATTCTTCTACTTGAGCTGTGGTGGGCAAAAATGCAAAAACAAATTTTGACATATTTGTTAAACATCCCTGAACAGATTAAACTACTTTGGAATTTTTTCAGTAATCAGTCTTGAAAAATAGAAACTGAGTTTTGCATCCCTAGATAAATTAAATTGTTTCAAAAGTTCTTCATTAATAACCCAAAGAAAATACGTTAAAAATAATAACTGTGGTTTCTTTGTAAGGATACCGAATTCACCCTTCGATAAGATAAAAACAATTTCACCACATAGTGTCATTCTTCTTATATATATGTTCAAGAAACATTTAGATGTGGTACTAAGAGACATGGTTTAGTGGAGTTCTATTTGTGATAGGTGGACAGTTGGACTGAATGCTCTTGGAGGTCTCTTCCAACCTTGGCAATTCAGTGTTGTTAAAACAGCATCTCTGTTATCATTGATAACAGATGTCTGTATTTCATGACAAATTAAAGACAAGACAATAAATTAATTTATTCATAACAAGATAGTTTAAGTGGTGGTGTGTTTGTTTTTCTTGCTGTTCCTGTTGACAGGTGTGCAATAGGCACCAGCATTAGCCTTTGCATAGTTGTGTGAAAATGGTCAAGAGAGAATATTGGTCTCAGAGTTTTACATAGAGCAAGATGGGATGGCTGGGGAAGTCAAGGTCAGGAAGGAGCAGAATCCTTGAAAACATTTCTGGGTGTGAAAGTAATACCAAAAGATGGAATTGATTATTCTTTGCCAATCAGAAAGAAGTAAAATGTGCCAACTTGATGATATCCTGATTTGAATTTTAATATGTTAATACATGTTTGCATGTAAAAAATATCAGAGAATTTTCTACAGCAAAATTACTGGTGAAAATGCATCTTTGTAATTTACATTTTGTATTATTGTGGGCTTAGGACCATATATTTTTTTTTATAAGTAGGTTAATTTTCTTAATATGATGTCAGAGACTGTGAATATTGAAAGTACATCAAAATTCCCAAAGTGAACATCATTAATAATATGGTTTTTTCCTTATTATATTTTTAATTTTTGAAAAGTTGGGATTTCTCCATTTGGCAGTATTTATCCAAAGATATCAAAATATTTTCCTTCTTTTTAATGCATGTAAGCTATAACTTATTTTTATGGAGATATGTTGATAGCTTTACGCTGTCAAATAGCTATTTAGCTTCAGCTTTGTTTTATGAAAAGTGCAAAAGAGGGCATGTTTTTCACATATCCAACTACATTGAGTAGGTTATGAATAAAAGTGCTTATGTCCATTATCTCATGACTTCAAAAAAATAAAATAGTGTAAAAAAGCAATAAAGAAAACAAAACCAAGGAGACTCACAATGAAGTCCAACTTAAGAATGTAAGAAGCAAAGTAAGCTGAAGAAACCAAGGATTCTAATGTTACACTTCTCACGCTTCCTGTTCTTCCTCACTGTTTGGTGGCCTCAGAAACAAGATACTGGGCTAACAGGACCTTCATCCTGGTCACTGGATCAGCACTGTCTTAAGTTTTGAAATAGTGACTCCTTTGAAATGACTAGTCTACTGCTTCTGTACTTGGTCTCTTGAAAACTGTATGAGTATCCTTTTAGAGTAAATATGAGCATCAGTAATCAGAATGCCTACCATTTTGGTATTTAGGCATTTTCTGAATGAATTCTGAATGAATTCTGAATGTATACCATCGCAAGTATATTTAGATGTACTTGCTTACATTCATTCAAATTGCTGAAAGTAAGAATGACCAAATAACATTTAAAATGTTCTTGTCTGACGAAACCTCTTCACTACAGTGTGACAGGCTATGGCCATTTAACATAACTAGTTTTAATAAAATAGAAATTACATTGATTTTTTGAGCACAGGATTGATTAGTTGTAAGGTACCACGAGGTTGAACTCCGCTACCCATCTGAAACTTAATTACGTGTAACTTTCACTTGATGTTGCTATACCAGAAAACTCAGTAGCTTCCTAAGTTTCAAATTTGAAGAACTGCCATAAAGGGTTTAATTGTCTCATACTTACAAGGCACTAAGAATTCTTCAGGGAGTTTAGTAGTAAGTGACCTTAGACACATAATTATTTCCTTGTAATATAATTATTCCCAGCTCAGTAGAACTACTGTTTCATGCAATTAAAAAAACCTTTAGGCAGAATTGGAAAATTTTCAAATATGGGTCATTTTACGAATCATGACAGTTTAGGTGCAAAGTGTTTTGAACTTATTCTAGCCATTGATCATGCTTATAGTTAGCAATGACATATGAATACCTATGTACATATTAAATATGCAATACACATCGGACTCAGAGCTGTTTAACAAGTCAATACGAGACTATCTTATATGTCAGAATTCCTTTCTCAGAGATCTTTGAAATACAACAAATTTGTTTTAGCTACTGGGAATTAATGTATCTAAGAATGAAGGTAAAGCAGCAGGTATCTAATCTGAGCAAGTCACCGTTGCCAGTTATTGGTATTTTTCCAAAGTGAACTCACTTGTTATTTAAACGACAGGAAACTGATAGTGCACCTAGTGATACCCAAAGGCAATTTGAACTCTTATTGAACATCAGTACTGCTGAGGTGTAAAAATATGCTGCAACTTTACATCAATTCATTAGTTATGTCAGAGAACTCTAACACCAAGTTCATCATGTTTGAAAGTCTTTCATTAGCAGTCATTTGGATAATTTCATTAATGATAATTTATCTGAAGATGTATGCATTTTTAATGCTTTTAAATTGGTTTGTTACTAAACCTATTCAAAAGCAAATTTAAAATATATTCCAAGATAGCAAAGCTTGTAAAAATAAATAAATTGAGATTGTCTAAAAATTACAGAATGTAATAACATGAGATATTGCATTGAAGGAGAGAGAAACCATAATAGGTTATCTGAGTAAGCTTAATGCAGTTCCATGCTTCTTACTACTGCCTTGAGTTTAACTTTCAGACCTGCGTAGTGATTTACATCATCTCTAAGTACTGTTTGGTTTTTAATATATCCACTTCAAAAGTTTTTAACATTTTAAAGTAAAATCATTAAAGCCCGATTTTGATTAGGAAATAAAAGACTTAAAAATAAAAACTGTAAATCTTTTAGTGTGTAGGTAATTTAGCAAAAATTATGTAATTCTAAATATTAAAGAAATCACTCAGAGGTGAGATACGTGCATACATATCTTCTGCAGAACTTGGTCCTTTTCTTGTCAGGGAAGACTCTCAAATCTTCCTAGGAAGCATTCTTTTTTTATTGGTGTTAATTAAAAGCGAGGACACTAGACTATGCACTGCCAGAGCAATCATTCCTAGTATTAGGAATTAAAAAAACTATCATGATGGCTAATAATATGTTAGTGACTTTTTAACACTGCAGCATCCTAAAGTGGTTTATTATTTTTATAACCGTGTTTTGTAAATGGTGCGTTAATATATTAAGGCAGCAAACTTTAAACTGCTGGAGAATGCAACTAATTAGATTACAAAGGAGGAGTAACACATTAATAAGATGTATGTAGAAAATACTTTCATGAGAAAAGATAATTCTAACAGGATTTTCAGGAAGTACTTAGGAGCTGAACTTTTAAACCTCAGGAGTACTACTTCCAATTTATAATATTCTGATGGTTGTGCCTGGAACAGTGTTCACACTGAAAATGTGCGCTTATGTATGGGATAAGACATACAGACTTCCACACATTCTGATGTTGGTCAAAATAGAGACAGCAATCTGCTTTGCATTTGCACAAAATAAAGTTCCGACTTGTTTACCATAGGATGTTCCTATTTTGACCCTGTGTGAAAAAGAAAAAAAGTATTCACTGTTGCTTTTTTTTTTTTTCCTCCACTATGAACTTCAGTCATCATATTTTTAGTTAATGGCTTACATGAAGTTCTCTCTTTAATTATTTCATGCTTTTTTTGATTGTTATGTATGCCAGTTTCCTACTTTTTTCTCTAAGGCCTGTAGTTCCCTATTTGTTCAGGAAGGCGACTGTGAATAAATTCTAAATGTATACTTAACTTCCATAATATAAATAGGCACCTAATATTTGAACATAACTTATTTTTGAAGGAGAGGTAAGGTGATGAATAGACAAATTGAGATCACTGCTTTGTAAATGCTACTAGTAATCTAGAGGCCAGAACTTAACAATGTCAGTCGCTTCAGCTAAAAGTTGCACCTTCAGGGAAAGAGGGACTGTGTGTGGCAGCCATCATCACAAGGCCTCTGCATACGTTTTGCCTGCTGAACCATAGAAGTCATGCTTACCACTTGATGTGCACATTGTTGGTAGCACAGGGTATCCGTGATTGATTGGCTCATTGTGTGGGACTGCCTGGAAGTGTTCTTGTGAAGCAGGGAATGTCTTAGCTTCTATTTTTACAATACTTCCATTCTTACATACAACTTTTTCAGTTAAGACAATGTTGAATACATGACTGCTACTGAATAGAACACATTTGTTGAGTGTTCCTTAGAAAGCAGACGAATATCAGATTTCATTATATGTCTATTAGCTTGTAGTAAACATTCTCCCAGTAATCAAAATCCTGCAGACATAGAATGTCCATCCTATTAGATCTAAATTAAATGCACCTCTGTGAACTTTCGTTAGAAGCTTTCATTTTACTTGCCCTTCTTCCCCCCATGAGCTGTGGTAACACTATTACCTGCTAATTCTTCTAATTCTTCTTGATACCTCTGTACGGGCAGCACTTTGTTCTCACTGTCTTTCTAATTGCAGTTGTTTTGAAACAAAAACTTCTACTAAAGAAAACAATAATCAAGCTCAAATCCCGACATTTCTAATATATGCTGCCCCAGTAGGAGGGTTTATTTTTTTCCTTTAAATTTATAATTAGAAACCTTTTAGCAAAAGACAGCTTGAGTCTGAATGAAGCTTTCAGGTTACCCCTTGTCCTTGATACGTACTGGAGTGGGGGAAAGGTAAGCAAGAGATATTTTACTTTTAAAGAAGGTCCAGTTTCTGGAGACATTTGTATTCAGATATTGCTCTCCCTTTCTCATGAGAGCACGGCTCTGGTCTTCAAATGAAAAAGAAATAATAAAACACATCAGGAACAGTGGACCTCAGACCTACTCTCTCTCTCCTTGTCTTGGAATGTTATTTCCATATAGAAAGCTACTCTAATGGGACACTTGTAAATGGCAGGGAATTTAGCCCTTGTGGAGTCTTCTCCAGAAATTGGATTTTTGCTTAAGCAAACAGCAAACCATGCAGCAGGGAAAAAGCTATTTATTTGACTGCCTGTTGAAGAGCCTTACAAAAATACAATTCAGTCCACTGCGATCAGCGAAGTCAGTCTAGTATGTATTGAAGAAAAAAATCATTTTACTTCAACTGGATGTTGAAGCAATCTTTCAAATGCAGTGACATATTATATAAGTTCAAACTTGCAAATTTGTTTGTAACAAGGATCATGCAATCCAGCACCTGTTGTTAAGCACAGGTTTCACTAATGGCTATCAAAAACTCCTTTTTTATTCTTACTTCTAGATAACTTTCTAGTTTACCAATAAACTAAAGACCTTGACAAAAAGGAAGAAAATCAGGATGTTTTCTTCTTTAGACTTTAACGTTTTAAAACTCTTCAGTTAAAAGATGCTTGTTTCTCTGATACAGATGCTTCATGCCCTTTTATCTGTGCTAATTAACTGATCTATTAGAAAGAAAAGCTTGTTAAAGGTTCTTTTTGAAGGCAGTCTACCATAGACTTGAAACAGCAACATAAGAATTCTCTGATGATTATTGGAATTGTGCAGCCTTCAACCTAAAATCAAACTTGCTGAATCCAGGGCATTCTGGTTGTTTATCACAGGCCGCTTCCTGAATATCTGAATCTGTTTAAATTGCCATAATTTTATTGTGCCTGAGTGGAATCTGTGTGTTTATATTGGAGTCTTCTTGAAGATGAGAGCCTTTTAAGGCTGTAGACTGGTTCAGTTGGTGGGAAGTGTCAGTTCTGAAATATAGATGCATTTCTCTCAACACCTTAATTTTGAAATCTTACCCTTGATCTCCTGGATATGATAATTAATGGAAGACTTAAACTGTATGTATATGTATGTCTTCTCATGTTTTATTAATATTTCTGCACAGCTTGGTTGTGAAAGACCTTTCCTCACAAGGCATTTTTTACAAATAGTAGTTCTTAAGTGTTGGGTGTTTCAGTGTTTGGAATAAGTCTCAATATAAGACAATAACTAACTTGCAGAATTAAGGAATCAGAAACTTGCAATTAAGATAGATTTAAAATCTTAATTATTGTATTGTACTATGGTAATGCCTTCAGGTACTAACTTTTCTAGAGGGTTCTTGTCTCCCTAAATGTAAAAATTCTATGTACATAAATCACTGGTCAGAGTGTAATCCATGATCACATTGCTTTGACTCCCTCCTGAAGAGGGAAATTTCTACTTTATGTACTTCTCCATTTCATTCATCCCTCCGTATCTGAACAATTCATAAATGTTCATCACTCTTTATGACACCTGTATGAGAGAATAAGATCACCTTTTTATTAGTGTAGAGGTTGGACAGAGGGCTGAAGTTCTATAGCACTTGATTTTTCATTTTGCCTGATACAGAATATATTAGAATCATTTACACACATAGTAAAACTGGACCATAACCAATATTACTATATAAACCATCTGTTTAGCTCAAATTAATGTATTTCAGCATTCATCCTTTATACTCTGTAGTACCTTGTTTTCCGTTTCAGTTTTTTTCTAACCTTAAACTTGTTCTGTGTGATGCAGTATTTCTCTAGTGGTCTTAACCTGGTCATTCAAAAGATCAGTTGCACTATGTATAATTCCAGTTTCAGAAGCATTGCAGAAATATATTTATTTTATCATTGATTTAATCATCAGTGTATTTTTTATTTTGAAAGCAGATTAGCAGAGTTAAAACAATGGCAAAAAAGTCATTTCGTTTCCAGCTTTTCTCCATGTCTTGTATTCCAACCAGATATGCTGCTACAACGGTAACATCCATGACAAGCTTCACGCTCTTGTTTGAATTTAAAGCAGAGAACAATTTAATGGGGAGGGAGAGTGGTGGAAGTAGGATGGGAATGGGGGAGAAATCTCAGAGTGAATTGTTCTATTGTGGTACTTAAGTGCTCTTCAATTAGAGCTAAGTGAATACTTACAGCAAGTGAGAGACCAGCCTTTAGTTTTGACTGGGAGGCAGGTGATGATTAATTCTTTAGCATCTTTCTGTTCAGCCAGATATAGAATCATCTTATGTGCGTTGTAGAAAACGAAATAGCTCAGTGAATCACACTTCCTCTCCATTATAAAGTGAGAAAAATGACATTAACAAAACTCCAGAATGAAAGTCACGGTATTTAGCGGTTCTCTAAGCACTCTGTTCATGATCTTTCAGGAATTATTCATGGGCTAGGGCTGAACATGTCCATTAAATTGTGGGTTTAAAACTTCTTGGTAGTGTGGGAATTCATTATGATTTTTTTTCAACCATATATGACAAGATAAGTGTGTACTCTCAATTTCTTCATCATTGTAGTACTAACAGACAAATAACATACTTCCCAAGAGTTCAGTTACATTCAACAGGCTTTTGTTAATTCATTATGTGTATTTTGCACTTATTCACATAGTCATTTAGTCATGTTTCTAACTACTGTATTGGCCTTAGGAGTCTTTGTTTGATATTAATTCCATTATGTTTATGCTGCATGTGAGTTCAGTGAGGGAATGATGGAGCCTTGCTACTGTGTATTTTCAATGCTTAACATGTGTATGGTATGTTTAGCTGTTATTTATTGCCATAATTAGTTACTGAAAGTATAAAATAATTTGTAGCTGGGAATGTTTTTGTCTAGTAGTGTCTGGAAAATGTCAGTTGTTTGCTGCACGGCAGTGATGCCGAGAATGTCAGTAGACATTCTGGTTTCTTGGGCAGCAGTGCAAGCTGCACGTGGGCAGGGGAGAGCTGCGGGAACCAGGAACTTTGCCAAGCAGCTTGTCCGGTGAGCTGCAGGCTTGTCTCAAGCCTAGCATCCCTGCTTGCTGTGGTAGGGTAGAGTGAGGTTTCCCACTGTAAGCACTGTGACAGAGCAGCAAGGTTAATGATGTGCTGGAGGCAGAGGTTTCTGGTGCATAGTGCAGATAGGGGAATTGTGATATGCTTTTTGGGGAGCCAGAAGCTTATGCACAGTCAGGAGTGAGAGGATACAGTCTAGGGAAATTGAGAGGGAAGAGAGCACTTGTGAGGGGCCTCAGGTACTGAGTAGAATTTGCTGTGTAAAGTTACTGTTTTAATTGACCTGAAGTATGGAATAAGGATCTGTCCACACTGACACAGTGGGCAGTGGAAAGAGTGGTGCATAATCCTATTCATTTCTTTGTATCTGACATAATTACATTATTTTTCTACTTAAGAAACATTCAGTTCCCACTTTGTCTCTTAAGTTGAAAAGCCTTTTAGCATTTCTTGGTGAGTACACCAGGCAGAAAGCAGATCGACCTCACAATTCTGGCAGATTTGGAATTGCATCACTTCTGTGCCACCTTTCCCAGGCAGTGAGGCTGCTGCCAGGTGCAGTCAGAGCTCGTCAAATGAAAACATCAGAGGTGTCTCAAGGTTGAGTCAGATTGTCTCTGTGAAGTGCAGTTGCTTCACTATTACAGAGTTCAGCTAAGCATTGGAAAAAGAATTAAGTTCAAACTGTAAATCAAACAAAACTTAATTAGGAAATTAAAGAAATCTCTAGAAATTCTTGATCCATGAAATTATTTAACTGGTAAAAAAAAAATGTATTTTAATATTCAAAAATTCTTGGAAAAGGAAAAGCATTGAATACAGAATACTTGTTGAATTGTAAAGGTATTAACATAATGACATAGTTGCTCTGTTTAGTTGAACTGGAACGTTCAGAAGCTAACCATTAAGAACCATTTTCTATGGGATATGGTGGACTTCTTTAAAACATAAAGCAAAATTTCCTTTTTATTACACAAAAGGATTTTTAAAAAGCTTTTTTCTGTCCCTATGGAAAAATAAGCTCACTTTGTGATCTGTCTTTATCATTACATATAGGCTATATATATTTAAAAAAAAAAAGAAAATACAAAAAAGACCAACAACTTGCATTGCATAATGGAAAGGGCATTATCATTTAGGAGTGTTTTTAATTAACATTTTCAGATAATTGAAACACTTCCTGTGCTTATGCCAAATACCTTACATGTTAATACCAAAAGGTTTTATTCTAATATCACTAACTAAAATTGACAGTAAATGCGCATGAATTCTCAATAGCACTGAGAGAAAAAATGCTCCAAAGGCATAGTAAATGTATGCATTTGGTGTTTTAGGGTACAGCAGTGCAATTACTGTATAACCCTCACTTACCAACCATTTTAACCTCAATTTAATGTGTGTGACTGTTCTCCGAGGATGACCTTGATGCAGCACTGAATGTTTTGCGTTTTTTAAGCAGACTCAAACAGATACAAAGAGATGCAGTTCCCATTAAAAGGTAAAATATACAAACCTTATTTAACATTTTATAAATTGTATTATTTGAAAACTCCCACCTGCTTACAGTACATTAGATAAAATCCCTTTAGTCAGTCCATAACACTTCTTGTATTGCGCTGAGCATCTGATCAGTTATTAGTTTGTACATGGAGAGATGCTATTTAAAGACTTATAAACTCCCTTGAAGTAAATTGTACCCTCCAGCTAAAACCTGACACAGTGCAAATAATACATACTGTATTCTCTATTGTCTTCAGTGGCAGGCTGCTGTTTTTGAGATCCCTCAGAGGCATCTTCCTCCTCAGTTCTGTGAGCCAAACTTTTGTGGATTGGTACCTTTGAAAACTTCAAATGTTGCACAGTGCTATCGGGGCAATGGAGAAGCTGATCTCAAAGTCCACTATTAAAACTTCCCTCAAGGACATTTTCATTAGGACTTTGTACATGGACAGTTCAAAAGACTCAGCTATTGATTTTTGCTCAGAAGTCCTCTCTCTCTTCTCATATTGTTCAACATTTTGACAGAATTTCAAAACACACAAACTGTGGCAGCAGAGGATTCCAGCTAGGATTTTATGCTGTTCATTTGATTTCTTAAGGCCGCATCCTTCCTATGTCCTTGTCAACACTACAAGGAGAGGAGCCGTCTTAGAAGATTTGCTAAAAGGCAGAAGCAATTTCACAGCAATCTAAAAAAAAATCTAACCTTTCCACATACAGAAAATCTCTCTTAAGTAAATAACCTTTTTAGCTGTAAAATTTTGCTGAGACATTCATTTATCAAAAACATTGATAAAAATCACTGCGTGTTTATCTCTTTTCACCATTTAAAAATTGCACTGAAAGGAATATACAACCAATACATGTGAACTGTATTAATAAATGCCTCTAACAAACAAAATTGTTTTATTTTGAAACAGAACTGTTGATTTAAAGCTTGTGATGTTAGAAGCTGAGTAATTAATAATTGCCATTGCACTTGATATCTTTACTCCTATTATGATTTTCATGGTCACAACATAATGAGGTTCATTTAGGCTGAACTGTATTTCCAAGATATAGTAGTTCCAATTTTATAGGGTTTATGAAGAAGTTCATAAATGAGAGTTGTAATTTTTTTCTGTTTAGGGAAAGTCATGATCTGCTTGATCTTTATGAGAGGCATATTGCAGGTCTTTTAATTGCTAGGAGCTTACGTCCTCCATTGGTGGTTAACAAGGCTGACATTTTCTCATTTTTCAGATGGTTTCACTGAACACGTTTTCAAATACAAAAAGGTATTTCAAGAGAAATACCTTTCTTAGAGTAGGGTTAACTATATTTCAGTTGAGATTTCTGAAAACCTTTTGAAAAATCTTCCCCCCTCTCCCCCCCCCAAATATTCTATGAAGGCTGCTCTGAAACTAATGCCTCCAATTTTATTTTGCTGGCCTGTGATGTCAGAGGTGGATGTCGGTGGGTTGGAGTAGAGGCTGAACCTTCCCGCCTATATTCTGACATGGCAGTGACAAAGTTAAAGTTATTGGTGTTACAAATTATAGGATACACTAAGTGGCTAGTTTTTTAAGGTAAAGAAGATGTTAATATTTCTTCATATGTGCTTAAGAGGCATCTTAAATACATAAAAATTATAGAATGCTTTTCTTGCAGTAACAGTTTGCCAGATTTAACGTAACTTTTTAGTTTTAGATTTAAAACCGTATTTTTAAATATATCTGCTGTTAATCAGAAAAGATTGCCTACCTGTATGAAGCTGTGATCATTTCTCTTAAATAAATGAACTTTAAAAAACAAACGTATAAACAGTATCCCCAACCCAGCTGCTGGCTTCCCTTCCCTACAAAAAATGCTACAGGGCTGAGGCTGTATTAATCTTCCATTTCTCAAGGCACAAATAGGCTGTCGTGTCTCAAACACAATAAGAAAGTGCAGTGTACAAAAAGAGGAATCTTCAGCACCAGTGATGGTTATTTTTCCAAGGCTAAAGAGGAGATCAAAATACACTGATCTGTTAAAAGACAGGCCCAAAATAAGTTGATGCGTTTGTACAATGGCCAGAGGCAGCTTATGATATGTTAGTAAAAAAGCCAGCAAGCTGAGAAGTCTGATACAGAGGCAGATACAGAATGGGAGTTCTATGAAAACCTTAGCAGTTATGTGTGCACTGCACAGAATTGAGGTCAAACCCACATATTTTGTAATCTGGAACACTTGAATCTATAATACAAAATGGTGAAATCCATGCTTTGCTCATGTTTTCAGAAGTAGCTCCAAGATTTTCTCCATGTCTTTGGAGAAGGAGTGTTTCAGTGACTTGTTACACACATCTGGCTTTGTGTTCTGGTGGGGGGCTCTGTGGGACCTTTAACAGAGGCCTACTAATCCTGTTCTCTGGTCATGCCTTCAGACAGCAGTTCACCAGGCAGCTCCCTTTCCATTCCTCCTCTTATTCAATGAAGACTTCCTAGCTGACATTTTATCTCGATTTAGGCATAAGTTGTCCCAATGCCAAGTTGTAAAGCTGCTGTTAAAAGTTGAATCCCCAGCCTGTATTTTTTTTTTTCACTTCTTGAGTAACTGTATCTGTGAAGCTTGGCTTGCAACATCTAATCATGCTTCTGTGTGTTTCTTTCAGTGTTAACATAGTGCTCAAGAGCTTGAATTAATTCAGAGAGTTAATTCAGACTTTTCCTCTTTTTAGGAAAAGCATTGCTATTTAGAATAGAACACAGCAGGGAGATGAACAGATGATTCACATGAACATCCATGTCAGATTGTTAGTTGCAATGATATATTCGTTCCTCGTCTGTTCATAAAAACTCTGACCTGTTAATAAAATTAAAAAAAAAACAAAACTATATTTACAACGTTTTGTAAAACATAATACACTGGAATTATGTCTTTCCTCTGTGTAGCTAACCATTGCATCTCATACTGAAATACTAGTTTAAAGTTCTGAGCAATTTAAAAAAAAATATATAAAATATTATTTATTTACTCCACAACTGGAAAAGGAAAAATAAAAGCCTATATCCAATACTTAAGCTCATCTCCAGAAAATGAAATACTTCTTTCACAAGCCCTATGTTAACTTCAAGTAATCAACTATTAGTAATTATTGCTGAAGATAAATATACCGATACTACTGACCTGTTCTCTTATTCCTAGTGAACTGGGAAATCCTGTTTTCCCTGTCAAATAAAGTGAAGAAGCGTGTTTACCCAGTAAGGAAATAATTTTACAGTCAAGGCATCTTGATTTACTGGAAATCATCGTTAGGAACTGTGGAATACCTGGTAGAGTTTGTTTCCACACATTACATCTGTTATGCTCTCGATAAACAGGGAGATGGTTTTACAGAAGAGTATTTATCTTACTGCTTATGCTCATAAATATTTCAAAAAGTTTTTGAGAATAGCCTTTCTGTGGAAGCTGTAGAATAAGCAAACAGGATAGTGGTTGATGGATCTCCTGGCACTCAGTGAGCACAAGCTGTACTCCAAGCAAAATCATGCTTATATATCTTACGAATTCAGATAGAAAATGGAAATTGAAACAAATTTTTTTCTGAGATTAGAATGTAGATGCGTAGTTGAATTTAATTACTGGATCTTCATTCTCACAGATATTCTAGGAATTTTTCTCTTAGTTTTTGAGCAAATCATTCTAAAATGTGTGACATCTTGCACAAAGATTTGTGACGTCGTTGTAACAGCAGTAACAAATGTCTGTAAAAATACCATATGATTCCTCTTCCTGCCTCCCTTGTGGGAACTGATCCAATGCAGAAAGATTGGGCTGTAAACCAAGAATGTGAATAAACAAATTCCACTACCATTTGAAACTCAGATTTTCAAAAATGCTCAGAAAACATCAATTGTGGGAAAATGAAACAATTTTTTTTGGAAGAGAAAATGAACAAACTGGAAAGAAAGGAAAAGGTTTAAACTGGGGAAACAAGGGTGCAGATATTGAGGATTTGAGGTGACATAATTCACCATTTTGTTGTAACACTTTCTTGCTGCTGTAACTCAGCTAAGTGCAGTAGAATTAAACTGGTAAAGACCCTAGTGATTTTTATGGAGCTGTGGTAGAATTAAACTACTCAAGCAGTTTGGACAAGTTACTTAGAAGCTTACTAACAAAATGTCCTAAAGGGAAAAAAAAAAAAATGTTCTCTTCAGTAAAGAAGTGTCATTTTATTTGGTTTAATAATATCCTACTCTGACATTCTGGATAGTGAAAATACTAGGAGCTAGTTTATTCCCTTGTTTCAAAAGATTTTATTAAGTATTAGAAGTCAATGAAAAGAATTCCATTGACTGCAACAGGCACTATCATGCTCAGATGAAAGAGAGGATGGAAAGCAGATTTTTCTCCCTTCAGTTACTAGGTGAGTGGATCAACTCTACAACCATCAACTATCTGCTAATGCTACTGCTTCTCCACATTTCAAAAGTGTGTTTCTAAAACCTATCAGTACTGCACTGCTGCATTTCACTAACCAAATCATCAGTATTTTCTCCTTTTTAGCTCCTCTCTACCTAATTTCAGACCTCGGCTGTTAGCCGTTCTTTGTATAGTATCTAAAATGTTTTGAAAAAGCTTATGCTATTTTTACTGGCTTAAGTCTAAGCAGAGGTCTAAGTGGCATTATTTGGAGCGTACGCTCTCTAGTGAGGCAGTGGATGGTGCATTTCAGCAGTGGCAACAGTGACAGTGGGTCACCTCTGCTGGCGCAGATTTTTATAAGTGTGGAGTACAGGCTCTTGTTCCTCACTGGTGAAAATGCGCAGCTAGTGGTGGTGACTGTGTTGAGAATGTGTTTTGTAGCAGAGAATTTGTTCTATCTAACAGTGCTATAGTGCTCTTTGTACCTGTTTTAGTTTGCTTATTCTTACCACTGTAACTTTATTGCCAACTTGTAAGTTACTGCTGTATAAATTTTGATCTTCTGCTGTTTGATCCATTGATTGTCTTATCTATCTTCTGGTTCTGCTTTTCCTGTTTTAATCCATCTCTTGCTTCACTCAGTTGATCCTGTAATTGTTTATGCCATCACTTCCTTTCATTTATTTTCCCTGAACCTTTTAACTTCATGCTTTGTGACAAATATTTCTAAACACCTTTTAAACCACCCGCTATTCTAGTGTGTATGCAGGTAGCTATTTCTGTTAGCAAAAACTTACTGTGTTCAGATTTGATTGAGTCCAAACACACCACATGAATATTAGCAAAGTGAGTCTCCTGTCTTCTGACATTGAAACTTTTTTGCTCCTAATAAACATACTGACCCTGAAGTAAGTAAGAGAAACACATATCTGAGAATTTGTTAAAGCTTGAAAACTTAATTTTGTTGTTGAGTTTGTTTGTTTTGTAATAATATCACTCTAAAACAATTGTTTGCTTATAACACTGACAGTCCAATATGAATCTCCACTGTTTTGCAGAGGAAGGCTGATGACATCTTTTCTATTTAACAGTGGTATACAATGAAGCACAGAACACAATATGCATGAAAGCTGGTTCCAGCCTTAGTAAGCTTTCCTGGTAGTCAAATTAAAATTGATTGGTTGGATGGGGCCCTGGGCAATCAGATCTTGTACTTGATCTAGAGATTGGCAACCCTGCTTGTGGCAGGGGGTTGGAACTTTATGATCCTTGAGGTCCCTTCCAACCCAAGCCATTCTTTGATTAATCTATCCACTTCTTTTTTTCCTTAAAGTATTGTATCTTATCCACTGTAGAGACTACCTATGACGATTAGATGCGTTACACTACTTTACACAGAGAAGGAGACAGGCTTCTTGTCTAATGTCACATGCAGAGGGAGTAAAATGTAAATGTAAAAATGTAGGCCCTCAGTCTCATTCTTACACCTCTTCAATACAGTTCCTGTTCAGAAAAATCTTCTGCCTTGGTACAGAAGGAGTTAATGTGCATGATAGGGTACTATCATTTTTTCTTCAACACGTTACCTTCTACAAATGCCTGCAGTTTTACCTCTCGTGTCTAACGGCCTTGTCCTGCATTTGCATTTCATTTTTTACTTACCCATCTGTCTTTATCACATTAGTTTGCATGTACAAAATTAAAGCAGCTTCTGGCATTTTTTATATTAATGATTCAGGGAGCTTATTTCAGGGGACTGCCAAAAGACATGCGGTGTTCTTCACTGATCAGTACTTGTGGTTGAGATATTCTAATGTGAATTCCTGTTTTTCATTTTTTTGAGACATTAAACAGTGTATTTCCAACTGATGAGGTGGAAAATGAGTATTTTATTCCAGAGACTATCAGATTTCCTCACTTAGAAATTCTAGTATTGCCAGCCCCAAGTGTTAAGAAATAACACATTAGCAAAACTTAAGATTAGCTTCAAAATCAGAAGTCTGTGATTCTTTTTGCCTTCTGGTATTGAAGTCATAAGGAATAGTATTTCTCAGTTCTTATTTAGCTAGAAGCTTATTTAAAATTAAAAAAAAAAAGGAGGGGGGGAAATTAAAGCCAAAATTCTTATATATTTTATCTAACATTCACTAACGGTTGACATAATAGTTGACATAATAATTCCCTCTGCAATCATATATAATTGTAATTAATAGTTTTAATTAATGCTGTTTTAACCTTCCGTTTCTTTGGCTGCTTCAGTCATCTGTAATGGACTGTTTGTTAGCTGTCTTTATTGTTTTCTTCTAGCTGCTGTTTGAACTTCTGCTGATAAATTTTTGTAATTGCTGTTAATGCTGTTTTCTTCTATTTTATCCTAATTTTGTCATCTTATATGAGAAGTTCCATACCACTAGCTATGTTTGTAAATTGGATTTTTTTAATCTTGATTGTTTTAGTTGTATGCTTTCTTTTCTATTTTAGATTTCAGTGCCATTCCAAGGTATGTTTATTGTGTAAAAAAAGATTACAGATTAGGACATTTCCATGTTTATTTCTGTGAAACAACTACGTTGTTAAACAATGCAATCACATTTCAAAGATTAAAGACGAATCAAAGTCTGTAAGTTTAAGAAAGATTTGTGAGTAGAAGCTTCTAGTTTGAAGGGCCACACTTTTACAGTGCTGCCATGGTGGAACAGACTCATGTGTCAGATCATCCCTTCTTCATCAGCAGAGATCCCATGCAAAACACTAATGTTGGAAACAGTGCTTAATCAATTCTGGTGATCACAAAACTACTTATAAGCGCCACATAAATCTACATCTTGATTTTTCTTTGTGAACAGTGCAGAGAGAAAGCCTGTGCTCCTAGGAGTACGTGTTTGTTGTGCATGGCTGTATGCACACGCTATAATGAATACAAATAAACTCAACATTCAGTTGGAGCAAACAAGTACTTGTCCCCTGCTGGTTCCTTAATAGCTTTTATTAGTGGTCAGTGATGGCAGTACTTACGTTCTTTTCTCATCGTAAGAAATTGTTCTTATCTTCTCAATTGGGACCATGTATATACAGTTCATTTGCCACAGCCTATGAAGTTGCACAGCAGAAGAATTTTTTTCCTTCCAGTGATCTAATTCTCCTCACTGTACTTCAGCCCCTTTCCTCCAAGATGCAAAATTCAGTATTTTTCTGTGCTTTTTGTTCTGGAAGGTCTAGGATAGTTTGGATTTGTTGGAATGGGAGTTTCATTTTGGGTTTTTTTTTTCTGGTTATTCACATTGACTTTTTGTCTATTTTCCCCTGGTTCAGAACTCTAAGACAGTTTTTACATGAATGTGATTTGACACTATTTGAGATAAAAGCAGGAGGTTTAATTTAGCAAGAAACTCATGTTAAGATCCTATAATGAATTCTAAGATAGACATTTTACAGCATCACCAGTCTTCTGGATCATATCAGCTGTTTTCACTTAATTGCATGTCATGTAAAATCTTCCACTATATTGAAAATCCAGTTCTCCCTGTGTTTTCCATTCATTTCTTCACCTACTTTTCAAAGGCAATTTGTTATCTGGTCCTCACTTCCATAAAATCTTTAATATACTTATCCTTACAACCACCTTCACAGTTAATTAAATCAGAATAGTCCTATTTTACGTATTTTAGAAATATAGAAAACAGAACTGCAAGGGATTTCAAGAACTTATCCAGTCCATCTCCTGTGTTACGGCAAGATTAACTGTGTGAAAATCTTGACAAATATTTGTCTAATTTGGCCTTTAATATTTTCTGTAGTTGATATTCCAGTCTTCAAAATCAATCTATTCTATTGCTTGCCTGTCTTTACCATAGGAACATTTTCTTTTAGCATAAACCTAAATATCCCCCGTTACATTTTAAGCTCATTACTACTTGTCCAAGCTACTACAGTTATTCAAGATGGGTTAGTCTCATTCTCTGTGCTAAATGTTATTTCATATTTGAATGTGGTAATCCTCTCTGTCCTTACTTATCTTTATTCTAAACACCCCAGATTATTTCACTCTGTTTTCCTATGTCATGTTTTCTAGACACAAGATCTTTGCTCTCTTCTGGAACTCCTTCACATTCTATTTCAGAAAAGGAAACGTGATAAACTAGGCGAGGCTTTAAAAAATGCCTAGTGTAGTGAAAGTGTTTGATTCAGAAGGTTCGTCACTCCAGTATGATGTTTTGCCAGAGCTATGGACCTATTGCATATTGAGCTTGTGATCTGCTACAACTACCAGTCGTCGTTTTTTAGATGGGTATATCTAAGTTCTGCAGTGTATAGTTGTTCAGCTAATTGTTCCTGCTAAGCCAGACTTGCCTAACTAGATACTGTTTTTCATATAATGTATTTCTTTTGTTAGTCTTCTGTATGACAAGCTAATCCTCCAGTATGCTTGTGTTTGCGCTCTTTGCTCAAACTTTGAAGAGCCATTCCTTCTGCCCCATCAGTCAAGTAACTAACAAAAATATGTACTGATCTGCTGAATTCTACTCTATGTGCATCTCTCAGTAACAGTGTTTTAAGCATGTTTGTTCAGCCAGTTCTGTGCTCTGTTTAGAGCAATTTTCATAACTTTCTATATCTGTAACTTGCTTCTGAGAATGGTATGTGAGGTAGTATTGAAATACTTAATAAAGCAGGGTAACTGCTTTATTGAAGGTAAAGAGGTACAGTGTATCTCCTATGCAGTATTTTGTTTTATTATAGAGCGTGATTAGCTCTCATTCATTTAAGCAGGTCCTTTAATATGCTGCCTTTCTTTCTTCTCTACTGATAACTTTCATGTCCTTTTATCCGTGGTGTCTCTAAATTAACCAGCTCTATACTAGAACAACCATCCTGAAACTACCTGATACGGATGTGTGAACTAGAGTCGACATGCAGGCTCTATACTGAACTCTCTCTTTTACAGCGTTTTATTTGGTGACACCATCTTTTTTGGTGTGTGTTGTGGTAAGCTTACCGTCACAGGCTTTTGTAAGCCACAGCGCTATGCTTCTCTTCCTAAACCACATTTTCCAGCTTCTGATGTGTATCTCACAACCGTTAGCACTTCAGCTGGAATACACCCTTAGACTTATCTGGAAGTTCTCCCCCCATGATTGTATGCAGACAGCCGAGACTACAGATTTTAAGAATCGTTATAACAGAAGTGATATGTATTTTCCACTTATTTGCATTTGGGTTTAATACAGTGATGAATTCATTTTCCATCTGATGACTGAGATTAATCTATAAGCAGTTTATCTCTGGAATCCTTTCAGCCTAAAATAAGCAAGAGTGGTAACATGCCCAACTAACATTATTCATTTGTGACAATTTGAGCTAATTTCAATTTCAGCTATTAATTCCAGCTGTAATTTTTCACTAAATTTGTTAGCTGGCAACCCATATTATAATTAAATATTCTCTATTTTAATGAAGTAGGAACACATGATGGTCAAGACACATTATGCACGCAAAGTTAGAAGCATTTCTTTGGCAGTTTCATTATTATTCATGTTTAGGTACAGGCTTTACTTGCAGTAGCTTATTTCCTCTTTGCATTCTCTTTCCATTCCAAGTCAGTTCTCCTGATGAACGTATCTGAGAAGTTATTCGTGCCAGCATTCACAGTTTTTGTAACATAAACTAAGTGCCAGTTTTTCTCAAGTTTGATGAGAAATAATTTTAATGCCTTATTTATTTATTGGAATATATACATATGTGTTTGAACAAGAAGCGTAGTTGCAAAATTAAAGAATTCTCTGAAGTACCAAGACCTGTGAATGTAAAGAAAAAATTCAAATGTCTCCAACATTTCAGACTCGAGAAAACCCACTGCAAATATACCTTCATGCCTGGAGATCAAAGGGTGTTCTCGTCATTTTTAGAATTAATTACAGGAGCTTGACACAGTTCTTATAAAATAATGCTATGAAAAGAGAGAAACTTTGCCGAAAGTAAATTTGTTTTAATATTGAAGCATTATAAGCTTGAATGTAAACTTCCACTGTTATTATGGAGAAGTTGAGTAGAATTTATCTATGTCAGTAGATTAATCGTGATTGACTAATTGAATTGACAGTGCATTGTCGGTATTAAGATAACAAACAGTCCTTGACCTAAATAACTTACAGAGGAAAAGAGAGGAGTAGGAGGCAAGGTAGAATAAATTCTATAACTAGGAAAAATAGCATTGATGCTTAAGAGAGTTCTTCTGATTGTGTGTGTGTGCATGCGTGCGTGAGCTTGTGTGCAATTATGAGAGGGTCCACAGTGCAGGACAAAAGGTAACTTGGAAGAAAATAAGATGAAGGTAACAAAGTTGGGAAAAGAAAGGAGGTATACAAAAGAAGTTAGGATGATCTGTTGAGAGAAAAGAGCAGTGACATTTTCTTTGCAAGAGAAGTTTCATTCAGAGCTGGAGAAATTTCACTTCTCAGCCACGTATTTTTGACATAGTTGCTTCCAGAGATGCCTGCCATTATCCTGTGTGGTCACATCTCAGAGCTGATAATATAGTTCTGATCAAATCATACATTCTTTTAGAGGAATTACGAATTCATGTCAAATTTGTAGATTTCCATACACGTTTCTACAGGAGAGAAAGTATAAACTGTACATGGAAGTGTATGTGTATCAATTGGACTGTGGCTTTGTCACGAGTGATTTCTGTCAATCTTTTTCTTCTTGTAGAATCAGAGACCTATAATCATTGAATAGGAACAATAATATGTATTTTTTCTATTACCACAAAGAATTGGCAGCAGCATGTCATCAGCATGTAATTGTTATCATGTTTTATTATTTGATTAAAATTATAATCCTTAACCCATTTGTTTTGAATTTTGAATCATGATGTAGTCCCTAAAATCAAGGTCATGTTCATAAACTGTTATGGTCACAAAGCTTATCATCAGTACTACAGATAATTCACTTCTAATGAATTTACTGGATTATTGGCTGAGCTTTAGTCTCAGTAAAACGTATGAGTTTATCTTCTATTTGGAATTTGGGATTTTCTGGTTTGTTTTGTTTTGGTTTTGAGAGAAGAGAGCACATCTTAGCAGTATTACCAGTGATCTGATGAATCAAATGAGCAGGACACAAAATAGCTCCTTGATGATTGCATTCTGAATCAGAATAGAGCACATTGCATTGGTTTTGGTAACACAAATACAGGTTTAGGGAAGAAAGATCACAGTTATTTCTGGATATTTTGTATTTGTCATCTTTTTGACAGTTGGAATCCACAATTGGATTGATAGCCTTGGTGATTTTGTTTTTTATAATTTTAGTAATAAAATACAGCAATACCTATTAAAACAAAGCTGATCTCCGGGTGCTAAATCTTACGTACGCTCAGTATGTTGCTGATATTTTTTCCCTGCAACTATAAAAAGATGTTTGTTTGGGTAATGAAAGGATAAATTACAAAATTCATATAAAATTTTGGTTTCTATGGCCAAGTATTTTGAGAGCTAGTAGGTACTGTGAGTGCTTTATGATTACATTTACCAACAGCATGACAACATACACTTCAGTGTATTCAAAGGAAAACATAATCAGGTAGCCAAAGGAGAACAATTATCTTTCATACTAATTGGCAAGTTCCTTTTAACCTTTAATTAACTATGAATTTTCAATAGGTCTGAATCGTCTTGCTAGGCTTCTTGCTGGTAGAAGGTCATGGAAATATCTTTTCTCCTGATTGCACAGATGCAGTATAAATAAAATATAGGTGCATATACAATGTATAAGGTCATAATCTTCATTTGCACTTTGAAGTGTATGAAGTATGAAAATCTTACACTGCTGAAAGCACTGGTGCTGCCAGGAATCTTTACTTCTAGCTTCAAAAGGAAATTCAAATAGATTTTGCATTCTCAGTTTGTTTCTCTTGGCACATTTTGATACAATCAGCAGCAGTTACTTGAAAGGCTCAGAACTGATTAGCATAGAGCCTAATATGCCTTCTTTAGATGCCATCCTAGAGAATATTCCCTGCAGAGCAAAGGTTAAGATGCACAGAAGAAACAAAACATCGTTCTCCTGAGTGCCGAGTTATTCAGCATTCTAGAGACTGCTTCTTTTAAGATGTGCTACTCCCTTTTTGGTGAATGGTTTATTAGAGAAAACACAAGAAATGCTGCATTTTCAAAACATTTCAACGGTAGTATCTCTGCAGATAGATATTTGAAAAAGCAATATGTTCATGTTCGTATCAATTTGTTATATATATCAGTGTATTATATAGATGCAAAATAAACATCTGGGCATATAGTGGATAGGAAAGGTTGCTATAAAACAAATGGTATGGATCAAAACCCCCTGCTACACAAAATCGTGCAGCCGTACAGGCAGTACTAAGAAGAAAGATATGAAACTACTCCCTTTTTTTTTTTTTTTTCTAGTTGAGTAAAACAGGTAGTAAAACAATATACATTATATATGGGATGAATAGCTTCATGTTTCCAGCCTTGGTCAGATTTCGGTTAGAAAGCACTGGAGAATCCTGTGACTTAAATAATGATAACTGTGTTCTCAGAGTCTACCTTACTTAAGATTGACTTTTACTTTTTGTTGGCCTTTTGCTTTCAAATTGCACTCGCATTATGCAGCTGATTGCATTTAAGTATCTTTGTGGAAATCATAGTCATATTTACATCCTAGTTCCTTATTTTCCTGTTTTCTAGCCAAATTATAGCTCTAAGATGCCTTGTTCCTTGCTTGAAACATCAGTAACATATGCATTCTGTGTTGTCTTGCACCAAACTATTTACAGCAGCAATTAGGTGACCATATCTTTGTGTCCGTGGAATTTCTGATTAAATGAGGCAAAAGGAAAAAAAGAGAATACATATAGTATGTTACCCAGACTGCTATTTCATAGACATTCACACAGACTTATAAGGGTCACAAGGGAGATGGTCCAGTGTTATAAACAGCAGAAGGCAACTCCATGGTGCATAGGGAGAAGAAAAACAGATCAGGCTGACTGTGCCTTCCCTTTTTCTTTCAGTACATATCTAGAGACTTACCTGTTCTCACATCTGCCTCATTTATTGTATTCATAACCCAGCAGAACTGAGTGAAGAAGCTGTTCCAGCACACTATATATTATATATATATATATATTTATTATTTTCAAAGAACATTTAAATATTTTAAAAGAACTCACTAGCATTTTGGCTCCCAAATTACTGTTGTGCTACATTACTGCTGTATGTTAGTTAATGTCAGTGATGTCGGATTCATAGAGTGAAAACATGCACTTCACCTCTGCAAAATAAGTTTCTACCTATAATAAATAATTGATTTTTTCAGTTAATAAATGTTTGATTCAGATAAAAATAATTTAATATGAAAAAGAGGAAAACTAATTCTGATAAAGTAAGATTCTGACAGCATTTGAACAGGCATGTGAAATCTAAAAGGCATACTTCAACAACAGCAAATCTGTGATTAATTCTGTGTGTTCCTTTTCTTTTTACAGTATAGGTTACTTTGAAAACAAAATGGACTATTCATGAAGCGCTGGTCTCCTTTGTCTTCAGGAAGTATGTTATCTAGTTAGATAGCTAATGAGGTAAATGCTGTTTGTGCAGTCTGCGTTGTAGACTTGCTGAAATAAAGTGGCTCCATCTCATGCTGCATGCTGTCCTCTTCATTCCAGCAGCATTTTACAACGGTAATAGATGTGGAATATTCCCAACAGAGCCATATGTTTGAGTATGTTGTGTTTCTATCAGTAGAAGACATGTTAACACAATTATCTACTGAGTTAGGTCTCTTCTTCATGTGTATGATAAACGTTATGCTGTGCAAATGGAGTATCACCTCAGCAGTGAATTAGGAAGGAACTGTCATTCTCACTGCAATTTTGAAGGGAAAACATTTTTAGAAACTGCTTAGATTTCTTGTGTTATCACAGGCCAGATCATTTTGATTGCATTCGTTTTGATGATCATCTTTCCCTACAAGTAGTACCAGTAAAAATATTAACTTCTTCACTTCAGCAAAAAGCATCTGCAAACTGCCAGACAGGCGTACAAGTAGGAAGAATTCATCACCACCTGGGAGCATTATTGTACAGTCTTTTCTTTTAAGATAGTGTAAGATGGTTTAAGATTCTGACAACTAATTTCTAATTACTAATTTCTAATATGATGTTCTTCATCAGTAACTCCATTTCTTTTTCAAATAATAGTTTTCCAAGGAAAGGAAAGAGATAATGAACAGAGTATTTGTCAGGCTGATTGCTGTGGTGGTTCAATGGAACACTTGTTTGTCAGGAATACCTTTGTATTTGGCTAGAGGAGCAATATTCACCTAACCTTTGCCTAAGCTTCTGTGGAAGTGCTAATTTTATTGCTTTGTTGCCTTTGAAAGGCTCAAACTACTTCTAAAACACCCAGTGCACTCCCTTTTCCCTAGCCATTTCGTAAAATAGGACTGAGTAGAACAAGTTCATTAGCTTCCAAGAATAGGAATATCTGCCCCTTATTAATTTCTTGTGAGAAATTAGAGCACCCTTCCTTCAGGGACTGGTAAGCTTTGTTTCTAATGATAGCTGTTGTCTGCATGGATATGAGAGCTAAGAATTTTTTTTTGTAACCCAGGATAATGATGTCACTATTTTACCTGGCAAACATCGTCAATCTTTTTACTTCCTTCCCATAATAAATTTCAAGTGGGAAAATGTTATTTTATCTCAAAAGCTATTATACTCTTTCACCATTCTGTGCTTACTGTGTCTCAACTTGAGAGTTTAAAGAATTGCTGCAGCAGCAGCTGAAAAAGAACCAAGACCTGCTGCAAGTAAAATGAAACATCAGTTGGAAGCTTCCCATTTCTCTCTTTTGCATGAAGATTCATAAGCTGGAACATATATATCCTATTGCACATCTTCAGATGCTCCCAGCTAGCTCTGCCTGTGAACTACCTCCTGGTTAATACAGCTCTTTCCCTTCCATAAAATTAAAAGACTGCAAATGTACTTTTTAAAGGTAGAGGCCCGAGGATGCAGTAATGAACTGCAGCAATTTTCAGATTTCAAACAGTTGTCAAAATAACTTTTCTTTCTATATATGATTTGTCTTTATGGAACTGCCCATGACAAAATTTTCCATAAATAATTGCCTGAAGAGGGAATGAAAATTCTTGCTGTGTTAGGATTTGGCATAATGCTATGTGAGAAACAGTGGAAATCACTTCAGTGCAATTTTTTTTTCAAGCCCAAATCATTTATTAGATGGCTTTAAAAAGTCACCTAAAGATCAAGAGCTGAACGAAATACAGTTTGAAAGTCAAAGTGAATAAAGCAGTCTCCTGTTACTGCCTTTATTTACCTTTGGAACTGGAAAGCAGGTCTTATTAGCTGTAGTGTGCAATTGTCCTGAGCCCTGAGATAGGATCCTGTGGTGAGAGGACAGACGGGCTGAACTTGGTTTGGAAGTGGTTCATCACACAGCTTCTGACTGTTACTTAGTCTTTTCTAAAAATGGTTTGCAGCCTGTATTTGTTGTTACGCAGTGAGATAGAAGTATCTGACGCTCAAAAGATTTTTTAAGCTGTTCCCAGAACATGAAGTCAGTGGGCTAAAACATGGCTGTTTTCTATTAGGGTTGTCTTGTCTACTGAATAGTTAGTTCCTTATGCTGTGGAGCAGTTGGGAAGCACAAAAAGATCTTTCCTGTCTTCTGCTTAGACTTCTTCAAACTGTTCAAGAGTTTGAACTTGCGAAAATTAGCGTAGTGCTAGTATGGGCTGGTATCCATCTGCCTGTACAGGTCTCTAGCATCTGGATGGAGTAGTGGTCTCACAGTGCCATGGTGATACCAAGCTGCAAAATCTTTAAGAAGCCCAAACAAGATTACTTCCAAAGCAATTTTACTATCAAAGCCTCTCTTTCAGAGACTCAGTCAGAACTTCCTCATTGAAAGCCCATAAAAGATATGAGAACATTTTTCACCTTCAGCTTTCTTGCCTTTGGGCTTAGCTTTCTGTATCTCTCCTTCAAAAGGTAACACGTTGGATTTAAAGAAGCAAACTGTTGCCAAAATCAAAGTCAAGGTGATAAGCAAAGTGTGATCACCCTAAAGTAAACAACTGGATCTGATTTAGCAGTTATTCTGATTGTGTAGCACCTCATTAGGAAGAAACAAATTGAGAAACCTTTTTTTTTTTTTTTCTTTTAAAATCTTTCTTCCTCTTTCCCTTTAAGATAAGTGATTATACTTCTGCTTTAGAAAGCCTCAAACAACAGGTCAAAAAACACCAGGTGGTTGGGTTTGCTTTTGTTCTAGTCTGTGTTTAAGATTTGGAGTGTTTTGAACGAATGGAGTGATCATTAGAGCTGTTTTCTTTGCACATCACTCTAAAAGACTGGCTGAGAGTGCTGTGAAATGCAGGTGCCAGATGAAAATTAATGAATTATAAGGATTGGCAGTGATGGTTTGTAAAGTATAATTTGCTGGTTATAGCTATGTTAATCTACTTTGTTACAGCTTGCTTTCTCTAAAAAGCATTTTCTTGCATTGTTTCTTTTACAAAGAAGGTTCCTCTCAAGAAAGTAATACTTCCTTAATTTTCTGTGGAAGGGGCCTGCTCTGTAATGTAAAAGTAGCTGTTGTCATGAAGGAAAAGGTTATTTAAATATGCTAATACATTGTGAGATGTGAAACTTTCTTATTTCAGTAATGTACATTTTCAGCATCATAGATGATTTTATTGTATAAAAGTAAAACTGGACTCATTTTCCTGACAGTATCTGAATTGTACAAGGCTGTTCAAATCTGGAGCTTTTCGTATTTGTCTTCCGTATCATTACCTTGAGAAAGCAATGGGTACCGATATCATATGCTGAAAATTATTGCAAAAAAAACAGAAAAGTTTGTTTGTTTTTATGTTGTAAAGGAATTCAGTTGGGACTGTGTCAATGCATCACGCTAATTAGAGAGGGGCACAAGTGGGATTGCTTGAAGCATATTCTGAACCAGCCTCTGGTTCTCAGAGTCCTCTCAGACTTGTGCCTATGTAAGGATGTGCAGGTTTTGTTTGAAAAGGTGCAAAGATACTGAAACATTTTGAGGGCTTTACAGGCAGATTCTTAAGTACACCGTGACATAGAAATCGTGACCTCTTCGTTATTCTCTCTCCTCTCCCCCAGTGCTTTAAACGAATACACACCTTGCTTTTCTGAAGGCTTAGAAGCAGTAGCATCAGTTCTCAGAATTCAGCCCTGACAAACAGTTGCTGCCTGAAGTTTTCATTCAAATCAACATCATGCTTATAACAAGCAGAAGTGAAACCTGACATTTGTTGGAGGCAGGGAGATTTTGACATATTCAATTTGTGATAAAAATGAACTGTTTGTTTACAAAGAAAACTAACGGTATTTGGAGGAGATTGATGTGACTATATTTTCTGAAGGCTGCGAGTTCTTTTAAATTTTCATATACTCAAAGGTAGACATAAAAGTCAAAAGTATCTGTAAAACACAAACACTGAGAACTTGTAGAAAAAGGGATGCATGATTCTTCTGCTTTCATTGCACACTGTTCTCTTGGATTTTACCTGTGCAAGAAAACAGGTTAAAAAATTGAAGTTGCGTGTGGATAGCTGGGAAAATGAATTAAAAATATTTGATAACATGCTCTAACTATTGGTAATGATTATTCAAAGCTAAATATTTGCACTTTATTTCAAAACGAATAAATGCTATTGTGTGTGACCAGATGTTCTTATTTCTTTTTAACTGGGTAGTGGATATTAGGACACTGTTCACTGTTGTTTTCAAACTGAATAAATAGTAGTCAGAAATGTTTTCAGAATTTCAAGGCTGTGGATTTTTCTCTGTTTACTTTAGCCTCCAAGCACATTTTCTTACTTGGCACTCAGGATCTATGTTAATGATGATTTTGTTTTTTGCTTGGAGTTTTAGCTGTCACACATCATAGTAGATGTAACTTATTTGTCAGCGAAGCACAAGAACAGAGTAACAGTGTTGACCAGTTAAAGCTGGTCAGAGACGATTTATTTCATTTTAGTTTGTTTTCACTTTCTATTAATACCTGTAGCAAATCTCCTAACAAAGGCTGGTGATGGCAGAATATTGCAATAGTTTGGAAGCACACTGAGACTGTGGATGCTATAAATCTCTCAAGAGTTTCCTTTTCATATTTGATTCCTTCCTATCCATGGAAAATGTTGAAATACTACAATGGACACTTTTTGCTTTCGGTGTTTTTTCAATTAGCAGCAAAATTCTTTGGATAGATTTGATCAACTGACTGTACTGCTTCTGAGATGAAGGTGTTATTCATATCTTTTATGATATCTTATTGACCTAAGTCATTTATCTAATTGCTTTGAACTATTTTTTCCTCTTTCACTATCAATTTGGACTGTGAGTTCTTTGATGCTGGAACTATCTGTATCAGAGAGCCCTATATGTTTGTACAATGCCTAGCACAGAGGGGCTATTATATGATTATTTAGGCATGACTCTGCTGCAGATAATAACAGAGACTCAGCAGGCTTGCCAAGAAAGCGCAAAGCTGTCAGCATATTCTTTTTAGCAACTGGTAGAAAACGTCGTACACTCTCGGAACGTTTAAATCAGATTAAGTATGGTAGAAAGTTTTGAGGAATTATGCCATTGTTCTTCTCTAATTGTGAAATAAAAGTTTTTTGTTAGGAAGAGTAAGTTTCCAATAACTTATGAATGGAAAAAAAACTTCAGCTTGGGTTGCCAAAAAAAGGCTCTCAACTTTATACAGTCGTATAAAGAAAAGGAAAAGAAAATCCAGAGACAGGAGACCACACTGCTGCACAGTCTTTGAACATACAATAATGTTAGTGCTAGACTTCCCTACCTCACAGTGCCAAATTGGCACTTACTGTAATCTTCCACTTTCCTAGTGTTACACAGTCAAAAAAAAAACCCCAACCTGAAATGAGTGGAAAGTGTTCATTTATCTCTGGGGAAGGCTGATGCCAGCATTTGAAAGGAGTGAATGCAAGTCTAAGGGAAAAAAGGAGAGGGGAATAGAAAAGAGGGGGAAAGAAGAAAATGGAAAAAACAGAGAGGAAAAGAAGCAGAGAGTGCAAAAACATCTGAGAAAAAGATAATAGAAAAGATTTACTCTGGAAGTAATAGTTAAAGTCAAAGGTTTGCCATCAGTTCCTACTGTGCATAAAAATTGCATATTTTCTCAGTGTTATATTCTGTTCTGAGTATTCAAATACTCTGTCAAGGATGCACAGCTTTCCTTGACAAAACTTCCCAGTGAGTTATATTATGTGTCCTAAACAAAAGACTTTCTTTTTCATGAAGTGTCTGTCATTATGATGCTTTACAAAGTACCAGTTTTGAGGATCAAGAGAGAAGAGGAAAAAGATAAAATGCAAGTAAATGAAAAACATGCTCCTGAGCAAAAATGTAAGGGCTGCATAATTGCTCTGTGGCACATGGTTACCTCAGGAAACAGCTGCTTGGAGTGTAACTAAACAGAATATGTGGTGGGGAAGCATGTAATCTTCTAGTACAACAGGTGAAAACGTTATAGGAGAATATCTCGCACCTTGCCTGTACTTCATCTGTTGGCCTAGCACTTGCACGAGAGGAGGCAGAAATGTGAGCAAGCAGAAGCAATCTGGAAGCTGTTCTCTTAGTCTGTTCGGCATTAAATTCGCTCATTAGTCATCAGGGATCTAGGATTCCTCCTGAGTGATCGAAGCTTGCTTTTGTAGAAAACAAATATTTCTTTTATTTACCAAAGTAAATGTAGGCAAAATACCATTCCCAACTATCTCAAAACATACAATATTATGCCTTGAAGCTGCATATTTTATGTTCTGCTGAGAATCAGACTGCAATGTGTTCTAATTTTTTTCACTCACAGAAAATCAGGATTTGAATGTCTCTTTGTTAGGCAAAGGATAATGATCTCCATCACATACATACATACATACATACATACATACATACATACAACACCCCTGTCTGTGGATGAAGCATACATTTTTTTGTGAGCATCAAGCTGTAAAGGACTACGTTGATGCTCAAAGAACAAAAATATAAAAGAAATATTTATATGCATATTTATTTATTTATGTTTATAAACAATTCTATAGATAATTTTGGCATTTTGTTGGAGGAAAAAAAAATTTCACCAGGAAAGACAAGAAATATCTCTTTTCTTCTAATCAATAATCACTTGTTACCATAAATCTGAAGATTTTAATGAAAGAATATAGTTTCCTAGGGGAAAAAAAAAAAAGTATTTTGTCAAAAGACAATTTTCTATGTAAGACTAAAGGCTTTTGATCTGACTTGAATGATCAGATTAATAAATCATTGGGAATTTGTGTGTCCACCACAGCCACGCATGCACACACACATGCACCTGTATCCTCCCTCTACTTTTACCACTGTGAATTGTGCACTAAATGTATGCCAGAATGTTTCCAATTTTAATCATTTGGGTGATTTGCTGTTACTTTTTTTTTTGAGAGAAAAACTTTATTTTTGGAGAGAAAAGCTTCACAGAGCTGTCAGAGGGGAAAAAGCAGCAAAGATGTGTCATATAAATTGCTATGGAAATGTTCAAATTCAGCCGAAATCTCAACTCAAATGAGAAGGGTCACATCTTAGATGGGATCATTAACTCAACAGTAGAACTTGTTAGTTTATTTTACAGAATTAGTAAGCTTCTCCATAAGCACCATTTTCAGGTGTTAAAGGTTTAACTCTTCTTTTGGTAGGAAGAAAGGCCCTCTAAAATATATCCAGAACATATTTGCGTTTGCCTCAAATTAATCTATTTTTTTTAATGTTATGGAAACAATCCACACTGTTCATCAGTGGGAGTTCCAATTTGCTGCAAAGTATGTAACACAAGGTGAGGAGGAGGAAATGGTGCAAAATGGGAAAGTAGATTATTTGGAATACCATTTACTTCCAGGGTAGTCTGTGTTCCTAATTAAGACTATACATTTTTTCTTTTTAAGATCACACAGTCTCATATACAGTCGATCTCTTGGATTATGTGTGTCATACCTCTTTCTGCTCCATTGCATTACCCTTCCTTTTATGAAATTTCTGTTCAGCAATCACTTTATTATGATATCTTCTTCCTTTCTGAAATCAAAGTTTCAAGTATGGTCAAATAGGTGATATTTGAAAAGGGAAGGGGAGAAGGAACTGGAAAGATCTTCAGTTGTTAGGTTTTCTGCCACTGTTCTATTTGACAAGGGAAGCCTTTACAGGTGATTGAAATAGTTCACTTTGTGTGGGAAATTTGTAATATTCCTGTTGCTTTCTGCATGCAGATGACAAGCTGCTGCCAGCTGTGCAGCGTTTGCTGCAGTTTCAGGGACATTAGTGATTTCCATCCATTCAGATGGGTCCAAACCACTGAACTATTCCCATCTCCAGCATTTGTAGTGCCCTTATCACAACAGAGTTGCTGAAGGCTGTGTGAATTACAAGCTGTTTCTGTTGTTTATTGATGGACTGATATTTGGGAAAGGACCAAAACAATGACAAAAATGTACAGTTCATTTTTTTTCCCTTCCTTTCTTCCCTCCTTCTTTCCTATTCTCATTCTCTCTCTCTTATTTTCTCTCATCTATTTCCTAATTTTTTCTCTTCTTTTTTACCTTCTTATTTTTCCTTTCCATTATTGGGTGTGAAGGTATGGAGAATAAGGGGACATAGAGAGCTCAGTTTATAAATGTGAGACCTTTGGGAGAAGGAGCTGGGGTAATTGAATCGGATTAGACAAACTAGCTGAACAAAGTCACATTCCGTGAGGTTTTTCCAGTATTCAGTAGATGAATAGTAATTATTTAAGGATTAGTGCAAGTCTAAGATGTGGTCCACTCTGAATACTCTTCACCATATATAAACAAAAGCAAGATGTAATATATGCCATTTAAGCTTCTTTTTATCTATAATAGATTTCTGTTATAGCTGCAGTAACTTGGAAAAATCCTGCATGGTGAGTAAGCGCTCTTACTATTTTTCAATAAAGAATTACATCCTATAAGCTTTAATTCTAAGGAGACTCTAAAGAGAGCTTAGTTAGAGATACTTACTCTAGCTTTAAATTATGTCCACCCTCTTTTAGTGTCTTGTTTTAAGTGTATCAGTGGAAAAAGAGGAATATTTTCAAGTTCAGGTTTTTTTAAATGCTTTTTGGTATCCACATTTTTTTTTTTTTTGTGGTTTGTGAGGACTTCCAGCTTCCAGTTACACTTGCTTTTGGACATTTTTAAAAGTGAGCTGCAAAGCTGAAATGATCTTGATTTGCATTCTGTTTTTTTTTTTTTTAATTAACTATATCTCTAGTGACCACATAAGAACATTCACCCAGAGTAGTTCTTGATAGACCTTTAAGTAAAATCCATTATTTTTTTTCATTTCAGCATCAATATACTGGTGTGCTGTAAAGATTACTTTGGGTGCACTATTTCATCATGTCACAAGTATCAGAAGAATAAGGATTTGCAATAAGCTGTAGTTCACAGTTGATTTTGTGGAGAAACATGAAGTAGTATAATGATAGATGAATAAAGATGATGTTATAGTTGTGATTCCTTGCTCCAGCTTCATTTTGGAAAGTACTGGAATAGTTCAGGCTTGGATTGCTTCTATTCCCAAATGGCCTTTGCTTTTTTCTATTTTCCACGTACTTGATTTAATAAAACTCGTGTTGTGATTTTGATTTCCCTCTCTTCTCTGTATCATAAGATAAATAAAATAAGGATTAAATCAAGCAAGTGACCACATCATAGATTTACTAAGAGTAACAAGCTTTTATTACTTAAGCATGAGCAAAACAGTTTTCATGCCTGAAAATTCATTCATAAACTGCTCCTGTAAAATTCTGCTCTTCTAGCCTTTCTGTGCCCTGTCATTTGATATGTTTCAGGTGGGTTTTGTTCATTTTGAGCTAGGCAACCTTGATGGCTCTCGCTATTGCCTGTAATTGTTCAGCAGGTTTGAATTCACTCAAACTTATGAATTTTCTCTAGTTGTGTTGTTTTCAAGGCTAGTATTCCATGACTAGTCTATAATATGGACCCTATGGAGTTGCAGTTGGAATGGACATTGGGCCAGGTTTGAGTAGGCAGGAAACAAAGTAAATATTAAAAGGTTAGAAGGCAGAGCCAGAGACAAAGGAGTGGGAGGCTGAGGAATGGTAATAGCCCTCAGGAAATACTGAGCAGCCAAGAAAAACAAGTGAATTCTTTTGTATTGCAATGAATTGACCATCTATCAACCAAGATCACCTATCAGTTCATGGCCTCTGGATAGATGGAATATGACTAGATGTTTGATTGTGACAAGTTAGCTTCATTGCCTAGTAGAATCTGGTGATATTTAACAGGGATATCATGTCAAGTAGTTAGAGAATAGGATTTGTTTCCCAATAATTGGATGTTATCAGTAATAACCAAAATACTGCCATTCTTTTTCACTGTAAAGAATTTTATTGTTTTCTTTGGTTACATGGACTATTTCCAGCTGCTCAGGCAAGCCTTAACAGTAATGTTTGTCTTGTCTATTTATTGGGGCAATTAGACCATTGCCAAAGGGAATAAAAATACATGACGTTTCTTTGTACCAAATAATAATTATGAAATTTTTAAATAGCAAGATTTTTTTTTTCTTCATAAGTGCGTGTTTCTCATTACTTTATGTAAAAGTAAACATCTCTCATTTCCCCATATTACTTCTTGAAAATGCTTAGTTTTAACAGTTGAATGCAGTCATAAGCAAAAGTCTCTGAATTATCCAGCTACTAACATTGGTTTCAGTTCTGGAGTAATACATATCCAACCACTGTTCTGTACATGAATAAAATACCTGTGGTATATCCAACACTTTCACAAAATGGCTGGAAGGGATATTTTAAGATTGTCTAGTTCAACACCTTTCATTAAACATATTTTCTAAAGAGGCCTGGAAAATGTAGTGAAGACATAGAATCGTAGAATCACCAAGGTTGGAAAAGGCCTCCAAGATCACCCAGTCCAGCCATCCCCTTATCACCATTATTTCCCACTAAACCACGTTGCTCAGTACAACATCTAAACGTTTCATGAATTCCTCCAGCATCGGTGACTCTGCCACCTCCCTGGGCAGCCCATTCCAGTGCCTGATCACTCTCTTGGAGAAGAACTATTTTATAATGTCCAGCTTGAATCTCCCCTGGCACTTCTTGCGGCCATTCACTCTAGTCCTGTCACTAGTTATATGGGAGAGAAGGCTGAATAAGATTCAAGGTCTTTGTGTTTGTGGAATAGAAGAAGATTGTAACTTTTAATTAGTTTTGAGATAAACTTCTGTTAGACCAAGTAGTGGAACATAAGGAAATAGACAAACACTTCAAGCATACAAATTCTTTTTTCATCTTAAAGCAGGTGATGTGGGCTCAAATTTAATCAAAACCGAGAGAAAAATTACCTAGGTTTAGTATTCATCACTTATATCATCCAATAAAAAAATTGAAAGGTACTGTGGAGTAGAGGGGGTCTTATGATGAAGAAATGATAAGTTATTCTGCCTAGGAATCGTAGTACTTGACAAGCCTATGAGGACCAAATGTGTTAATAGAGTGGGATGATAAACAGTAGTGTCTTCCTGCAAGGAAATGAGGAAGGGCAATAGGCCAACTCCTGACACATCGGGAAGGATGCTAAATTCGAGGTCTGTTGAGCTTTCAGTAAGCTGTAGGGAACATCTGTGTTTGTTGATAGACTGATAAGACAAATAAGATTTGACTTATGTTAGTTTAAAAAAAAAAAAAAAAAAGCTGAAATAAATAACATAATGAACAAAAAGGATTCACACTGAAAATAATTTTCAGCATTACGAGTACCTCATAGCCAGCAGAAGAAGTATAACTGCTACTGCCTCAGAAGTGACAAGATTTGCTACTGCTGTTATGCAGTCAGTAAAGGTATTTTCTTAGACTGAAGCCTGGGTAATTGCCTGTCTAGGTAGTAGAACAGGGTGCTGCCCAATATGTTCCATTAGTAACATGAAAAATATTAATACAGTGTTACAACCTTTCATTTGTGATCTCTGGTGGCACTTCTGATGAGAGAAGGTCTAAAGGCATGAAAACTTTCCACCAACTCTGCTTTCATCAGGAGATGTTACTACTGTCTGCGTGTATCAGACTTTTGCTATAATTGGCCCTACCAATTTTGTTCACACTTCAGCTGTGCAGAAGATGTAGCACACAAGTAACAGGCTGTCTTGTGTTGATAACAAGCTTTTTAATAAATCACTCATCCTTCCTATAATAATATGACTTTCTGCTGTGTTTTCTTTTCAAAAGTAAAGAGAAAAATAATTCTGCCACCTGTATTGTCATTTTCTTGTCTGTTTCATTTTCGTTCTTTTGTGGCATGACATGATGCAACATAACAATAAGATAGAAAAACTGCCGGTTTTTATTTCTTGCTTTCTGTCTGGCACGCTACTGTTCCAGAAGTTACAGGACCAAAGAGGGATGGATTCAACGGGAAGACAGGGAAAAAGCAGCAATGGTGCAGAGGGGACCAGAGTGAGGTAAAGAAGCAAATAAANGGTAGGACTGACAAAGCTGATTAATTAATTAATCCCTTCTGCTATTTTTGTTATTGTCAAAACTGCAGCAGTCATTAGAGATTCAAACTTTGATCACAAGAACGTGTCTATTCATCTAACAAATGTAGTCCATAAGATTGTCAGGTGGGATTCTGTTCAAATTGTGTCTTTAAAAAGCTATCCTTGTTAACCACTAACTTGTCCTACTAGTCCATTCAGTCTAGGGGGACTGGATGAGAGAGGAACTGATTGCTACTGCAGTAAATGTAACTTTCTAGTTTGTAAAGACTAATTTATATTTTTTAAAAAAACTGTTTTACTCCCTCAAAAGTTTAGTTTTTTAAAAGGTTTTTTCTTCATTTTAAGCATTTTGTTATATTCTGAGGATCAACTTAAGAAATCGTATGCAAGTACAGAAATTGCATAAAGGTAGGAGGAAAAAATCTTAAATGATTTTTTTAATATGATAGAAATTCTTTTCCATCTCCCAATAGGCAGCCAGAATGATGCATGATGGCACTGTGGCATACTTTATTCCTCTGTTACTCAGTCAAATCCATAACATCAGCATGGATGAAGAGAGGGATAGACCCTTGAATTAGCATGCAGAAAGGAGTTCTGTTGTCCTCTTACTTAAATGTGAGGTTCAACAAAAGGCAGGTGGTATTTGTGTCTAACTGTATACACTCCAAATTCTCCTAAATATTCTTTGAAGGTGATTATATAGAACTGTAAAAAATACCTTTGTTATTCTTCACAAAATCCTTTTTATCTCATGGAAAAATGTGGGAGAAAGACAGTCATTTTTATCTAAAATAAAGAACCTTTACTTCAAAGGAAAATGGTAAGCAATTTCTGTTTAATTTTAGTATTAGAAATTTAAAACTTGTACTTCAAAAATATAATGACTTTAGAATGAACTTTGGACAAAATCAATTTAAAGACTTCTAATGATTGTAATGGGTTTTGGACCAGGCCTGAAAATGATAAATTATGAACCTAGCTTCTTTTTCTCCCTTCAGGAACTCAGAAGATCTTATCATCAGAGTGTAAATCTCAAATGAACAGCTTGCTACTGCTTTTATTTATCACCTCCCAAAGTTCATTGTAGTTCTTGGGGGAATCAGTTTAATTACGACAGTAAATACTGCTCTAAATTTTTTCATTCAATGATGAAAAAGTATACAGCCGTAATTACAGTCTGTGCATAGCATGCTTTGTCTCTGATTTACTTGTTTGCCAAAAAGCCATTTTCATGTGCTAATATTGCAGCAGTAATAGTGTCACGTGGGCTCCTTAAATGGCAAGTGTTTAGCACATATCTGAAGTCATTCTGGAGCATACATTCTAAATATACTCTTTGTGATGCTTATAATGCTGAAGAAATACAGAATCTGGGTAGCAAGGTTGGGGTTTTCAAATGTCACCCATCTGCACTGATGAGAACGTGTTATTTATGTCCTCCTTATTGGGGAGGACATAAACAGAAATGGAAGGAAGGAGTGGAGAGAAGGGATGCAAGAGATATGAGTTTTATGGTTCCTGTCTCTTTAAATAAAGTCGTAGGAGATTTTTTTTTCTTTTTTTCTTTTTTTTTGGCCTTCATTGAACACATTTCATTNTAGTAGGAAAATAGTCCCAGAAATTTAAGCATCAGAATGAACTTTTTGGCTGGTCTTTTGTAGACAATTCTCTAATAGCTTGTATTTCACAATCTAGCTATGGTTCACAGGTATTTGGAAGGGTAAAAATGTGAGAGCCAATGAATGCTGTGAATCTTCTCAGTGTATCAGTTCCAGAAACAGTTACATTAATCAGTGTTGAACAGATCTGGTGTGAGAATGGCCAAAGCACTCAGTTTTTCAGTTTGTGATTTAACAAGGGAAAACCTGTTGGTTTAAAAAAAAAATAAAAATTGATCTTCTGAATATCAATTCTTTTGATTAACACATCAACAGGGTTTTTTTGTTAATGAACAAAAAAATTAGTGACAGTCTGTAAAGTAGAATACACAGATTTTTTCATAAAGCAGCTACTTATTATCGTGAGAAACAACAATTTTCACCTGAATCTTTTTCCTTCTTACAGAAGATAGTGTAAATCTTTTTTATATTAAGCCTTAAATACATGATCCATGAAAATCAAATGACTCAAAACTGTGTGATCAAATTTACCCAATCTCTCCAAAAATCTCAAGATGCTGCATCTTAAATAAATACGCTTTTAGTGCTTATAGTACTGTCTATACTGCAAACTGTAAAATAAATAGGGTAGCTTGTGTGCAAAAACTTGTCTCACTGGATTAGCAATAACTGCAGTTTGGATTAATTTACTCTACTGAGAAACAAGCTGAATTAATCTTTGTTTGGATTTGTCATGCATTCGGTTTTAGCATGGTTCAGCTGCTTCTAGAGTCTGAAACAGTTCATTCAAAATTAACTTTGTGGCGGTGATCTAAGAATATCCATAAACAAAATTGTCACCGTTTCACAATTGGTCTTTCCTCAGTCAACTTTAGCTTTTCTTTTTACACAAAAAGTTTTGTTTATCAGTTTTTAAGTAAAGTCTGTCAAAATAGCACGACTGACCACTGATTTTTACCATTAAACAGATGAAGAGGAGTATATACTAAAAGTTTCTATTTTGCGGGGAGGAATAGGAATGTAAAACTTCAGAATAATAACTGATCATTGTTGAACTAACTATGGATAAATCCATACTGAATGAATCTCTTTCCTGAGACTCATTTTGGAATTTCTTCTCATTGAGTTTTAAATGACGCCCTAGTTTTGATTTGTTGAGTTTGACTACGGTATGGATAGATCAATACATGGAAAGTCCTTACCCATACTGTGTGAGAGCCATACTGCTTTTTTGAGGGAAAGAAAGATAAACATCATTTATTTTTTATAAGAAGGGAAATAGCAATAAATACAATATTGCTCAAGATGAGAAATAGAGTAGGCAATTAGAATCGTAGAATAATTTGGGGTGGACTGATTTCAGCAAGCCTTCAAGTCTAACCCTCACTGAGAGGAGGCCTGGCAACATAGGTCAGGTTGCACAGGGTGCTTGGGNTTAAATGTTAAACAATATTCTATAGCTCTCAAACATACTTCATTGTGTATCTTTTTCCTTTTTTTTGTAGTTATGAATGAGCTGTTAAAAATATTTAAGTTCTAAGGAACTCTCGCTGTTAACTTCTAAATTTTAGTGCTTAAAACACTAAAAGAGGGGAGATTGAGATTGGATATAAGGAAAATTTTTTTTAAGTAAGGGTGATGAGGAACTGGAACAAGTTACCCAGAGATGTGGTGGACACCCCGTCTTTGGAGACATTCAAGGTCAAGCTGAATGGGGTTCTGAGCAACCTGATCAAGCTGTAAGTTTCCCTGTTCACTGCAGGGGAGTTGAACTAGATGACCTTTAAGGGTCTCTTGCAACTCGAATAATTCTATTATTTTATTATTTTAAGAAGATAACATTTCCTTTGCAACACATTAACACCAGGCCTCATACCAGTTTGAAGACTGTGAAACACACTGCCAGTATTGGCTGTACTGTCCTGCTGCATTGACTGTGTAGTGTGGATTTGGTGCTTTCTGACTTCCGTGTGTTCAAGTTCATGAAAAATGAACTGCGTAGGCAATGTATTCCTAGCAACAATGCTAGTAAAACTAGGTGGGTCACATCTGCTGATGCAGATTTTTATGAGTGTGGAATACAGGCTCTTGTTCATCGCTGGTGAAAATGCATATCTAATGGCAGTGGGCTGTGTTGAAAAATAGTCCTTTGTAGCTGAGAGTTTGCAATATCAAGAAGCGTTATTGTGCTCTTTGTATCTGTTGTAGTTTCTATGGAAATAAATAGGAGGCATTACTGTTACTGTGACCTATGTATAATTCCACAGTCTGTACCTAGCCTTCTGTAGTCAGAAATACATCTCTACATTTTCTACTCTGTATTTTTTTTAGTACTGAAATGTTTATATGGAAGAAAAAATGTTCTCCAGTTGCATCATATAAGCATCAGAGTATCCAGAGGAGGAAAGATTTCAAAGTTCATGTTGATACAGTTGGCATTATCTTGAGGCTAAGAACTGTATTTTCAAAGACAGATAGGTAGGCAGTGGGATATTGAACATCTTAAAAGCATGTAAATTCAGTAACAGAGGCTCTAAAAAAAATTCCCCTAGGCATTATTTACTTGCTTAAAGAGAACTGAAAGTCAAGATTTAGAACATATGGGCCCTGGATATATATCTCTTATCTCTTCCTTTCTGCCTACTACTTGACTCTCCTAGTGGCTAAGGTATTACACAAAGAGCTTCGAATTTTATATGAAAAAATCAGTGAGGATCTTTCACTGCAGTTTGAAAAATAATGTGTCCGTGATACAATTTAAGATGCAATGCAAGCGTACTAATGAAGAATTTGATTGTTTTGGTATGTAAGGATGCATTTTAACTATCCTAAAGTGCAGTTTAATCGCTAAAATAGTATTGGTTAATCTGATATTTCAGAAAATGTTAATAAAACAATACTGGTATCACCTTATTGAATACAATTTTGCTTCAGCTATAATGATGAACAGAGAGTTTCAGGAGCTGTATAGTTTTAGAAACTGAAATTCATGACAACATGCAGCACATGGGACCTCTTCTTGGTCTTCAGTTTCTGTTTAGATTATACTTTATGATTAAGTAACAAAGTTTTACAAACTAGACTGTATGCTTTTGTGGTAACAAGGAACATCCAGCAAATTCCTTAAGAAATTCTAATTTAAATAACTGAAACATCAAAATCTCCTTTAGGAATCTCTGTAGATTTCAAATTCTTCAAATTTAGTTTTTTGTTTCTTACTCCAAGATCTGCTTCATTATTAATACCAAAGAGAATGCTAATATTTATTTTATCTGTTGGACTCCTAATAAACTCCAAGGAAGAGGCATTAGTAGCCAGGGAGGGACTTTAGAATAATAACTGTCAAGGGATGAGGTACATAACTACTAAAATATTAAAAGGCTGAACACATTCATCTGTTGAATGGTAGCACTGACTGAGAATAGAGTCAAAGTTGTTCCCATCTAAACCAACATTTATCTTCTTTGTATAAACACATTGTCTAGTAAGTCCTGTTGAAGCAGCACCTTTCCATTGTTCACCATGTGTGCACCTCAGCTGGTCTTGCCGTCTCTAAGTATATCTGTATCTTTCCCAATTAAAATTTTCATCACTTCTCTGAAGAAGATTATTGCTAACTTTCTTTCTTCATATGAAAAAGGATGTTAAAGCCTTCTTTCCTTTCATTTTATCTCAAATGCAAATAATCATTTCTTCTTGTCTCACAGAAAAGTTCATCCCTTGATTCTATATAAAAGAACACTGACGACAAAGGACTGTAAATCTGGTGCTGAGACTGCTTTGGAAAAGATTGTTTTATTCCTACAGTAGTGCCTTGATTGCTCTTAAAGAAATACACTACCCTCAAAAGTAATGACATTAATGGATGATAGGAATAAGACTCTTAATATTTAGTTAGGTTGCAACAACAAAGCACATTTGGGAAGCTTTTACTGAATGGACAAAAGTTAATATTGCATGTTGACTTCACAGCTATTTCATTCTCCAGTTGCCAACAAGCCATAAATTGGTGCTAGAATTACAATTCTGACATATCATTAATCAGAGGATAAATATGCAACAGCTTGATGAACCTTGGTGTAAGAAACACAATTCCAAATAAAAAGTCATCTCATATGTGTCATTTCTTGATAGGGCTTTATAAAATTCAGCAAATTGTATCATAAATTTTGGCAAAAGGGACAGCGGAGCTGTCAACTTAATTTTTTTTTAAATGGAAAAGCTCAAAAGATAGTATTAGTTCCATGTCACACAGAGTAATCCTACTTTTTCTGCTTTTATATGGATTTAAATATTTTTTCAGTAATGAGTGTCTAATCTTATGAGGGCAGGTATGCACCTAATTTGACACTTAAAAGTTTTGGTATTTCACATCTCTGTTTTGATCCAGCTGTCCAATCTTTCTTCTTTCAATCTTCATGGTCATTCTTTTGTTCAGCCAGCTTCAGTCAGCGTATTAATGGGATGATGTCAGTAATGAATTTGGACCTAAGAAGACAAACAAGAACTCTGCTCTGAGGATTGTGTTTTTATTCATCCTTTTCGCCATCTCTTTATCTTTGCCTTCTCTAATGTTAGAATGAGCAGGGATCACTTAACTACACAGTCTGCTACTGAATAAAAAATGCTAGGTAATATACTACTGTAGAACTTACTGAACAAGAGGATAGTGCATTTTAAGAACAGAGGGACACTCCATGAAGTGTCCTTTCACTTTGATCTTGCTGTAGATCAAGAGTAATGGACATAACAATAGCAGATGCAGTTCAAAATCGCAGTGTAAAACTTTTTGATCTCCTCCATTACTTTCCTCCTTCCTCCTTCCCTTCCCAGTACTCACAGATTTCCACTAACTACAGATCTGGAGTGACTGTTCTGCTGCATTTCAAGTGGGAGAGGAGAGCACCAGTTGAGAGGAGAAATTGAGAATGCAGTCATAAACCTCATACTTTTCTCCTGTTTTGTGAAGGAGCCTGCTCAGGCAGCACAGCTGAACTCTGGCAAGTGTAGGAAGGGACAGCGAGGAGGCAGAGCCTCAACAGACTGGAATACTGGACAATAAGAGAAGATTGTAGAGCACAAGAGTTTGACAATAGGTACTGCAGTAACAATGCCTTCATCTTCAGCATTTTCTTATTGTGTTTCTTCTACAAATACGTTATGTTGTACACATTTGAGTTGCAGTATTGGCTTTGTAAGAGTTTAGTCATCATTTAGGATGAGAGGTAATGGCCTTCAGTTGCGCCAGAGGAAGTTCAGGTTGGATATTAGGAAAAAAATATTATCAGAAAGAGTGATGAGATGCTGGAACAGGCTGCCCAGGGAGGTGGTGGTGTCACTATCCCTGGTTTTCAAGAAAAGTGTAGATGTGGCACTGAGGGACATGGTTTAATGGGCATGGTGGTGATGGGTTGATGACTGGACTAGGTGATCATAGAGGTCTTTTCAAACCTTAATGATTCTGTGATTTTATTCTTATCTGTTCCCTGCTTGAAACACGTCCTTTGCATGTCCCTGGCCTACAGGAGGATGAGAAACAGCAAGTACCGTGTCTGGCTTCGAGCCACATGTGTACAGATTGTTCAGGCAGCAGAACTGTGTTACGCTCTAGCAAGTAGCCTTTCCTGTAGTGGATTTCTGTTTTTCTTGGAGGAAGGAAAGTAAGTACTATTAGCCTAAAAAAATAGTGACTTTAAGGAAAACAAACCAATAAATCTGAAGATTTGGCAGGTAAAAGAAAAAAGCCAGCAGTTATGTATAACGCTTTTTTGACCTGGGACATGATAGTTTTTCATTGTTGAAAGTTACTGATTTTATGGAGCTCTTAGAGCTGTATATTAATTGCATATATATATATATTTATATCAGTAGTAGTTGTGATGAAGTACAGTGTTGAGATCAATTCTCAAGCAGTGGATATCTTCATTGCCCATTGTATTGTTACTGTCTGGTGCCAGGTGGTTGTACAAATATGTGTATGTTGTCACCAGCATGCTAAATCCCATAAAAGAAATGCTATGACATACTCTTTTCTTTCCATTCTAATTGCTGTGATAGGGCTGGTAATAGAGGGAGTGGATATTGCAGTCTGTCTTGGGTGTGTGTCTGTTGTCAGGCTCATCTGGAGTTTCTGATCTTTGCAGTGTACTGCTTGGCCTCTTGTCCAGGATTCTTTTATTCTCTACTATTTGCATGTAAGCATGAACTCTACTACGGGGCAGTGTTTAGATCTTCGTGTGTTTTCGAAATAATCCTATGATCCTTTTCCTTTTGTAGCAGTTACATAATTAGGAATAAGTAAAAGCGCTATATGTACTTATGGCTTGCCTTACAGACACATTGAGTATCTGAAGATCACACTAGTTTATCATAAAATCAAGACATTCCTTAAGTAAAAGTTGTTGTTAATTTAAAACAAGTACTTCTAAAGGCTTGTATTCCAGGACAGTAGATATTATGAAAATCCTCTTACCTCAATCTACTCAAGAAAGATACTTCTTGTTACTGGCCTCAAAGTAACTGGGGCAACGGGCTGGGGCAACCTGTAGAGCAGATAAATGGATTCATTTTAGGCTGCCTGCATTCTCACTTGGTTTCTGAGTAACTCTGAGATATTGTAAGCGTATGTGTGTGGTCTAGAACATTGCCTAAAAGTTATAAAAGTTATAAGGTAATATGTAAATATTTTTGTTCAGTGGCTTTTTTTTCTTTT